>NC_047564.1:12254619-12735500 GCF_902806645.1 Magallana gigas
CTTTTGAAAAATGACAACTTTTTTCAATAATATATTCTACCCTTGAAACCCCGAGTTGTGCACATTTATTTACAATATGTTCTCAAATAAGCTTTAAATTGTCATTTTTACATTTTTAACCTAATGCAAGCATGTTAACATTGAAACCATCAACCAAAAATAGCTTATAATCAGTATCTCGTGCTTGCTTCATGGTTGATGAAATTTTTTCCCAATATTCAGATATTAAGATTGAGGATGTCTATATATGATTCCTACTTAAAATTTATCACTGGAGGTATGAATTTCACACCAAAAAAATTCAATATCAGAACGGCATAGATCATTTCTAATAACATACTTGAGATGTTTAGAGATATACATAGCCACCCCACCACCAAATCTATTTCTGTCCTTTCTAAGTGGGGGTGGTAACCATTCAAAAGCAAAGATTCCTCACAAATACTATCATCTAAGTGTGTTTCTGTTATTTCAGTTATGTCACTACCAGATAGCTCATTGCTAATTGTATCAATCTTTGGTAGTAAACTACAAACATTGTTATGTACAATACTGTAACGTGCTACCGCTACACTTTAGTTTGATCTGTTCTTCTGACTCCAGGTAC
The DNA here is from genome assembly GCF_902806645.1 of Magallana gigas. Classification (NCBI taxonomy): domain Eukaryota; kingdom Metazoa; phylum Mollusca; class Bivalvia; order Ostreida; family Ostreidae; genus Magallana; species Magallana gigas. The sequence goes on from NC_047564.1 coordinate 12,255,227, forward strand.
TTTTATTGGCAAGTACCAAACCCAAATATAAGTAAATACAATAAAGAGTCTGCTGTAAAGTTTCACAATTTATTGATGCACAAATTATCTCTTACAAGTCAGAGAATAAATAAATAAATAACCTCAAAACAACATTAATTAAATTCCTGCCCTTTTTTCAGTGAAATACCCTCATAACTTCAGTAAATTCACAACAACTTAAATATTTAAATAGCCTGATTCAAAAAATTCTGAATATGTGACTTAGGCCAAACTATTACCTAACTATCCTTATTTAAATTTAAACACTGATAAAAATTCCCACAAAAGAAGATTGTAAGATCTGATTCAGATATTAATCTGGAAATGTGACCTTAATTAATTATAATTCACTAATTAACTTTGAATTAATTGATGAGATTTCCAAATTATGGAAATATGTAATCAAAATCTATTCTCTTAAACCCAATTGAATTTCCAATAAAATAAATTACTTACATCTTTAAAACCCCCAAAATTGCTCACTAAAGAAAATTAACGGATTCGCGCTATATATACCCCGTTCATATCCGTTAAACCTTATCACTTCTAAAAATTCGTCTACTAAAGACAGATTTTGTTAACAGTAAACGGAATACATCCCAAATAACATAGTTCTATAAATAAAAATCACAAACAATTAAAGTTAAACTTTTAAAAATTTTCATTCAACCTATTCAATATAAAATACGATTTTGTTTACTTACGATGTCAATTTCAATGGAATTCACCGGGTATGAATATTTATGAGGGTGAATTCTAAAATAGGAAGTTTTACCCGGAAGTAGAGGTCAACTTTGGAACAGCAAAACAGAAATGCAGAGAAAAAAAACGAAACAAAAAACAAAACAAAACAAAACAAAAAAAAACAGAAATGCATACATGTGCAAGAAAAACAAGTGAAATTCTCAATAAAAAGGAACTACAGAAACAAGAGGATAAAGATATAAATAGATAAAGATATTACAACCCCGTAAGTAGATAGATAGCCTTTTAAAAACAAACACATAGGCTGTAAACGTATAACACATATAATTTCGAATTTCCACTGTTCTGTAAACACGGTAACAATTTATAACAATAATGCTTAAATAACAAGTTATTTTCTACCAACCCTTAATATAGGATTCAACTCTTCTAGATCACATATATGTAATCTAATTATTATCATTTTATAAACATTATTCACATACATTGAAATGGCAGAAGAACATCGGGAGGGGAAGGGTCAAAACACATATTTTAGCCTATTTAAAGATAAGAACAAAAACTCTACATTTATGCCCCTCTTAAGAGTCCAGTGTCTTCACGGAAACTTAAGAAAATTCATATATACAAAATCAAAATTTAAATACAACTACCGGTATAAGTAAATAAATCATTCAAATATATAGTTTTTCACTTTCTCCATCCTCTCCGTCCAGGAGGTGTCCATCTCCTGGGTGGTGTTCTTGGCCTGTTTGGTACTGGTTCCCTTAGTCTCGGTGATCTTGACCTTCTCTTGCTGACAGGTTCCTCTCTTTCCAATTGTCTAGTATCCTTCATTTCTTGTAGTACTGCTGTTTGGCGCTTCATTTCCCCCATCATATGGTGCAATACATCATGTATCATGAATAGGTGATTGTTCATGGCGTCTACCATTTTATAAACATTATTCACATACATTGACATGGCAGAAGAACATGGGGAGGGGAAGTGTCAAAACACATATTTTGGCCTATCTAAAGATAAGAACAACAACTCTACATTTATCCCCCTCTTAAGTTTCCAGTGTCTTCACGGAAACTTAAGAAAATTCATATATACAAAATCAAAATTTAAATATTACTACCGGTATAAGTAAATAAATCATTCAAATATATAGTTTTTCACTTTCTCCATCCTCTCCGTCCAGGAGGTGTCCATCTCCTGGGTGGTGTTCTTGGCCTGTTTGGTACTGGTTCCCTTAGTCTCGGTGATCTTGACCTTCTCTTGCTCTTTCCAATTGTTTAGTATCCTTCATTTCTTGTAGTACTGCTGTTTGGCGCTTCATTTCCCCCATCATATGGTGCAATACATCATGTATCATGAATAGGTGATTGTTCATGGTGTCTACCTTTGCAATCAGGGTTTCCTTTAACTGTGACTGTTGTGAATCTTTCTTTTCTTTCACTCGGTCTTCCTCCTCCTCACTCTCGCTGTCACTTGTGCCACTGTCAGAGCTGCTGCTACTGCTGGAATCTCGCCTCTTTCTCTTCTTCTGGTCTCTTTTCCCACCTTTTGGGGGGGGGGGGGATTGTATCCTAAAATCTTGTCAAGAAAATCAAGATTTGGTTCACAGCTTGGTCTGAGAGAATTGAAAGTGGACATCCAAATTGACAGACTACTTGCAACAAATAGTGTGCAACTGTCAGAGCTGCTGCTACTGCTGGAATCTCGCCTCTTTCTCTTCTTCTGGTCTCTTTTCTCACCTTTGGGGGGGGGGGGGTGTATCCTAAAATCTTGTCAAGAATATCAAAATTTGGTTCACAGCTGAGGAAGCCATCTATTATAGGAATGGCAGCTGCTCCTGTGGACTCAGTAGCTAACAGGGGCTCTGGTGTATTCAGGACATCCTTAGCTGGCTCGACATCGACCACAGGATATGATGGAGCGGTATTTCTTGGTGGGGATGTTAAGTCAGGGACGACCGTTGTCCGCCTTAACCGATTGGCCCACAGATCATGAGACTCCTTCCTTCCCATCTTTGCAAAGTGGTTTTCCTCCACCAATAGTATAGGGTCTTTTTTTTATGTAAGTAGCTCCTCCCATTATCTGCCAGGCCTTTTGCTGCCTCAGTATGCTTCGCATAGTGTGTAACATGATCTACTAGTTACTTCTTCTTTGTCGCTAAAAATGGCAGAGGCTACAATAAAAGGGCGCACTGTCAAGGGGAATGTGGTACTTATAGATGTGAGGAATCACATGTCTCTTCTCTCCCTGGTACTGGTCACACAGAAGACACTGGTAGGCCCTTCCTCGTCTAAGGATTTCTTTCACAAGATCTTCCATCTGTTTATAAAGTACACACACAAATAATAAGAAACTTAATAAGTTCGAAATAGCCACCCTCCAACCATATAAAACCCTCAAATCTGCCCTGATATCTATTCATATAACACTTCTGTTTTGAGGAGACTGTACAATCATCAGTATTGAAACTTAAAATCGACATGGTATATTCAGTTTCTTTAATAACTTCTTCACCCATTCTGGTTTGTCTTCTCCTTCATACTTCTTCGGCTTGTTATGGTGAAAAACGCGAGACTCGTTCGGACCCAAGTGAAAGTTGAATATCAAATCGTTAAATTTCCGCGTAATTACAAACGGACCGAGATAAGTTGGTTGTAGTTTCTGACATACTCCTATCCTTTTGTTCTCATTTAAGTACCAAACCAGTTGTCCTTCATCATAACGATGTTGCCAAGTTTTTATGTCATAGGTTTCCCTCTGATGTTGTGCAGCTTTGCTCAAATGTTTCCTTGCAATCTCATGAGCTTTACACATGCGTTGTCTCAAGCTTTCAACGTAGTCCCCATAATTGTACAATATTTCTTCTGAAGTTGTGTTTCCTAATGCTAAATCCGCTGGTAATCTTGTCTCTCTCCCAAGCATAAGAAGATTTAGAGTTAGTCCTGTTGAGTCCTGCGGCGTTGCTCTATAGGCTGCTGTTATAAAATGTAGATTTTGTCCCAATCTGTCTGCTCCCCTTTTGAAAAAGATTTGATCATCTGTAATAGTGTCCGGTTGAATCTCTCGGCAAAGCCGTTGCACATTGGGTTCCGTGGGCTTGTTCTTGACTTCTTTTTTTCCAGTAAATGACAAAATTCCTGAAATAAATGACTTTCAAAACACCTACCTTGGTCTGAGAGAATTGAAAGTGGACATCCAAATTGACAGACTACTTGCAACAAATAGTTGGCACATGTCTGGGCTTTTGGTCTGGAACAGCTATGGCTTCGACCCACTTGGTGAAATGATCTGTGATCACTAGGACATATTTATTTCCACGAGGTGTCTCAGGAAGGGGTCCTAGTAAATCTGTAGCCAAACGGTCCATTGGTCCTCCTACTTTGTTTTCTCCCAATCTAGCTCGAAGGGGTCTCTGTTCTGATTTGTTCTGTCCACATGTGTCACACATTCTTACCCATATTTGAACATCTTCTTTTGCCTCATACCAATGTAACCTTTGTTTCAACTTGCTGTAGGTTTTGTTGACTCCCAGGTGCCCGCCCATTAAACTATCATGCATGCATGTGTTTAAGAATGGTTCCTCTTAAGGACTGGGGCACTATGATTTGCAAGTGTTCATCACTTTCACATCGTCGATAGAATTTCTTACATAAAACATTATCCACAATACAAAGGGAGTTCCAAATGTGCCAGTAATGACGGATAGCAGGACTTAATTTGCTTAATTCTGCATGACTTATCCTATGGTTCTGTTTTACCCACTGGTAAACAATTTTTATATCTGGATCATTTTTCTGCAGCTCTGTGACATTGATCTCACCTGTCAGTGGAGCTGGGTTATTTCCCCTTGACCTGGTTGTGATCATTCTAATCAAGTCAGTTGATACTCAAGGAGTGGACTTCTTACATTCTGTGATTTCTTCAGGCTGGTCCTTTAACAACTGGCTCATCATATCATCTCCTTAGTCTATTTCCTGCATTTACTGCATGGTCCACACTTTAAAGGGAGTGTCTCCAGATTGTAAATCTCCTTATTTTCACAAGTACAATGCCTAGGATTTATACACATTCGAAACAGGGAATCAGCATTCCCATGCTTTTTACCTGGCCGGTACTGGATGCTAAAATTGTATTGAGATAATATCTCTATCCAACGTGCAATACGCCCCTTCGGTTCTTTGAGACTAAATAGCCAAACTAAAGCCTGGTGGTCGGTCCTAACAATGAATTATCTTCCTAGTAAATATTGTTTATAGTAATCAATGAAATATCTCACAGCCAGCAACTCTTTATCTGAAACACAATAATTTCGCTCTGATTTTCCTAAAGTGTGGCTTCCATAAGCTCCAACCTTTTCTTGTCCATCTTGTTCTTGGCTGAGTACTGCTCCGATGGCGTAATCACTGGCGTCAGTATCCAATATGAATCTCCCTTGGTCTTTTGGGTAGGCCATTATATCAGCTCCAGTCAATGCACGTTTTAATTGATTAAAGGACTGCTCACACTCTTCTGTCCAATCAAACTTGGCGTTTTTGCGGGTCAAGTCAACCAGGGGTTTTGCTATTTGGGAAAAACCTGCAATAAATTTCCTGTAGTAATTACCCAACCCCAAGAATCCCCTTACTTCAAGTACATAGCTAGGAACTTTCATCTGTACCAGTTTTTCAACATTTTCAGGATTAGGTGAAATTCCCAATTCATTTATTACATGACCAAAAAAAGTAACTTCCTTTTGTAGCAACTAGCATTTTTCTCGCTTAAGTTTTAGTTTTCCTTTTCCTGATACATTCAAAGACTTGTGATACTCTTTCCATGTGCTCTTCTAAAGATGATTCGAATACTACAACATCATCTAAGTAGATAAGGCAGATTTTCCATTGAAGACCCTGAAGTACCAATTCTATCAGTCTTTGGAATGTTGCAGGTGCACATGAATGTGCTGCTTTCTTCCAAAGGTACTTGACGGTAGCTAGAAGTAAGGTCAAATGTGGAAAAATACTTGGCTCCGGCAACAGCATCTAAGCAATCTTGTACTCTGTAGTCAACGCAAGGTCTAATCTTTCCGTTTTTCTTCACCACCAAACAGAGAGGACTTGCCCAGGGAGATCTAGATTTTCTGATTGTACCATTTTCCTCCATTTGAGATATGATTTTTCTTTCTTCCTCTGCATAGGCTAAGTGAACCCTCCTTGGAGGTTGCTTGATTGGTTTAGTGTTTCCGGTATCTATAGAATGCTTGACAAAGTCAGTTAGTTCTAAATCAGAGACAGATCTGGAAAAAATATCTGAAAATTTGCATAATACTTTCCTTATCAGTTCTATTTCTTCTGAGCCCTTGCCTTCAGAGGCCTGGTTAAATATGTCTTGTAAATGTTCTGGAACTATACTAGGGGTCTCCATAGTATTGACCTGGCGAATGCTTTACTCATTAGCATCATCTCTCTGTTTTGGTATCAGGATTACTTCCCCTTCTACTTCCTCCGCAAAGCCATTACAAGTGTCCAGATAGAGTTGAACAACACTAGAGAATGGATTTAATACCCTTACCTTATTTGTTACCTCTTCTTTTGTGTCAATCAAACAGTTCGCGAGCATTACTGAATTTTTCTCCAAAAAATTGCGGCTTGGTTCTATTAAAAATTGAGATGAATTATTTCCCTCTCCGATACGTTTTACATATGCATCAACCACTTTCTCACTCAGTGGAGGAATACTATAGTTGTCTGCCAATAGAACCTTGCGCACCAATAAGGGTGATCCGACTCTGATGATTGGTATCCTTTCATGCCCTAACTCTAAAGAGCTGGCTTTCAGGTTAATCTCTGCCTCCCCTATATCATTGTACATCAAAAAATCTATTCCAATCAATCCGTCATCTTGGATATCTGCAACAATAAACTCAACATTGTTAAGTTTGATCTTGAGAAGAGCCTTTCCAAATTCTACAAGTTGATCTCCATTTACAGTCGTTAACATTGAGGACTTTTCTTATGCTGGTCTTCGTAGTGTTGGGATTTTGTCGTAAATCCTCTTCGAGATCACTGACTTCACTGCCCCTGTGTCTATTGTGAAGAATATCGCGATAACCTCAAGTTTGCCATTCAAGTAAATACCATCAGCTTTTGGTTGCTGTCTACCAATTGAATATCGGTCAGCTTGAATGAGGTTCGCTGGCTCTGTCACTCTTTCCCTACAGGTGCTTTCATCAGACACTTGTCCTTGGACCCCTTCACCGTGACCCACTTCATCCCCCATCTCTGTCATAAAGACTTCCTCTGCATTACGGCCCATGGAAAGGTCTTGGGTCATTGAGTCCTTCACCTCACCTGCATCTGTAATATCAAAGTCTCCCCCCCATGTGATCCTTGACCCCTTTATCCTGACCCACTTCATCCCCCATCTTCTGCATAATGGCTTCCTCTAAATTATGTCTCATGGAGTGACCTTGGGTCCCTGAGTCGATCACCTCAATCTCACCTGAACCTAAGTTATTACCTGTACTTTCAAATAAATTATTGTTCTCGTTTTTACATGATTCACTTGTTAAATTAGATAGGACCTCTTCATCACCTGGGGTTCGCTCATGGCCTACTGAGGCGACCCACTGCAGTTTAACTGTGACTGTCTGGGAATGAATTCTCTCGCATTGGTGTTATAAGCGGTACGATTACCTAATGTTGTTGATGAAAATCCTCTGTGTCTTTCATTCGTGCTCCTCTTCATCCTCTGCGAACGTTTCCTGGAAATATGGCCAGGCTCCTGGCAGGTAAAACAAACTATTCCCCTTTAATTCTCATTGTTGGTACCGGTAGGCTTACCTGAGAACTGGCTATTGTCATTTGATTTCGCTCTTTCTCTTTCAAATCAGCAAACATGTCTTTGAGCATTCCTTCCAAGTCTTGTTTGCTAGTACAAATCATCTCTGCCTCCTTTGGCTGTTCAGTTTGGTAAGGTTTTTCATATTCCTCCTTGTTGTTCAGTCTCCTCATTGTTCGCTTTCTTTTTGACGTCATGACCATTTTCGGTGTGATCTTTGTTTGGTTTTACTTGCCTTGTCTTCTGTTACTTATCATGGTCTTCTTCTTGGTGATTCTAGATGTTGGTATTTCGAGCAGCCTCAAAGTAATGTACTACATGGTGGACTGCCTCCTCAATAGTGTTTGGCTCCTTGTTCAACTCAACATGCATCCGAGCACTGTTGTTATGCAGCCCCATCAAAACTCTCCTTAGCAGATCTTCTTGCCTTGTCTCTGCTCCTCGCTTTGGATATGCCCTGTCATAAAGCCGCGTTAGTTCCGCTGCGTATTCCTCTGCAGATTCTTTGAGGTTTTGATTATGACGACAAAATTGTGTCACATATGCTTTAGTTGTTTCAATGACGTCAAACATCTCCCTAATCTCCTGGACCAGAGTTTTATATTGAGATGTTACTGCTGGTTTTAGTTGGCCATAAACAAACTCTGCAGCCTTACCTTGAATCCTTGGTAATAGTTGTTGTAGTTTTTCATGTTTATCCCATCTATTAAGATAAGCAACTGACTCGAACCTGTTGTGCCACACTTTCAATGGTTCCGTGGCTGTAAAGGGGGGTAACTTGGCCCCAAAGGTGTTTCTACACCTTCCGTCTTTCATTAGGCTGGAGGTGTTTCCTGTTGAAACACAGCTTCCATCAGCATCATAATCAGTGGACGAGGAGTCTGTACTTATCTCCCTTGTAAGTTTACTACATGTACTAGAGGTCATCTGACGCTTTACTCTTGAGTTTGAGGTACGGGAATGATGGGTAGAACCAGAAACTAATTTATCAGGTGTTTTCTTACCGGTATTAATTTTTCCATTGAGCTTTTGTACCATTGACCTCATCTCTGTCATGGTGGTCGTCACTTCCTCAATGAGAGCTTTGAAAATACCTACAATCCCTGCTTTTTCCATGTGTCTTCCAACAGCTGCCTCGTCATTCTCGGACTCTGCTCGATAGAATGGTGGTCGTGAACTGTGAAATGGAGATCTTACACGAGTAGAGGTAGGGGTGTTCCTTACAGATGGAACTACGAATCTTACCTCGTCTTGACTACTATAGTCTGTCTCTGCACTTGCCCCTCTGTGTGAGTTTGAGCCGACCTTACATGTACTGGAGTTCCCAACGAAGGAGGATTGTTGAGTAGGTAGACCATTATTGTCTGATGTACATGCTATATCTCTTGTTTTTGTCATTACCATCTTTGGAATGTTTCCTATATTTCGTTTTACCAATATCTCATCAGCTGACTCCCCATCCATTTGAGGGTCTACATCACTTGACTCTAAATTGTCACCTGTCTCAAAATTGTCCACCCTTCTCTTGTGTGCTCTTGTCTCATACATTGTATCCGTGAGTCCGTTTCACTGGATTCTAATTAAAATGTTATAAGATCCCACTTCTGACACCAAAAATATGTAACGTGCTTACGCTACACTTTGGTTTGATTTGTTCTTCTGACACCAGGTACTTTTACTGGCAAGTACCAAACCCAAATATAAGTAAATAAAATAAAGAGTCTGCTGTAGAGTTTCACAATTTATTGATACACAAATTATCTCTTACAAGTCAGAGAAAAAATAATTAAATATTCTCCTCAAAACAACATTATTTAAATTCCTGCCCTTTTAATTCACTGAAATACCCTCATAACTACATCTTTAAAGTTAAAATAGTCTGATTCAGAAAAATTCTGAATATGTGACTTAGGCCTTACTATTACCTGAGTATCATAATTTAAATTTACACACTGATAGAAATTCACACAAAAGAAGTTTGTAAGGTCTGATTCAGATATTAATCTGGAAATGTGACCTTAATTAATTATAATTCACTAATTAAATTTAAATTAATTGATCAGATTTCCAAATTATGGAAATATGTAATCAAAATCTGTTCTCTTAAACCCAATTGAATTTCCAATAAAATAAATTACTTACATCTTTAAAACCCCCAAAATTGCTCACTAAAGAAAATTAACGGATTCGCGCTATATATCCGTTAAACCTTATCACTTCTAAAAATTCGTCTACTAAAGACAGATTTTGTTAACAGTAAACGAAATACATCCTAAATAACATAGTTCTATGAATAAAAATCACAAACAATTAAAGTTAAATTTTTAAAACACTATTTTTCATTCAACATATCAAGTATCAATATAAAAAAACGATTTTGTTTACTTACGATGTCAATTTCAATGGAATTCAACGGGTATGAATATTTATGAGGGTGAATTCTAAAATAGGAAGTTTTACCCGGAAGTAGAGGTCAACTTCGGAACAGCAAAACAGAAATGCATACATGTGCAAGAAAAACAAGTACAATACTCAATAAAAAGGAACTACAGAAACAAAAGGATAAAGATACAAATAGATAAAGATATTACAACCCCGTAAGTAGATAGATAGCCTTTTAAAAACAAACACATAGGCTGTAAACGTATAACACATATAATTTCGAATTTCCACTGTTCTGTAAATACGGTAACAATTTATAACAATAATGCTTAAATAACAAGTTATTTTCTACCAACCCCAAATATAGGATTCAACTCTTCTAGATCACATATATGTAATCTAATTATTATCATTTTATAAACATTATTCACATACATTGACATGGCAGAAGAACATGGGGAGGGGAATCAAGTGTCAAAACACATATTTTGGCCTATTTAAAGATAAGAACAAAAACTCTACAATACTAACATTTTTCCTATGCACATGTTGATGAGGTCCTTGATTGGTTTCCACACACCCACAAAGTAGTAATAAATTTTTGACCAGTAAAATAAAATGAGCATTACTAAAGTAATATTTAGGTAAAAGGCAGAAGTAATACGTACAATAAACACAGGTACCTTTTCTCGAGAGTTGCACGCTTTGAATATACAAAACATCGCTGTTGTGCTTGTGAAAAACAAAATTAGATCGGGTTGGATCAGAAACGAGCAAGAAAGTAAAACACAGGGCAAAAAGCCAATCAAAATATAAACAAAACATGCAGAATGGCTTAATACAAATAAAAAAAAGAAAAAGCAAATATAAACATGTCATGCTATACTTTCAAATTACTTTGAAATTGAAAGTAACCTTAGGCTGTTAGGGAAGACGTAGGCGACTATAACTGATAAAACTAACTAATGAGCACTTGTAGCTCTTAGAAAAAAATGGTATGTATGTAAATAAACAAGATAAAAAGATGAAAAAACTATAAGAAATGAATGAAAAGGGTGTACTTGACAAGGATATGAAAATACGAGGTACTTGGCGGATGGGAGCCACCCTTTTGAAAAAAGGAAATAACCAAGATGAGGTAAATTAGCTTTAATATCTCTTTTAAACTAATTTTGAATAATTATGATATTGATCTTGTAAATGCAATATTTCATAAGTAGTCTGGCATTCAAGATTTTCCAGTCTGATATAATATATATGCATAAATGTTAACCTTTCGAAACTACTTAATTGCAGAATCTCCCTTATCAACTTGACAAAGGGGGAAATTGCGCGTAAACGACATTTTCAAAGGTAAATTGTGATGTTATGTATTTATTTTAAAATCATTAATTTATTGTATTCATCTTTAATTTTTTTTTATATCATTACGACTGCTGGTTTGAAATTTATAAAGTTTGTATTGCTGTTTCGAACAGAAGACCCTCTCGTTATTTAAATGGTTTTTAATAGGATCTTCCGACAGCATAAATGATTCTTCTTCACTATTATTATTCTTTTTCTGACTTTCTTTCTCAAACACCATTCCACTGATTTGGACAGAATTTTCAGAACTGATAAGTAATGCGTTTTAACCCGTCCGGGCCTGAAAATAAGCATATTAACATATTAAACGAAATATTTGCACATAGTCAGCAGTAACCTTTTCATTGTGTAATTATTTTGTAAATATACGTAAATCAAGAGTTGTTAAGATTTACACGCTTTTCCATTTGATATCAAGAAAAGCTGGTTAAATTAGGGGGCAGGATGGCTTTAAAGTCTGTTTTGAACTCATTACCAAGTAATAATTTATCATTATAAAAATGTTCATTGTACAACTGCTTATCTAGAAATTACCTGACTTTAATCATTTGTTACGTAATAATGGGGTTTAAGGGCCCATTAGTCAAAAACTTTGACAATAAATGTCTGAAAACTAATGTTCTTAATACTATGCTACCTTTATTGTTTTTAGTAAATAGCCCTAATAGAGAGTTTAAGGGTCGGCCCCTATAACACTGTTGTTCAGATATATCTAAAACAGTCAACAATTCCTGAACACTTGTTCAACAAAATATGTTCATATTCACAAGATATTTCATTTTTAGCTCACTTAGACGAAGTGAGGTGAAGCTTATGCTATACCCCCGGCGTCGGCGTCCGGACCTAGTTAAAGTTTTTCTTGCAGGTCCTGTATCTAAGTTATTACTTGTCCTATCCTCACCAAACTTGCATGAATGATACATCTGGACCTACTTATGGATTTGAAAGACTTGCATGCTGAATCTGGGTATTAAATTTCAGGTGCTCGAGGAGGTTAAGGTTTTGGGAGCAGGTTAAAGCTTTTGTTGCAGGTGCCCTTTGATAGCAATATCTAAGTTACTGCTGGTCCTAACTTCACCAAACTTGCATAAATGGTGCGTCTTATTAAACTGATGCACTTGACAGGCTTGAATGCTGCATCTGAGCCATAGGTTTCAGATGCTTGAGGTGGTTAAGGTTTTTAGAGATGGTTAAAGTTTTTGTTGCAGGTGTCCTCTGATGATTATATCTTAGTTACTGCTGGTCCTAACTTCACCAAACTTGCTAGGATGCATGGTGCATCTTATGATACTGATGCACCATACAGGCTTGAATGCTGAATCTGAGCTATAGGTTTCGGATGCTTGGGGTGGTTAAGGTTTTAAGAGCTGATTAAAGTTTTTGTTGCAGGTGTCCTCTGATGATTATATCTTAGTTACTACTGGTCCTAACTTCACCAAACTTGCATGGATGGTGCGTCTAATGATACTGATGCACCTGACAGGCTTGAATGCTGAATTTGAGCCGTAGGTTTTGGATGCTGGATGAGATTTTGTTTTTTGGAATAGGTTTCATATTTAATTGATAATAGTACTATTTCAAACTCGCATAGTTGATTTTACTATAAAATAAATAAATCGCAGAGGTAGCTTCAGATGCAGATCCTGATCTCCATTATCAATTTCTATGAAATGATAGCGTATGATATGATACACTTTTATTTTAAATGATGCACTATTATATCATCTATTATATTGTAAAACATTATACAAATATTGACAGGGGTTGAGGGCAACATTGATTATAGTAGCCCCCGAGGGACGACATATTGCCCGATGCGAAACGTCGTCCTGAGGGGGCTGATATAATCAGTGTTGCCCGAAAACTCAGTCAACATTTGTTTTGTTATATGAAGGAACAAACCAAAATTTAAGAAAAGATTTAAGATGGCCGTTATTTTCTCAGCTCAACATCGTTACAGTTTTGCACAAAGTTTATTTCCAAATTATCGTCGGCATCAAACGGTCAATTATTGATATTCCGCCGCCCGTAGGAATTAAGTTACAGATGTTCTACCTGATTTTACTTCATAGTAATTCGCAAATTCTTAGCAAACCGTCGCATTGCGCGTCCGTTGTTTACTTGCCTTGACTGATTGCCTATTATGACGTCACCTTGTTTTGGAGTTGCGAAGAGTTGTTTGCGTTGTTTACGTCACCGTTTACGGTATTATTACTTATTAGGTTAGTTACTGACTCACTACGGAAATATATTGGTTTGAACAATCTCATAGATGGCGAGGCGAAGCAGTAGTGAAGCAGTGAATCAGTAACTAACCTAATAAGTGTTTTGTTTTCCCGAGGACTATCAAGCGACATATTTATTCACAAATAGCGATGATCTACGCAAAGCCATGTACAAGATGCCTAACGTCTCGTCCAATTTAACTCATTAAACTCTTCAAAGAACTCAATCTCACCTTTCAATGGTCTTTAAAAATCTTTGCTTCACCCATGTTTACTTACAATATTTTGTTGCTTTTTAATTTTAAATGTTTTCTCCCTTTCCTCTGCAGAGATTTGAGCAAATTTCGACGCTGCCATTTTGTTCTGCTCCAGACAAAACAATGTGACGTCATTATTCTAAGGGCAACTACTCTAATTTAAAGAATTTCAAAGGGCAACTACTCCAAATAATTTAAGAGCTTACCGAACAAATATAGAGATATATGAGGCAATCACGTGCTATGTTTAAACCAATCAAAGTGTGACATTTCAGTCCAAGGAAAAACAAATGATATTTTAAGTTTTGAAAGAATTTTAGAGCAGGCGTATATGGTATTGTTTTTAAATATACATTTACATATACGTCTATTTTTCTAATTATACATCTATAGAGAGAAAGTCAATGCTAGGATGCTTGGCCACCAGTCATTGTAAAAAATCATAAAGGTGATGTCTAGTCTTGGTGAGCTTGGTAATTTTTTGATTACTTCTGTTATGGTACTGGCATAAAATATAACATCACAATTTACATAAATGCTATTATTTACAATGCTGTATTATACTTTATATCAATAAAAAAGGCTTGGTCCCTCATATACTTTCTTACTTAACAAATTGATATTTATTATAACAAAACTGTTCATTGTACAGCTGTTTATCTAATATATTATTCCATAAAAATCATATGTTACTTAAGGAAGGAGTTTTCTCGTTATAAGACCTTCTTCTTATATTAGGAAATTTATGATTTTTTGACAAAGTCAAACCGATCATATAACCAATCGATTCCATAACTTTAATTAGATTTGACCTTCTTGTTTTCAAATCAAGGTCAGGTCAATGTCACTCCCATTTTCCTCAACTTAAAGGATGAAAAAAAATGTATGAAGTTTCTATTCTTCAATGAAATGATAAGATTTCAGAATTTCTATCAGCTTATGCTACTAAATTGGAACTAAATTAATACTAAAATTAAAGGAAGTGAACATGAAAAAAATAATTGTTGCATAATAAATTATAAAAGCCTTTTGAAACTTAAAAATGAGGTCTGTTACCTATTTGTTTATTTCTATCAAGAGATTTTATCAATTTAACACTCTCAGTGAAAGGTTTATGGAGGTAATCCATTATTCCCCAGCATGCATCTGTTCTCTGACGTAGATAAGCCACATTGCTGCTGGTGACTGGGTCAATGTTGGAACTAGGCCAGTGTTTATGTACAGAGTTGATAAAAGTTGAGGAGAAAAATTATGCCTTGATGTGAAGAAAAATTTTGTGTACTGTCATGAGAAGACAAGGATTTAGTACATTTCTATAAATGAACCTCAGATAACTATTTATGATTTGTACAAAAAATGAATATAGATAAATTAATTTGTGAAATATAAGACCATCAACATTCCAGATGTTTGTACGGATATGCATGTGGCAGTCAGTGTTTACATAAATAAAATGCTGTTTTTAGATTTCAATTTAAATTAATATAAAATTGTAATTCCATTTTCCATGTGGGGTTTCTTACCGTTACTTTTTATCTAAATGCCCTGGAAATTTTTCTGATTTGTTTTTTTTTTTTTACATAAGATCTTGATGATATGTACGCCGGTTCTGTTTATGCTGTCAAAAGAATAACAGGACTAAGACACTTTTTAAAAGTCAGGATGCTGTGCAATGCACCTTGTGTGCTCATTTATGTAGCACACATAATGTTCAAATTCATAAACAAGAAATTCCCGAGTGCAAGAAAAAATAGGTCACAATAACACTGATCCACGGACATTCCATTCTAGTTACATGTCACATTAACTGCTGGTGGGAATGCATCATTATGAGATCCAAAATCTTTCTCCATAAACACTGTTTAAAATGACAACTCTTTACATTCCTTTCAAGTTTCCATTCACATTTTGATGATGGCATTTTATCCCTGTTACTACACGTGTGTAAAAATGCAATGTGTCATACTGACGGCAGCATCAGTGCTGCCCTCTCTTAGATGCTTAGAGATAACCCAGCAGGGAGGTAATGATTTTAACAATATGGCAGCGCTCATGGATTGCAAGAATTAGTTATTCTAAGTGGTATATCTTTTTACTGAGGAAAGCTCTGTCTAAACGGTTTTCAGATATCATTATACACATCAAACAGACAAATTTGAGCCCTTGATAAATTTTTCATGTTCACTTCCTTTAATATTGATTAGCCTGCATTTCTTCTATTTTTATTTAATTATGAAGATATATTTGATTATATTTTATGCTTCCAATATAAAAAAATGTCTGATTTTTACATTTTATAAGGACCTTATATAAAGATATAAATTGACCAAACAAACATATATATAATATGAGCGCTTACAAAATCGAATATAAATGTAATTTGATCGGCAAATCAAACTCTAAAAACATATTCCTGAACCCAGGTATTTTACCATTAGTTCCTATTAGTTAAAAAAATCCAACATTAATGTTATTGTCTAAAAATGCTTAACAGATTCATGAATCTACAGCAATTCAGAATTGCAAAATCATGTGATATTTACCTACCCCAATGTTCTGCCTAAAATATAGTTCTTGTTAGATTCTTAAATTTGATTATTTTTTTCTATGCCAAATTATATGATAGTAAACAGGGGAAAAAATTATATTTTAATTGCCTTTCATCTTGATATGGTGCACACATCATAAATGTACTTTTGATAAGTTGAAAACCAGAAAAGAGTCCTTCCTTAATTATGGGTTTCAAATATTTTGATAATAAATATCTAAATAGGGAGAAATATTTTGAAAAGCAATGTTTAACAAAAGTTGCTCAGAATAATGTTCTTAACAATATGCTGCATTGAAATTTTACGAATTCCCCCTGTAAGGAGTTATGGGTCGGCCCCTAATTCACATTTGTTCAGGTATCTTTAGAACTGTTAAAATTTCCTGAAAACTTATTTAACAAAATATGTTTATATTTACAAGACCTTTCATTTAATATCAAGAAAAAGGGGCTAGTTCCCTTTAAAAGGTCTAAAAAGGCTTTAAATCCTTTTATTATTCTTTATCAATTACAGAAACAAAAAATGCTAGTCGTTAACTTCCTGAACAATATCATGCTGAGTTCAAATATGATATCATTATAAAATTTGGACAATGCATTTCAAAAGTATCAAAGTTTAAAAATCAATTATCCGGAAATTTTTATCCTTGCGATCTTGGTTAAGAAAATATTAAAAAGTTAAATCTAATGTTTAGTCGTACCAGAAAACATTCGTTTAATTGTAAAATCGTATTTGAGTTTATTAAAAAATTTGTGTCAACTCCTTCTTGAAATCGTTTGAATATTTATCAATTCGTACTTATAATAATTTGTATTTTGTAAAGTCATACCAAGAATCAATCGGATCTTTTTCTTTTGTTACTCTCTCCCTTGGAAGACAGTAAATAGAGTTGAAATATTTACAGTCGTTGGGCTGTGAACTTCCTCTCCTTTGTGATTGGTAGAAAATACATGAAGTAAAAATTTACATTTATTTTAATGGTTGAAATACTGTTCGGTGCAAGGGAGATAATTTCCTACTGATCTTTTTTTACGTACGACGTGTGTGTGTGTGGGTGGGTGGGTGGGTGGGTGTGGGTGTGTGTGTGTGTGTTGTACACAGCCAATTAAAATAAAAATGGTATTATTAAATAAACAACAAACATATCTTTTTAACAGCTAAGTTTGTTTTTAGTTGATGATTTGCCTAAACAAATCGATCATGGCCGTTCTTTCTTCTTTCTCTAGGCAAAATCTTTCTTGGTCAACCAACTGTCGCTTCTCCTCCAACTCTAGTTTCTTTTTTTTCATCTGAATGTTTTCTTTGTGTAAGTTCTCGCTTTCTGCCTTTCCTTGTTCTCTTTTGTTGACTGACTTTTTCAGACAGATCAATAACCTCCTGTAAAAGCTGCCCCCTCTCGCCATATTCCTCTTCAGTTCCAGAATGTTGTTTATTGCAAATCTAACACGGTTGTACACGCTACGGCCGATGAAGCATTGCGTTGAGTGACGACACTTTCTAATCAGTGTGTAATTAATTGAGATTCCCAACAAGGATTCTTTTATTTTTTATTTGGTTTTTCATTTCACAACATATGTACATATATGACATAATAGGTGATTGGTGCATTTGTAGAAACATATCACATAATCTTTAAGCTATTTCTACTTAATAGTACAATTTTGTATATTTCATATGAAGTGAAGCTGATTCGGAGAGAGAGAGAGAGAGAGAGAGAGAGAGAGAGAGAGAGAGAGAGAGAGAGAGAGAGAGAGAGAGGTTATGCAGGTGGATTACTATACTATACTGAGGACAATAGAAATGATATGAGGGTTCACAGGGATCAAAAAACAGAAAACTTAATCTTGTCTATATACATGTAACTACAATTTTTCACAACTATTCTGTCAGTGGCTTTCATATTCCCTATATTTACATTTTTTCAAGAACAAATATTTTTCAGATAAAATTCTTTCTGTTATGACCTTTTTCAAAGCATGTATATTTGGTATCGGATTACTTTTATATTTATATGAACAAATATATTGCTTCACAATAGGAGCTATCAGGTTAAAAAAAATTATAACATTCTTTATTTTTTTATTTTCCAAAAGAACTGATTAAATATCAGATGTAATCGAAATTTCGAACTGTGTAAAAATCCACTTTTCAACATCACACCACAATTCTTTGACTGTATTACATTCATAAAATAATGACTAATACTTACTTTATCTGTTTTACAAAAGGTGCATACAGCAAACTCTGCTTTTCTTTAAATATTAGAAAGATATTTATTTGTAGGAACAATCCTGTGAAGTTTTTGATATTGCAGCCAGTGGTTTTGATGCCTGTGTACACCTAAAAGGGAGTTCAAAGATTTAATTCCAAGAAGTTTGCGAATAGTTGTAACCCTTTTCTCTCCATTTTGTTATAGATGTACATATTTCTCTTTTTTGTCTAATAGTATGTTGTACATGGGTTTACAGCCTTTACATTTATTAATAAACAATAGAATACGATTAGGGATAGTCCATATTGTATCGTGTTCTGTAAGTTTGGTAAGTGTATATCTTGGGTATGCAGTCTGGTTGTAACTGCAGTTGTTAAACTTGCATACTCTATAAAATTTGTCTTTGAATTAATGTGTTTTAATCCATCAAAGTTTATGAATGTTCCATCTACAGTGTATATTAAGTAGAACACTAACAAAACTGATAAATATTGATTTTTTGTCTGCAGTGATTTTGGGATTGTGCCATATATTATCATTTATAATGTTGGGTTTACTAAGTCGAATTTGCTGAATTATTTTTAACCAGCTGAGGAGCAATTCTTTCCAAAAAGAATTTTCTAAATTTTTACATCGAAGGTTCGAATAATCGGGACAATTTCTCTATACTTCACAGATACTAATTTTCACAATTGATTCTAAAAGGTTTACCCATTTTGTGTCGGTTCTAATTAGTCTTCTCATCCAAGTAGCTTTGATTGCTGTGATAATTAACAACTTTGAGACCCCAATGACTATCATCTTGTATGATTGTACTTTTCTCTACTTTATGAACTTTACAGCCCCATAGTAAATGAAAAATATCATGGGTAATGCTAGTATTAATGACTTAACTTTGGTATTATCAGTGTCTTGATTATCGTAATTCGACCAATTGGAGTTAATTTTCTTAACTTCCATTGATTTATCAATTTTCTAATTTCAGATAATTTTCGTAAATAATTTAATTCTTCCATTTTTAACTAGTGTAACTGAAAAATTGATACCTAGAAGCTCCAAATTTAAATTGTTCCAACTTAGTTTCTATCGTGAATGATGAAATACATCCTTTGAAAATTCTATGCTACCAATCCAAACCATGTTTGTTTTTGTAAAATTTATTTTAAGCCTGATACTTGTGCGAAAAAGTCAAAAACCCTAAGAATGCTATCATATGATTGTGGTGTACTATTCATTATAATTGATGTATCATCTGCATATTGAGATATTTTGTATTCTTCTCCATCAATAAGTATACCTTTGATGTCTTTTTCATATCTTATTAATATTCCTAAAATCTCAGCACAGAGAAGAAAGGGATATGGGGATATTGGATCGCCTTGTCTACGGCCCCTTTATAAATTATTCTGAAATTATACCAATTTGAATCACACAAGCCTTTATTCCATTATAGAATGTGTTTATCCAATTTTTAAAGCAAGATTCAAAATTTAAAAAGTTTTGTGTTTTTGAGATTAAACTCCATGAGATGGTGTCAAAAGCCTTTTCGGAATCAATTAACATTAAAAGGCCTGGTATATCGTTTTGCTCTGTATAATACATGTACAAAAGGTCGTATATAAGTCTTACATTTTCCCCAATAGATAAGTTTTCATGCGTTCAGCTAAGCTTCCTGAAGCTAGTATCACCGTGTGAAATGTTCCCCTTGGACATGACACCTTTCCCCTGTTACTAGCGTTGAGTGACTTTGATCTGGACACTGTACGTGGACACTCAGTTTATTTAAGTAATCTGTTAATTGTAATAACTCTTTACATTTACTTTTCTATTATTCTCAATATAAGAAACGTTTTGTTATCTATGTATAATTGTTAGCCATATTCAATTATTCGGCAGTTGGAGAGCGACGGTCTAGGCGCTCGTACCACCAACTCCCGACCTCGCGGAATATTGTAATAAGTTTGTGGAGTTTTAATAAATTTTGTATAAAACGAATACCGATCGACCTATACATTTTCTGCGGGTCACACTTGCTTGTAAATAACAATTAGTAAAGTTATGGGGCACCAATTTTTCAGAAATTGTTTAGGTTTCCCAGATTTGGGAATGCATGTAAATACACCTAGTTTATTTATTTCTGAAAAGTTTCCTATTTTAAAAGAGTGGTTTATTGCTCTTGTGATAAGTGTTCCTAAGTCTATTCAGAAGAATTTAAAGAACTCACTTGTAAAACCATCAGGGTCAGGACTTTTGTCATTTTTGATTTTCTTAAATAAATTCAGAATTCCTGTATCAGTTAAAGGACCTTCAAGGTTATTTGACTCTTCTCTTAAGTTTAGAACACTTTATTTTTTTCAACTTTTCATGGAAACTTTCTTCATTTATAATTTCTCTTTTCTTATACAAGTGTTCATAAAATGAGTTTTTTTTTTTTTAAATTTTCCATTTGATCAAAAATTACCCACCCATCAACTTTTTCAATATTTGGAATTTGTCCTAGTCTCTAGGTTAATGAAATATTTGGACGGCTTTTCTCCCGCGTCAATCCGTTTATACGTTGACCTGATACATTGACCTTTTAATCTATTTGTTTCTTATGTTGAGTAGCTCATCTTGTTTGTTCGATAATAAATCTAAGGAGTTTTCCATTAAGTTCTGCTCAAGACAAGAAATCTCTTTATCTAATTCCTTTTCACTTTTATTTGATTTTTTTTCTTAAAAGCAGAGTGTGAAATGAATTACCTATTATTTCAGTAAAAGGATTATCTATAAAAAGGTGATCATCAATTGTAAATTAGATATCTTCATTTCTTATATTATCTAAATTATCTAATTTATTGTATATAGGACAAACATATTGTCTTTTTACTTCCCCAATTATTTTTGTATAGAGTTAATATATGTTGTATGAACTAATAGGGAATTGTTGAATTTCCAAAAGCCTTTCCCATTTATAAATTTATTTACTTTAAATTCAAGAATTACTGGAGAATGAGAATGAACGATAGCTATTTTCAAATTTAACATGTGGTACTCTGTTTGTTAGAGTTTCAGATATAAGGAAAAAATCTAATCTGGCTTGTTTTCTAGGACACTTCCTTCTCCATGTGTATCTTTTTAAATTTGCATTATTTTCCTGAGAAATGTTCACAAGATTAAATTGTGTCCATTAATTTCAAAACTTCTACTCTTGCTTTTGGGTTATTCAGATGAGTCAGTCACAATTTTGTATATTTCAATAAAAGTTTTATTAGTCTATTTATTGTTGTGAGTTACGGCGCTCCATAGAGTGCCACGGTCAGCTAGTCGCTGACTGTTAGACTGGTTTTCGTACATGAGTTAGTTCCGGCCAGGTCGTTGATGAGAGAAGGTGTGTCCTTCTGTATGAACCTTCGTGGAGTTTTGACAAAATGTCTTAGGACCTTTGTGGCCTATGTCTAATCCTGTGTGGAGTGTTTGAATAGAATTCCCGTGTGGTAAAAGTACGATAAACCGTGTTGAGAAAGAACAGCAGTAAGTGAGAAGTATGTTTCATTATCATTTCAATTTAGAATACGCATACTTAAGTATATATATTTTGTCCTTTGCTAAGTGTTTTATTACGAAAGCCCATTGAGCTCATTTTCGTAGGTAAAAAAAAAATTTTTTTCGCGATATAACGCGTAAGTTTCGCGAATAAACGCAAAACTTTCGCGAATAAACGCGTAACTTTCGCGATATAACGCGTTAGTTTCGCGAATAAATGCGAAAATTTCGCGATATAACGCGTAACTTTCACGAATAAACGCGTAACTTTCGCGAGATAACGCGTTAGTTTCGCAAATAAACGCGAAACCATTTTATGAATATTGTCATTTCATACAGAACCCTTATGAAGAAAAACGATTGAAAACAAACACATTTAAAGTTTTATATTATAAAATAAAGTTTTTCATTCATTATTATTCTAATATCCGTGTTAGGTTGATTTATGAATACAAAATTATCTTTTTTGCATATAGGTATTAAGGTCAGACGACACGTTCCTCGAGAATCTTTATGTATCTCATCGTAATAAAGAGTTCCTATAAAAAATATTGATTTTATAATTATTCTAAATATGATTAAAATTTAATTCGATTTGGTCATGTGTCTATATGGTCGAGTTGTTAAAACCGTGGCCGCTCACTAGCAGAAGCGTATAGGTTTTAGAGGTCGTGAGTTCAAATCACCGCCCCGGCCGAGATAGAGTTCCATTATAGTGAATTTTGCTGTGCTGTATATGTATTTATTTTTATATCAGTAATTCAAGTGTTTTTTCAAGAAGATTATATAGGAAATTGCATACTCTAGTATTTTGCAGAAATGCCTGGTAAGGTACCCTAATTTTTTTCAAGAAAGCCTGTCAAAATAGGAGTAAACCATCAACAAATTCCTGGAAAAAGTTATATAAAATTGAGGAACGTGTCGTCTGACCTTATTAAATCTGATTAAACTTTATAACATTTTTATATGTTTTATGTCCAAAGTAGATAACATCATATTACGATTTTCAGTTGTTCGCTGACCCTGTGTTTGAACAGGCATTTATTGATGATCGTTTTCTTACAAAATTGATATAAATTCAACCGTCGGAAACCTTAAAATCTTAGTATTAATTTTCAACATATATTGTAACGTTTTAAACAATGATATCCTTTAAATTCTCAAATGATATTTAGTACAACGTTTAATTCGAATTAAAATTGTTATAATTAAAATATGTTGCTGCCTCACTTTCAATAATACAGCGCCCATTAGATTGTGAGAAGCGCGATGCATGATGTCCTTTGAAAATCAGTACTAAGATTTTAGAGTTCCTACGTTTGAATTTTTGTTAATTTGTATAAGGTTAAATCTAATTCATTTACATCTTTATATAATATTATTTTGTTTTATTTAAATTGATATATTTGTTTTTAGTAATTATTCTTCATAGGGGTTCTTCTATGAAATAGCAATATTTATATTAAAGTTTCGCGTTTAATCGCGAAAGTTTCGCGTTTATTCGCGAAAGTAACGCGTTTGTTTGCGAAACTAACGCGTTATATCGCGAAAGTTTCGCGTTATATCGCGAAAGTTTCGCGTTATATCGCGAAAGTTTCGCGTTTATTCGCGAAAAAAATATTTTTTTTACCTACGAAAATGAGCTCAATGGGCTTTCGTATTTTATAACATTTTTGTTTGTTTGCATAAGAATATAAAATATGGTAGCCCGACGTTTGAATATAATGTGTTTTTTAAACAGTATAGTGTTGTAATTTTCACTGAGGACCCGTCAATGATTTGAATCTTAGGTGACTAGCTGAGTGGGTGTTGTCAGTTATATACATGACGGTATCATCCGTGGGTGCAGGACAACGACAAACTAACCATCGTAGAACCATCGTCAACGTGGGAAATGTGATATATGAGCTAGTGATATGGTCCAGTAACATCCAGTGACGAAAGGTTTGATTTACATGAGAGTGTGTCGACGCACGTGTACCAGGTTAGGCGATATACATGAACGTGTGATGTGTCCTTATCACCAGTGATCAGGTCTTAACTTCACATGTACCTGCTGCGGGTGAATTTATTTATTAAAATACAAGTTCCCAAAAGCATTGTCCAACGTTTCCAACGGAAGACCTTATAGTGATTGTAATGTTTCTTCTTATTATTTTTCCCCCTTTTTTTGTCCACAAGATTTCTCAGAGATGGCTGAATAGATTTTTGTGTAATTTTCTAGAATGAAACATAATGACAATATCTCTAGGGATTTTTTTATTTTGTCAAAAATCATTTCCGGTCGTCCGTTTCCGGTCCCGCGTTGAAAAAGCTTGTACATTCGAGATCTCAAAAACGGTAAACACTTGAACATCCAAATTTTGTGGGATGATAGACCTATAGTTGTAGATGTGTTTAAACTATTTTGTTTTGTTTGTTGTAACTTCCGGTCGTCACCGGAAGTTCTTCAAAATTAACTACTTTTACGCATTAAATTCTTTTGCCATAGAATAGATATATAAGTATAAATCTATACATAGGTTATCAATGCAATGTTGTATCAACAAAAAAATTATACTTCCGGTGAGATTATCTCAAATATCTCAGGTAGCTTTTTTAAACACATTTTGTACAAACGAGATATCAGAAACTATAAGTGATCAAAGCACAAAACGTTCATGGATGATAGACATTTTATTGAAAATATGTTTAACCGGTTTCATTTTGTTTTCCGTCACTTCCGGTCCACACAAAAGGAGTTTAAAAAAATCGAACTTTTTATCAGTTTAACTGTTCTCCTTTGATATTTGTAGTGAGCTCGATGAACAATAATGTTCAAAAGGCAAGCATACAAGATAAATTTTATACAATTTACATTGAGAACTTCCGTTTGTCCGTTTCCTGTCCCGAGACAAAAAACCTTATTTCGACGAGATCTCATAAACAGTGTCGGCTTGAACAATCAAACTTTGTGGGATGATAGACCTTTATATGAACATGTTTTTAAACTATTTTATTTTGTTCGGCGTAACTTCCGGTCGTCACCGAAAACACTACAAAATTATGTTTTTTCTTTGTTTATTTCTTTTACATGGAATGAATATATCATATAAAGTTAAATTTTCAAATAACAGTTACTTCCGGTGAGATATCTCAAATATCTCTATGTAGCTTTCCTTTTTACAAATTTGATGCCAGCAAGATTTTTTTAGTCACTGTAAGTGATTGAGAAACAAAGCTTTCATGAATGATAGACATTTGATTGATGATATGGTTAGCGGGTTTTATTTTGTCAACTGTCACTTCCGGTTTTCACCGGAAGAATTCAAATAAATCATATATTTAACAATTTTAACTGAATTTCTTGGGTGTTTCATCTAGCCTGATAAACAGTGATGTATGCTAAGCAAATGTACGAAAAATTCCAGATTTTTTATTAATCACTTCCGTTCGTCTGTTTCCCGTCTCCAGACAAAATCTATTTCAGACTTGGCAGAAACGTTAACAACCAAACTTTGAGGAAAGATTGACTTATGATTGTACAAATGTTTAAACTGTTTTGTTTAGTTAGGCTTTACTTCCGGTCGTCACAGAGAGTACTTCAAATATTGATTTCTTTTTCAATCTCGTTGTTTTACATGGAAGTAACGTCTGGATATATCATTCACAATAATTATCATATCAACTATTTTCTCTATGTAAGAGAAACAATGTCTACGGTTAAATTTATTCATGTATATCAAAACGGAAGACCTTTTTGTTGCTTTTGCAACAAGAGCCTAGTTTGTTAATATTGTTTGTGTGAATGCGTTGTGTGATTGCGTGGACCCTGAGGTCCACGCAGAAAATAAATAAGCGAGGTTAAAGCGGATGCTATGGGGAAAATTTAGCCTGCGCATGAGCTAGCCTGGTTCCTGTGCGTAATGGGTAGCTCAGGGAACCAGGCTAGCACACTTTCATCTGAATCAGGATCGGGATTCCATTCCATATGCACATAATTAATAAGTGTGAAGGCGCTGTAATTGTAAAGTTGTCGGTAAACAGTACAGAAACAAACTATTCATTTTAAAGAAATGATCGGGATGATATAAACCGTCAGTATTATGAAATAAGTTAATGTTATGCCGAAACTACAACTTCCATCAAACAGCATATATAATTTGCAACGTTTTGTTGTTTTCCGAATACATATGTAGCTCAACTTTACTTTTTAGTAGACTAGGGGAGGCTAGAGTACATCCCGATTAAAAGTTTTTAAGCATTTAAGTATGACTGAATAGTTATGTGACTGTATATAATTTACACAAAGCTGTCACTGCATAGTAAACAAGATAGTGTAATGTGTGCGCAAATAGTAGAATTCGCCGATTGCCTGATACTATACATACAATGTTCATTAATATATATCATAATTATTTTAGAAGTATGAACCCATTAAATTCCGAGATAAAAAGTCAGGGCTATACATGTCCGTAATACAACGTACAAATTTTGTAGTTAAAAGCAGGGGGCTTGAATCGGTGGAATCTTTGAAAATCTTAAGGCTTTCACGTTTTCGTTGGAAACACATGCAAATGGTCCACGTATTAAAGGACAACAACTTGTTTTTAAGCTATTAGCGTGTGTGAATTGAGTGTGTGTGTGTGTGTGTGTGTGTGTGTGTGTGTGTGTGTGTGTGTGTGTGTGTGTGTGTGTGTGTGTGTGTGTGTGTGTGTGTGTGTGTGTGTGTGTGTGTGTGTGTGTGTGTGTGTGTGTGTGTGTGTGTGTGTGTGTGTGTGTGTGTGTGTGTGTGTGTGTGTGTGTGTGTGTGTGTGTGTGTGTGTGTGTGTGTGTGTGTGTGTGTGTGTGTGTGTGTGTGTGTGTGTGTGTGTGTGTGTGTGTGTGTGTGTGTGTGTGTGTGTGTGTGTGTGTGTGTGTGTGTGTGTGTGTGTGTGTGTGTGTGTGTGTGTGTGTGTGTGTGTGTGTGTGTGTGTGTGTGTGTGTGTGTGTGTGTGTGTGTGTGTGTGTGTGTGTGTGTGTGTGTGTGTGTGTGTGTGTGTGTGTGTGTGTGTGTGTGTGTGTGTGTGTGTGTGTGTGTGTGTGTGTGTGTGTGTGTGTGTGTGTGTGTGTGTGTGTGTGTGTGTGTGTGTGTGTGTGGTGTGTGTGTGTGTGTGTGTGTGTGTGTGTGTGTGTGTGTGTGTGTGTGTGTGTGTGTGTGTGTGTGTGTGTGTGTGTGTGTGTGTGTGTGTGTGTGTGTGTGTGTTTGTAAACACCTTCAATCCACTACAGTACCTTGTTTACACATCAACCAACTCAATTCATTTCGGAAACTCACTACACAAATCACTGTAGTGAGTTGCAATTCTTTTGGAATAGCTATATTTTGCTTTATTATACCCCAAAAAATCAAAATTACGCTTGGTGTCTTTTGACGGTTTACACACGTTTTTTCACACTCCAATTCCATGGTCATTTTTATTCGTTACACACTTTGCCATGTTGACAGAATCTGCGCATGCGCAATCGATGTAAAAATGGCGTCTATGAAGTGATGCAGATAACAAATTCACTCTGGATTATTTCTGTGATACATTCGCAACATCAAGGTAAGCTTTAGTTGCAACTCCATCAATTTAATCTGATGGAATAGAAATATTAAATGAAATTAAACGTGAACACGTGCTTTTCAGTTATAGTCAATGATTATAATTCCGATAGTGAATCCTAAATAAACACATCTTTCATTAAATTTCATGACTTAAACAATGTAAAAATTTTCGTTACAATTAAACCTAATTTAGTTTTAAACTTGTTAACGTACAGAAAACAATCTTGAATTAAATTCTTTTAATAATAGGAACCAGTTTGTTTTTTTTGTATGGTGTAGTGACTTGTTGTGAGTGTAAACAAAGTGTCATATTTGTAACTTTAAATAATATCATGTTTTATAAATATTTGAAAAGTATGGTATCTAATAAAAGTTAACTTTATTCTTTATAATTTTTTAATCATAAATTTAAAACAAAAACAAACATAAGATTATCCAGGAAGTTTGTATAGCACGATGTAGTGATATGATGGGTGTGTAAACAATGTAAACACATGATATTTTGTTAAAATCAATGTTATTCAGAATGTATATTCTAATTAAACACATCTTTCATCATTTTTAATGACTTAAACAGGGCTAAATATTTCACTTTACTTAAGCTTAATTAAGTTTTTAACTGAATGACGTACATAAAAAAGCAGCCATTCAATTTTTAAGATTGTTTGTTTTGTTTTTGTTTTTCGTATGGTGTTGTAACTTATTGTGAGTGCTTACAGAATGTCATTTTTTTTTTAATTTAAATACTTTATCGAAACTGTTAAATATCTAAAGGAAATCGTATCTGATATGAGTTAATTTTATTCTTTATAATTGTTTAGTCATTATTTTAAAACTAAAACATTCAGGTACATGTAATGATTTGATGTGTGTGTAAACAACGTGGCGTGACTTTTTGAATGTAACTATTTTTCATATCTGCATTGCAAAAACTAATAATATCTTAGCACTTTTTATCGGTATGATCAAACAATACGAGCTTATTTTTATCATTTTGATTATTTTAAAATCCATTGATTTCAATTTTAAAATGTGCCGTTTTTAGTAATAAAAGTTACACAATCATTAAATTTACTGATATTCATTTCAGAGTATTTTAGACCAGTTATGGGCGACTTTAATTTGATTTTATGATTTATTTCTTTGTATTTCTCTGAAACAATCAATAATTTTATGTTGTTTTCGGGATTTTGTTTTAAGTAAAGAAAAAGAAGATTTATTACTCCTAAAATATACATTCATTCTGGATTTATTTTTAACATTTTTAAAAAGTTAAAATTCAGTTCATTTTACACCATTAATCCAATGATGCACATTTGCAATGCCCCTGTCATATTTCAGTTAAATCGATAGCAAAGTTTGAAATGAAAAAAAAAAAAAAACAGTTCTTGATTAAAAGGACTTAATTTTTCCTACTCCAGAAGAGACGAAATAGTTTGTTGAAGAGGAGGAACGTGAAGACGAAAATGAAATTTAGTTAATGAAAAAGAGAAACATGGTATTGTTTCTTTACCCATGAATCTAATTTAAGTTCTCAGCTTATCAAGGAACCTATAAGATAAGGAGTAAACATTATACAAGTTGAGGAGGTATGTTTTAGATATTGAATGTATTTAAATTCCACAATATAAATGTATTAAATGGCGTACGCATTAAATATTAGGTATATCGTAATTTCCTTATTTTACACGAGTGCTTAATTCCGCTGTTTTGTATCAAATCGCGAGAATAAGATATCGCGATCACAATTTTGTTGTTATTATTTCCTCTAGTTCAAACCGTCTGAAAAATGATAGCAAGATTTTTAAATCCACGAGGAATGCTTCTCGCGATTTTACGCGGAAGTTAATTCCTCGCGTTTAATTTGGAATATACAGTACACAGTGCTGCATTTCATGAGCTATGTGAGGATGAGCAATTCTGTAACTCATCGCAAAATTTTAGAATGTTTAAAATACTTCTCACCTGCAGTAATAACTGACCTTATATTGTAGAATGCAAAGCATCAATAGAACATGGAGTATTAAATGAAATAATTTATCATCTAAATATTATTACCTGTATTTATGAATTGTAGATAAATAGATACATATTTCTTTTTTTCTGACAACTTCTTGATATCAAACATTTTTCAATTAGCACTATTTTATAATGTAGTTCTGAACTCTGACTATGTACGAGGGTTCGATTCCCTCCCTAGGCATAACTAAAGCTGGTGCAAAGTGGGCAGAAAGCCTAGTGGCCCCGCATAGTCAGAACCGCACAACTCTGTGTACAGGCACACATTTTATAGGGGGAAGAATTTAGCCGTGCTTACATAACACTATACACAAATATAAATAAAATATGTACACCATTGCCAGTTGAAACGATCGAGGTCAAGCTTGAAATACATTACGTTTATATCAGCTAGATGTAAGATTTAACATATAACACAGACACAAGAAAATACATTTTCACCATAAAGTGGCCTCCGGATATAACGAGCTCGGATATTACGAGGTACCGCTTACAACGAGATGATTTTTTGGTCCCAAATTATTTCTTTATTATTTCCTTTTAAAAAATTCCGGATACAACGAGATCGTTTATAACGAGACTCCGTATATTACGAGGTATAAATTTGTGCCCGTTAGTGCCCGCTATCGGATATAACGGGGTACTCGCTGCGCGCTTGATTGCTCACGCTAGTCACAGGTAACTAACGGTATGGCCATGTATGGCCATCCAATTTCTACGTAGCTCCCGCGGCGTGTAACTGCGTTTCCACAGAGTTCTACTTAGCGATAGACTGCGCTCTCGCTGAGTATCCGCCGAGCGCTCATGACATGCTAAAAAAATTTACCTCGCATCCACAGCGTGCTTTACTTATTGGTAGGTGAATCAGTATGTGTACAATTGTGTGGGAAACAACTTTACATCTAGTAAATATACGATAAAAACATTGTTTTTGTTTTAATGACATAAGGTACCTTGTAATTGAAACGTAACTAATTTTTAAATACTTTGTGAAAGACAAAAACTTAGTCAAAGAACTGTTAGTTGTTATAAAGCATAGAAACAAGTGAAAACACCAGAACAAAATGGCACGAAATCCATCCACGCGCTTTAATATGCCCTGTAATATTTGCAAATGCTACATTTTACTTAGTCATCCACATCAAGTTTGAGAATACTATACATGTACTGTTGTTTCATCAATATTCGTTGAATAATCCAATTTTCGTGGATTTCGTTGTTAAGTTGATCCACAAAATTAAATGTTCATTGAAGTGCAATTTCTATAAACATTTTGTAATGATGGGGTCATTAGCCACGAATTTACGTATCCTTGAGATTTTGATTTACACTTTCTCCACGAAAATTGATACCCACGAATATAAATGAAACCACAGTATCGCTTAGTATTGTACATTAGCAATTGTTCCTTCTGTGGCCTGAATGACAATGCACTAGAAACGCCGTGCAAGCGCGGTATAATTTAAAAGCATTGAATGCTTTTTTCTGGATGTCGTCGGTACCTAACACACCAAGAGTTGCAGACAAATTGAATACGGCGCGTTAGCGTGATATGATAATAGATTTTGTCTGCATCGCTTGGTGTTATTTAGCATTCAATGCTTATATTTATATTTTCATACTGATGTCTATTTGTATAAAATAGTGTGTATCGTCGCTATAAAGCCATTATATGCACTCGTACTCAGGAATATGAAACATACATGGAACAGCCATATTAACATGCTATTTAGATCGCCTCCGCCAGAAACTTTGTCCAAAAAATTTTTTTTCGAGGAAATGATATGATTTAACGAATATTTTCAATTAGTACATATCAAACTGGTTATGTAAGTTTAAACGTTTCAATTAATCTTACATTAAAGAAACATACTCAAAACGCGTGATGACGTTTATATTTGTGCTCTTGGTGCATGAATTAGCTAAGTGTATTCACAGGAAATTGAACGTCGAACATGAGGGGAAATACACACTGAATGTAAATATACGCTAATATTTACATTTTCCAGTGTGTTGCCTGTGATAACACTACGTATCGATTTTGTACAATATAACCCATAACTTCAAATGACGCCATATTGAGGCGCCAGCGGGGTTTGCTAATTTATATTTAAATATTTAATCGTACGATGGCTTAAAATAATGTAAATATAAGTAATAAGGAATCAGTGTTTTAATATTATGAGGTGATAATTTTAGTTCGGGCGTGATCAAATCTATCTTAAAGCCCTTCAGCCTTTATTGGATTTGTTCACGCCCCGACCGAAATTATCACCTCATAATACTCAAAGAATGATTCCTTATTCCTTAATTGAAAGCAGAAGAAATTAAATGTCATGAGAGCACAAGACTCCGAGAGGTCTCTGTGCACGCACTATCGACCAATTACTGCGTCTATATTCGATTAGGTGCGTTCCTTTAGCGCGCCAACGGAGCTCTCGTGACGCTCTTCGATACCTTACGGCGCTGTCACGGCGACCTCACTCCGTTACTACTGCGTGTTTATCAGAACGCAGAGCCACGGCGCGTTCCTTGTGCGTGTTCAAAGTGCGCGCCGTCGCATGGCGTTCTACAATTTTTTTGGCGATCCCATCGTGAAAAAAGAAGATGCCGTTGCGTTGTTACGGCACTGTAGGATACTATTCTGCAAGTACCTTGGCGTTTTACATTATTTAAGGACGCAGCGGGATGCAGCCCCGGTATGACAGTGTTTTACTTCTTTCGCAAAACGCATTCACACAAGTTTCTGCTAAAATATTTTGTCTGTTATGATGAGGACCAGAATCAAATGAAGGTCACCATGACAAAAGAATGAATTATGTCAACATTTTATGTTAACACACAGCCAACTTGCAACACTATTTAACGCACTTGCAACCAACTACATCTGTGTTAAACAAAATCTTTCAGTTCCTTTAATTGCAAAATGGATTCAAACCAGTATCTATTGGGATATTTCTTAACGTAGCTGTTTGTTATGAGAATCAGAATACAATGAAGGTCAGCATGACAAATTAAATGAAATTGGTCGGCATTTTATACACATGTACATGAACACACACCGGCAACTTACTACACACTTTTAAACATTCAACTCACTACACATTTAAATTAAACATTCCCAACAGTATCATGAAATCGCAAGGTGGATTCAAATTAGTGTCTTTTCAGCTTATTTCTTAAAGTGTTTCTACAGAGAATCGGAAAAAATTGTCACAAGTTGAAAAAAATAAATATATTCTGTTTTTACTTCTATTCGTATACACACCAGCAACTTACGTCACCATTTAACACACAAGCAACTGAATACATCAAACTTTTATTTCGCAACAAGAATTAAACCCAGTACTTATACGGGATCAATAGGGTCTAAAAATGGCCACGGCCATTGAGCCCACGTGCAACTAACTACATTTATGTTAAAATGTTCTTGCAGTTCCCTTCACTCGCACAACACATTCAAACCAGTGTCATTTTAGTTATTTTTTTTTTCCTAAATGTAATTGTCTGTTCTCACCATGACATACATGTATTGAATTAATGATGTCCTCATTTTTTTTTCCAACAACTTACAATGCATATGAACACAAATACAACAGTCCTTTATCAAACCAAATATCGTTACATTGTCCTTACTCCTCATCAAGGTTCTAATCAGTGTATTAAAAAATTCTGCATGATTTTGTATGATGATCAGAACGGACATCATGGCGACATATTAAATTGTAATATTAAGCATGTAATTTTTTAGTAGACTGGTCTGCATCCTAAATACATGTACTTACATGTACGGATACATAGGACAGCTCCTACTTCCGAGTATATTACATACCATGTGATCCTTGTAGTTACTAGTTGGCTGGTAGTTACTATTAATTTCTTTGCATTGTGCCGATAGAGTTATAAAATTAATAAAGTTGGAAATAATATAAATATAAATAATAAGGAATCATTCTTGGAATATTAAGAGATGATAATTTCGGTCGGAGCGTGGTCAAATCTATCATAAAGCCCTTCGTGCCTTATTGGATTTGACCACGCCCCGACCAAAGTTATCACCTCATAATACTCAAAGAAGGATTCCTTATTCCTTTAACAAAGCAGTTGATTCTGCAAATTAAATGTATCGATGTCTTATTGCAAACGAACACTATTTATAAGGCAGGGGGTTCCATTTGAATGATCGTTGCACATACATCACAAGGTTGTCGTTTGTTCCCAGTGCACTTTACAGTATGTACATGTATCAGTAAAATTGCATCTAATTAGCATTTTTCACACACGAAAACAATACTCCGAGATCGTAAGCCATATCCTCCATGTAGATTCCCAGTTCTGTTTATATTACCGATACGTTTACCCACTTAACTGGCCCGCTCCAAAATTGTTTTTGTTTTTGAGAATAACCATAAAATAATAAAAAAAATTCTACACATCCCCCCCGTTTACGAGTTCTGTCTTCTCGATCAATGAAAAGCATTGTCCTTGGTACCATACGTTTACCATCATGGAACCCTCTACCACCTACGTATCCCCATCAGCGCTTTATCCGTACTAAGAATTTCTCGTATCAAAATTGAATGTTATCGACTGAAACTACTAGTTCTTCAATTTTTAATGAAATGAAAAACGAATATGTTGACAGAGTTTAAATATATATATATATATATATATATATATATATATATATATATATATATATATATATATATATATATATATATATATATATATATATATATATATATATATATATATATGGCGCCTCAATTTGGCGTCAATTGAAATCGATATAAAGGAGAAAATCAAAGATTTATCAATTCAATTTGACACTTTTTACCCAGAGAAATTAACATATCTTATAATTACGGAGATTTATAATGGGCAATGTTTACATTTTTTTCTCCATTCGGAAGTATTCGGGACACCATGCACAATTTTTGAGCGTTATAATCCGGGAACTTTTCATGTCTTCTGCAGTGCAAAATCCCCTTACTCTTACTATTTTTGGTTGTGTATCGCAACCTGAAGCGGTAGATGGGGCGTTTCAAAACATTATCTGGACTTTTTTTTTTCATTCTAGTGGATAGACGTAGTTTGCGCACCAAGGTATTTATGTTTATCATAAAGCAAAAATGTAAAACGAATGTATCGACTTAACAATATACTCTTCTAGGAGGAAAGGTAAACCGTTATTCAGACACGTATCAACTTTTTTTGCAGTGTTAGCGGGTTATGTAATTTTTTTCTGCAATGATCGCTACCTTCATAATTTGCATAAACCATCAAAGAAAGCATTATATTATTTATCATTACATCTTTCTTTTAACATATTAATGAATTGATCGTAAAAAGTAAGAAAAATTTACAAAATCATTGTTAATGTACATCAGTACTTTAGATAAAAGAAAGAGCCAAATCGACCTCTATAGGAATTTGAGTCTGACATTATCTTAAAATTTTAAACGTATTGTTATTCAAATGATATGAATGAATAATTGAAACTTGTTTTACAGGAATTTAATTCATAATGCATTTAATTTTGCTGAGTACTTATCAAGGTAAGACAAAAATGAGCATTTAATAATAATAAAGGGCGATTGTATTTCTATGAAATATCTAGGCCCAGCAAAGCCTATAAAATTGCACATTAAATAATATTACTGTAAAGATAATTAAGATCAGTGATACAAGTACAGACTCATTTGTGTTGAGTGTGTACTGTAGTATATGTATAGACGTACGTATAGTTTCTCAATCCTTCTCTTTCTTTCTCTTACCAATTTATAGAGTGTATCGATATTGCCCTTTCCGATATATTTCATTTTATCAAATAAAATATACAACATGACTACCGAAGGCTTCCTTGCTTCTTTTTTCAGGTAAAATCTAATTTATGGTTTTTTTCTCTTCAATTTTAAGGTTAATTTAATAGCATTTTCATTTCTTTATTTTGAATGTATAACAGTTCTTTTCATCGTTGAAGTTAATTTGTTTTTAAGCTTCCGGCTCTGTTAAAGATTAATTTTCTTAATCAAGTTCTCTTTGGTTTAAACCTTGCTTTTCTATTCTAAATTGTTAACTTTAGTTGCAATTCTGTTTTGGTTTATGAATTCATTATTTTAATCAGTTAGTTATAGATATTTTTGTTTATTGATTCATATCTGACATTTGCGGCACTAGCGCTTCATTTCTTTTTACAAAGTCGGAAATAGTTATTCCGGTTTTGGTTCTTGATTTTAAGACTTGTGTTAATGCAACGCAGAAGGATAAAACGTACGCTCAACTAGGACCTTGGGTCACCCGAAAATAGTTCTCCAAAATGAGTGTATTAATGAGCACGAATGGAACTCTTTTACAAGTGAAGATAAGAATGTAAATCTACTTTCTTTTTTTCTATATCCATAGGGAGACCACAGGTCACCTTACGTCCTAAAACAATGTCGTAATCATTTTGTTAATCAATACGGAAACAAAAGTTACAATATTGAGATTCGTCAGAAGTGATCCACTGTAGGGACCAGGGGTCACCTAATGTGTAATATCAATGGGGAGATGTTATCCGGTCATCTTATGACAATTTACAAGATTAATATTTACTGGAAGTCAGTCATTTTAGCGAGACCGGGGGTTAAATTAAGTGGAATGTTCGTTTGAGACCAGAGGTTACCTTAGGTCCTAAATATGAAGAGAGAAAAATAATTCGGTAATTAATAGAGCAGGTGTCACTTTAAGTGAAATATTCATAATATGCCTAGAGGTCATATTATATTAGGACCTATGAATTCTATTAATCTATAGGGAAATTAGAGTTCCAGGCACGTAGCATCAGTGGGGGGGGGGGGGGCTGATTTTGAAGACTTTGGGGAACTTTTTTTTTTTGCTTGTCAAGAGTTTTTAGGTTTTTTGGATGACTCTGCCCCCCCCCCCCCCCCCACTTTCAAAAACGATGCTACGTGCCTAAAGATTTATAGATTTTTAAGGATACAGATTCACCAGAAGCCATTCACTGTAGAGAAACAAGGGATCATTATAAAAACGATATCAATAGAGATCACCTTAGGTCCTGAATCAAGTGTTGTTATAATTTTGGTAATATATTGGAAGACCAAGTTCACCTAATGCCATTTTTGAAGATGGATAATCACTAAAAGTTCGCCACTGTGGGAGACTACCTTAACCTTAAGTGGAACTTCAATAAGGAGACCCAACGTCACCCAAGGTCCTAATTCAATGAAATGATAACCTTATTAATCTATATAGGGAGACCATTGATCACATTAAGTGAAATATCCACAAAATAAAGGCCAGAGGTCTGACCTTTATGCATTTTTGAAGATAGAGATTAATTCACCAGAAGCAACTGTAGGGAGACTAGTGGTCACCTTACTTTGAACACCAATAAAGAGAACAGAGGTTACCTTAGCTAACCAATTAAATAATTTTGTTAATCTAAAGTGAACCATTTATAATGACACCAAAGTTCATTTTTGGTCCTAGATCACTGAAGTAATATTTTTTTGTTAATCTTTAGGGAGACCGGAGGTCACATATTAAGGAGGTTCGATGATCGTGACCATTTTTATATTATATTGATCTCCTTTATAATAAAATTCTACAAAAAGATATAGTTTATAGGTTAAAACATAATTTCTAATTTAAGGTAGACCTGATGCTTTAACGTTCACCACCAAACTCTATCTTTAAAAAAATGTGTAAAGGAGGCTGCACCAGAAGGCATCCACTGTAGAGAATCCAGGGGTCACTTTAAATAGATTATCCAAAGGAAGACCAGAGGTCACTATAGGTCCGTTATAAATGTTGCTATAATTTTAATAATTTATAAGAAGACCAGGGATCACATTTTGTCATTTTTGAAGATGGAGGTTCACCAGAAGTCAGCCACTGTAAGGAGCCTAGAGGTCACGTTTGGTATTAAATCAATCAAATAAAAATGTTGTTCACCTATAGGGAGATCAGAGTTCATCTTATGTCATTTTACAAGATTTTACAAGGTGGAGAGCTTCAACATAATTCAGCCACTGTAGGAAGACAAGGGGTCCTCTTAAGTGGAATATCCATTAGGAGACCAGAGGTAACCTTAGGTCTTTAACCAACAAAATAATTTTGTAAGTCTATAGAGTATGGGTCACTTTAAGTAAACTATTCAAAATTACACCAGAGGCCATCTTAGGTCCTAGATCAATGAGGTAATAATTTGTGAATCTATAGAGAGACCAAAGGACACCTTAGTGTAGTTTTGAAGATGGATATTCACCAAAAGTCAATCACTGTAAGAAGGCTAAATATCAAATTACATTCACAAGGAGACTAGAGGTCAACGTGGGTCTGAAATCAATGGAGTAATAATTTTTATCTTTAGGGAGACCAGAGGTCATCTTATGTCATTTTATAGTATGGAGAGTCACCGGTCATTTGATGCATTTTGCAAATTGGAGATGAATCAGTCTTCATCCATTCATTGACTACCTGGTGTTACCTCAGATTATTTTACAAGATGGAGATTCACTAAGGTTATTCACTGTAGGATAACCATAGATCACCTTAGGTAAAAAAAAAGAATAAGTGACGTCACCAATGGTTTTAGATTGATGTTGTAATTCTTTGAGTCAATATTGAGACCAGATTTAATAAATATTTTAATATACAAGGTGAAGATTTACCAAAGCCAGAGGTTACCTTATATTGGCATGGTCACGATTTTGGTCAAAAATCACCTTTCCTATTTTAATATTTACAATGCTTCAGTAAGGCATTCTTAATAAGCAACCGAAATTTGAGTGTAATTTGTTGAATTGTGAACAAGTTACAGAGCTTGAACTTCTTTGCAAAGTAAACAAAGCGTTTGTTTATATTTCAAATGTTAAAGTGAAAATTCCAATTTTAGACCTCAAATGAATGTGTTAAACGTTAGAAACTGTTTATGCCTAAAATAAGTTAAAAGACAGACAAATCAGGTTTACAATTTTTTTACTCGTATATTGAACCTATGTAAACAAAAAACAAGGCACGAGCGTTGTGAACATTACAAAGAATTCTCAGCTCTGTATCTTGCTTTCAACTCCACGAATGACTCTCAAATTTCATTTGATCATTCTCAGCTCAATTTTGCTCAACCACTGTAGGGTGACCTGGGGTCCCCGTATGTCATTTTACACAATGAATAAATGAAATATGCCTAGGGGGACCAGAGGTAACCTAAGTTTTTTTTATCACTGTTGTATTAACTTATATCAATACGGAGATCTCGGGTCACCTTATATCATATAACAGGATGGAGAGTCACCAGTTATCCACTGCAGGGTGCCCACAGGTCACCTTATATCATTTTACACAATGGAGAGTCACCGGTCAACCACTGTAGGGTGACCTGGGGTCCCCGTATGTCATTTTACGCAATTAATAAATGAAATATGCCTAGGGGGACCAGAGGTAACCTAAGTTTTTTTTAATCACTGTTGTATTAATTCTTTATATAAATACGGAGATCTCGGGTCATCTTATGTCATATTACAGGATGGAGAGTCACCAGTTATCCACTGCAGGGTGCCCACAGGTCACCTTATATCATTTTACACAATGCAGAGTCACTCACCGGTCAACCACTGTAGGGTGACCTGGGGTCCCCGTATGTCATTTTACACAATGAATAAATGAAATATGCCTAGGGGGACCAGAGGTAACCTAAGTTTTTTTTTATCACTGTTGTATTAATTCTTTATAACAATACGGAGATCTCGGGTCACCTTATGTCATACAACAGGATGGAGAGTCACCAGTAATCCACTGCAGGGTGCCCACAGGTCACCTTATATCATTTTACGAAATGCAGAGTCACCGGTCATCCACTGTAGGGTGACCAGGGGTCCCCGTATGACATTTTACACAATGAATAAATGAAATATGCCTAGGGGGACCAGAGGTAACCTAAGTTTTTTTTTTATCACTGTTGTATTAATTCTTTAAAACAATACGGAGATCTCGGGTCACCTTATGTCATATAACAGGATGGAGAGTCACCAGTTATCCACTGCAGGGTGACCACAGGTCACCTTATATCATTTTACACAATGCAGAGTCACCGGTCAACCACTGTAGGGTGACCTGGGGTCCCCGTATGTCATTTTACATAATGCATAAATGAAATATGCCTAGGGGGACCAGAGGTAACCTAAGTTTTTTTTTATCACTGTTGTATTAATTCTTTATATCAATACGGAGATCTCGGGTCATCTTATGTCATATTACAGGATGGAGAGTCACCAGTTATCCACTGCAGGGTGCCCACAGGTCACCTTATATCATTTTACACAATGCAGAGTCACTCACCGGTCAACCACTGTAGGGTGACCTGGGGTCCCCGTATGTCATTTTACACAATGCATAAATGAAATATGCCTAGGGGGACCAGAGGTAACCTAAGTTTTTTTTTATCACTGTTGTATTAATTCTTTATAACAATACGGAGATCTCGGGTCACCTTATGTCATACAACAGGATGGAGAGTCACCAGTAATCCACTGCAGGGTGCCCACAGGTCACCTTATATCATTTTACGAAATGCAGAGTCACCGGTCATCCACTGTAGGGTGACCAGGGGTCCCCGTATGACATTTTACACAATGAATAAATGAAATATGCCTAGGGGGACCAGAGGTAACCTAAGTTTTTTTTTTATCACTGTTGTATTAATTCTTTATAACAATACGGAGATCTCGGGTCACCTTATGTCATATAACAGGATGGAGAGTCACCAGTAATCCACTGCAGGGTGCCCACAGGTCACCTTATATCATTTTACACAATGCAGAGTCATCGGTCATCCACTGTAGGGTGACCAGGGGTCCCCGTATGTCATTTTACACAATAAATTAATGAAATATGCCTAGGGGGACCAGAGGTAACCTAAGTTTCTTTTTTATCATTGTTGTATTAATTCTTTATATCAATACGGAGATCTCGGGTCATCTTATGTCATATTACTGGATGGAGAGTCACCAGTTATCCACTGCAGGGTGCCCACAGGTCACCTTATATCATTTTACACAATGCAGAGTCATCGGTCATCCACTGTAGGGTGACCAGGGGTCCCCGTATGTCATTTTACACAATAAATAAATGAAATATGCCTAGGGGGACCAGAGGTAACCTAAGTTTTTTTTTATCATTGTTGTATTAATTCTTTATATCAATACGGAGATCTCGGGTCATCTTATGTCATATTACTGGATGGAGAGTCACCAGTTATCCACTGCAGGGTGCCCACAGGTCACCTTATATCATTTTACACAATAGAGAGTCACCGGTCAACCACTGTAGGGTGACCTGGGGTCCCCGTATGTCATTTTACGCAATTAATAAATGAAATCTGCTTAGGGGGACCAAGGGTAACCTAAGTTTTTTTTATCACTGTTGTATTAATTCTTTATATCAATACGGAGACCATGGATCACCTTATGTCATTTTACAGGATAGAGAGTCACCGGTCATCCACTGAAGGGTGCCCACAGGTCACCTTATGTCATTTTACGCTATGGAGAGTGACCGGTCATCCACTGTTGGGTGACAAGGGGTCCCCTTATGTCATTTTACAATACAGAAAGTCACCGGTCATTTACTGTAGGGTGACCAGGGGTCACCTTATGTCATTTTACAGGACAGAGAGTCACCAGTCATGACCTTATGTCATTTTACATTGTGGAGAGTCATTGGTCATCCATTGTAGGACGACCAGGGGTCCCCTTATGTCATTTTACAGGATTGAGAGCTATCGGTCATCCACTGTAGTAATTGAAATATCATGAGAGAAAGAGAAGTGACCTATTTACATGTATTTCCTACACAAATGTAGTGATTTTGTAAATCAATACGGAAACTGGAGGTCGGCAGAAACATTTTGCAGATGGAGATTAATCAGTCTTCATCCATTCTTTGACTACCTGGTGTTACCTCAGATGATTTTACAAGATAGAGATTCACTAAGGTTATTCACGGTAGGGTGACCAGAGGTCACCTTAAGTAAAAAATCGATAAGGGGACCAGAGGTCACCAATTGTTTTAGATTGACGTTGCAATTCTTTGATTTAATATGGAGACCTGAGTTTTAACAAAATATCAATATACAAGGTAAAGATTTACTAAAACCATCCACAGTGGGAAGACCAGGGAATATCTAAAGTGAATATCTAAAAGGCTACCAGACGTCAACCTGGGTCTAAAGACAATGTAGTTTTAATTTTCTTAAAATGACATGAAGTCCAGATGTCAACGTATGTTATTTACAAAAACACCCATAAGGAGACCAGAGGTCAGTTCATGTCCCCTATCAATTAAATAATTATTTTCCTTATCTATAGGGAGACCAGAGGTCACCTTATGTCATTTACATGATAGGTATTCAGCCATGGTAGAAGAACAGGGGTCACCTGAAGTAAAAATATGCACAAGGAGACCAGAGGTCACCTCAGGTCCTTCATCAATAAAATTATTTTAATGTAGAAACGGTCAGCTAATGTCATAACAAGATGGATATCCCTAGAAGCCATCCACTAAAGGTCACCTTTGGAAAGCGATGTCTGTCGTTGTAATTTTGTCCATTAATAACGGAAATCAGGGGTCACCTAATGTCATTTTACAAGATGTAGATTCAAATAAGTCATTTATTGTAGGGAGAGCAGAGGTCACATTTAGTAAAATATCCATGAGGAGCCCTGAGGTCCCCTTATGTCCTACATTAATGTAGCAATAATTTTGTTTATCAATAGGATACCAGAGGTCCCCAAATGTCATCAAACAAGATGTATACTCACTAGATGTCATCCATTTGTTAGATCATGGGTCAGCTTGAATGGAATTTCAAGATGATAGGTCTCGATATGTCCTAAATCAATGTAATAGTTTGTTGATAAATACGAACACCAGATGTCACCTTTTCCAAGAAAGACATTTACCTGAAGTCATTTACTGTAGATCTAGAGAAACCGAGTGGTCATTATAAGAGGAATATCTAAAAGGAATTTAGAGGTCACCTTAGTTTCAAAAAGGTTTAGATTTAATTCAAAGATCAATACGTTAACCAGAGGTCAGATAATGTCATTTTAAAAGATGTAGATTCCCAACAAGCCTTCCACTGTAGGAAAACCAAAGGTCACCTTTGGTAATCGATCTATGTCGTTATATTTTTGTTAACTAATAACGAAGACCAGAGGTCACTTAATGTCATTTTACAAGATGGAGATTTAAAAAAGTCATCTACTGTAGGGGACCCAAGGGTCACCTTAAGTGGAATATCCAAAAAGAGACCACAGGTCACCTTATGATCGAAATTGATGTAGTATAATTATCAATTCTGTAAATCAATACGGTGATAAGAGATCCGTTAATGTTATTTTACAAGATGAAGAATCATAAAATATCATCTATTGTAGGTAAACCAGAGTTCGTTTTAGGTCTTGGATATATATGTGTCGTTATAATTTGTTAATTAAGAAGGAGATCAGAGGTCATCTTATTTCATTTTATAAGGTGGAGATAACAAAGTAATACACTGTAGAGAGACCAAAGTAATCCACGGTAGAGAGACTAGGGATAAAATTTTATGAATTATCAATAAGGAGATGAGAGGTCACCTTTAGACCTAAATTATTGTAGTAAATTGTTCATTAATACAAAGACCAGATGCCACCTTCTTTTTCAAGATGGAGAATTACCATGCAGAATTCATCCACTGTAAAGAAACCAATGTCTATTAGGAGACCAGAGGTCACCTTAGCTTTTAAATCAATGTTATATTTTGAAAATCAATACGGATACTAGAGGTTATCTTATGTCTTTTTACAAGTCGAAAATCATGTGCTATATTTATATTGTTTATTAGGAAGAACATAATTGTTAGAGGGAACATGTGTCACATAAAGATGATAATAAATACGTAAACCAGAGTTCGCCATATATTGTACATCATTGGGGAGACCAGAGATTGCATAACTTATAAGGAGACAACAGGTTGAAAATGTGGT
The DNA here is from genome assembly GCF_902806645.1 of Magallana gigas. Classification (NCBI taxonomy): domain Eukaryota; kingdom Metazoa; phylum Mollusca; class Bivalvia; order Ostreida; family Ostreidae; genus Magallana; species Magallana gigas. Next base: position 12,298,914 of record NC_047564.1, read on the forward strand.
GTGTGAAAAATTATACTCTAATCTACTGAACACAAAAGTTCAGATTTGATTTTATAAATAAGCAAAAACGGTACACATTTCGATCACATTTATTCCTTATTTTCTGTCGTCAAAGGAAGTTAGGGGGGGGGGGGGGGGGTAAAGGGGTGACGATTTGCTCGTCTTCATTTATTTCTTAGATGCAATTCACAAAAGGTCCGTATTTACTATGTTTATTTTAGCAATTTAAATATTTTTTTTTTAATTTGATGAGTGAAAATCCAGTCCAGGGAAGTGGTAGGGGTGGGGGGGGGGGGGGTGGTTAACTCCAAACCTCATGCAACGCATGTAGACAGGGGAACACCTACTCCATAATGACAATAAAAAGACCAGATATTAGCTAGAGCATTAAGTTTATAAGTTTGCCTTTGTCATTCCTTTGTTCCAACAGTCTAAAATTTTACATGTACAGTCCGATATTAGTGAGCTTCTTAAAATAAGACCGTTACTCGTGGTTACAGTACTGATATCCTTCAAAATCAGACTGTCTCAGGTAATTCAACAATGAAATTCAATAGCAGTGTTTTTAGTACGATGTATGCCGAAAACAGCTCTGTATGGAAAAAAAATATCACACAGTTCTCATCACTAACGGGCTCGAAAATGTCAGATATTTTTTTTATACAAAACTGTTTTGGCATGCATCCATTACGGAAACCAGATGTCATCTAATGTAATTTATTATCAAATCATTACAATTATATTAAAGTATCAGTAAAAAGTCTATGGGTGGGTGGCTGGGGGGGGGGGGGGGGGAGGGGGGGGGGGGGCAAAACTACTTCTTTCTACAGGCTTTGATATTTTAATGAGGAGGATTTTGTGTTACATTTAACTTATATATCCTTAGGGGGACCACAGGTCACCTTATGTCTATATAACGTATACTGTGGAATCATTAAATTTCGTGGGGGCCAATTTTCGTGGATTGCTTAAATTTTACAAGTTCGTGTGGACGTAATTTCGTGTATTCTGTTAAACCTACAAAGGAAATATGACTTTATTACCATTATTTATTAATTCGTGGAGGATGTTAATTCGTGGATGAGAGGTACCCACGAATTCCACGAAAATTGAGCCACCACGAAATCTAATGATTCCACAGTATCATATATCTTTCAATTAACAGTCAATGTTGAATTTTCTATCATCTATAGTGTACTTCCAATACTTAAAGGGGTATTCTTTAATAAAAATACATTTCTGCCTGTTGTATATCATTTCTAAATGCTAAGTAGTGGTACTAGTTATTCTACTTTCACTTTGCGGTTGCAATGCACTACATTTTGTAGCGGAGTACACAGATTTGGTAGTTGTGAATAAGCAGGTGACCTGGGGTCCTAGTTGAGCGTACGTTTTATCCTTCTGCTAATGCAACAGTAATACAGTTAACATTTATATAGTAAGTTTGTACTTTAATACTTAATTGATCCATATCTAAAAGAATACTCAGGTAAATTTATGCATTGTTTGAAGTACTGTGTCGTTTGTGTAAAGCCTTGTTAACCAGATAACTGTTGACTTTATTTACTTCAATAAGTTCGAATTTCCTCGACAGAAAAATGTTATTGTTTAGATTTTTTATACAGAGTGAGTGTTTTTATTCTGTTTAATCACTCTAATAGACACCAGCTTTAGGTGCAGAAGGATAAAACGTACGCTCAACTAGGACCCCAGGTCACCTGCTTATTCACAACTACCAAATCTGTGTACTCCGCTACAAAATGTAGTGCATTGCAACCGCAAAGTGAAAGTAGAATAACTAGTACCACTACTTAGCATTTAGAAATGATATACAACAGGCAGAAATGTATTTTTATTAAAGAATACCCCTTTAAGTATTGGAAGTACACTATAGATGATAGAAAATTCAACATTGACTGTTAATTGAAAGATATATGATACTGTGGAATCATTAGATTTCGTGGTGGCTCAATTTTCGTGGAATTCGTGGGTACCTCTCATCCACGAATTAACATCCTCCACGAATTAATAAATAATGGTAATAAAGTCATATTTCCTTTGTAGGTTTAACAGAATACACGAAATTACGTCCACACGAACTTGTAAAATTTAAGCAATCCACGAAAATTGGCCCCCACGAAATTTAATGATTCCACAGTATACGTTATATAGACATAAGGTGACCTGTGGTCCCCCTAAGGATATATAAGTTAAATGTAACACAAAATCCTCCTCATTAAAATATCAAAGCCTGTAGAAAGAAGTAGTTTTGCCCCCCCCCCCCCCCCCCCCCCCCCCCCCCCCCAGCCACCCACCCATAGACTTTTTACTGATACTTTAATATAATTGTAATGATTTGATAATAAATTACATTAGATGACATCTGGTTTCCGTAATGGATGCATGCCAAAACAGTTTTGTATAAAAAAAATATCTGACATTTTCGAGCCCGTTAGTGATGAGAACTGTGTGATATTTTTTTTCCATACAGAGCTGTTTTCGGCATACATCGTACTAAAAACACTGCTATTGAATTTCATTGTTGAATTACCTGAGACAGTCTGATTTTGAAGGATATCAGTACTGTAACCACGAGTAACGGTCTTATTTTAAGAAGCTCACTAATATCGGACTGTACATGTAAAATTTTAGACTGTTGGAACAAAGGAATGACAAAGGCAAACTTATAAACTTAATGCTCTAGCTAATATCTGGTCTTTTTATTGTCATTATGGAGTAGGTGTTCCCCTGTCTACATGCGTTGCATGAGGTTTGGAGTTAACCACCCCCCCCCCCCCCCCCCCCCCCCCACCCCTACCACTTCCCTGGACTGGATTTTCACTCATCAAATTAAAAAAAGAATATTTAAATTGCTAAAATAAACATAGTAAATACGGACCTTTTGTGAATTGCATCTAAGAAATAAATGAAGACGAGCAAATCGTCACCCCTTTACCCCCCCCCCCCCCTAACTTCCTTTGACGACAGAAAATAAGGAATAAATGTGATCGAAATGTGTACCGTTTTTGCTTATTTATAAAATCAAATCTGAACTTTTGTGTTCAGTAGATTAGAGTATAATTTTTCACACACCACATTTTCAACCTGTTGTCTCCTTATAAGTTATGCAATCTCTGGTCTCCCCAATGATGTACAATATATGGCGAACTCTGGTTTACGTATTTATTATCATCTTTATGTGACACATGTTCCCTCTAACAATTATGTTCTTCCTAATAAACAATATAAATATAGCACATGATTTTCGACTTGTAAAAAGACATAAGATAACCTCTAGTATCCGTATTGATTTTCAAAATATAACATTGATTTAAAAGCTAAGGTGACCTCTGGTCTCCTAATAGACATTGGTTTCTTTACAGTGGATGAATTCTGCATGGTAATTCTCCATCTTGAAAAAGAAGGTGGCATCTGGTCTTTGTATTAATGAACAATTTACTACAATAATTTAGGTCTAAAGGTGACCTCTCATCTCCTTATTGATAATTCATAAAATTTTATCCCTAGTCTCTCTACCGTGGATTACTTTGGTCTCTCTACAGTGTATTACTTTGTTATCTCCACCTTATAAAATGAAATAAGATGACCTCTGATCTCCTTCTTAATTAACAAATTATAACGACACATATATATCCAAGACCTAAAACGAACTCTGGTTTACCTACAATAGATGATATTTTATGATTCTTCATCTTGTAAAATAACATTAACGGATCTCTTATCACCGTATTGATTTACAGAATTGATAATTATACTACATCAATTTCGATCATAAGGTGACCTGTGGTCTCTTTTTGGATATTCCACTTAAGGTGACCCTTGGGTCCCCTACAGTAGATGACTTTTTTAAATCTCCATCTTGTAAAATGACATTAAGTGACCTCTGGTCTTCGTTATTAGTTAACAAAAATATAACGACATAGATCGATTACCAAAGGTGACCTTTGGTTTTCCTACAGTGGAAGGCTTGTTGGGAATCTACATCTTTTAAAATGACATTATCTGACCTCTGGTTAACGTATTGATCTTTGAATTAAATCTAAACCTTTTTGAAACTAAGGTGACCTCTAAATTCCTTTTAGATATTCCTCTTATAATGACCACTCGGTTTCTCTAGATCTACAGTAAATGACTTCAGGTAAATGTCTTTCTTGGAAAAGGTGACATCTGGTGTTCGTATTTATCAACAAACTATTACATTGATTTAGGACATATCGAGACCTATCATCTTGAAATTCCATTCAAGCTGACCCATGATCTAACAAATGGATGACATCTAGTGAGTATACATCTTGTTTGATGACATTTGGGGACCTCTGGTATCCTATTGATAAACAAAATTATTGCTACATTAATGTAGGACATAAGGGGACCTCAGGGCTCCTCATGGATATTTTACTAAATGTGACCTCTGCTCTCCCTACAATAAATGACTTATTTGAATCTACATCTTGTAAAATGACATTAGGTGACCCCTGATTTCCGTTATTAATGGACAAAATTACAACGACAGACATCGCTTTCCAAAGGTGACCTTTAGTGGATGGCTTCTAGGGATATCCATCTTGTTATGACATTAGCTGACCGTTTCTACATTAAAATAATTTTATTGATGAAGGACCTGAGGTGACCTCTGGTCTCCTTGTGCATATTTTTACTTCAGGTGACCCCTGTTCTTCTACCATGGCTGAATACCTATCATGTAAATGACATAAGGTGACCTCTGGTCTCCCTATAGATAAGGAAAATAATTATTTAATTGATAGGGGACATGAACTGACCTCTGGTCTCCTTATGGGTGTTTTTGTAAATAACATACGTTGACATCTGGACTTCATGTCATTTTAAGAAAATTAAAACTACATTGTCTTTAGACCCAGGTTGACGTCTGGTAGCCTTTTAGATATTCACTTTAGATATTCCCTGGTCTTCCCACTGTGGATGGTTTTAGTAAATCTTTACCTTGTATATTGATATTTTGTTAAAACTCAGGTCTCCATATTAAATCAAAGAATTGCAACGTCAATCTAAAACAATTGGTGACCTCTGGTCCCCTTATCGATTTTTTACTTAAGGTGACCTCTGGTCACCCTACCGTGAATAACCTTAGTGAATCTCTATCTTGTAAAATCATCTGAGGTAACACCAGGTAGTCAAAGAATGGATGAAGACTGATTAATCTCCATCTGCAAAATGTTTCTGCCGACCTCCAGTTTCCGTATTGATTTACAAAATCACTACATTTGTGTAGGAAATACATGTAAATAGGTCACTTCTCTTTCTCTCATGATATTTCAATTACTACAGTGGATGACCGATAGCTCTCAATCCTGTAAAATGACATAAGGGGACCCCTGGTCGTCCTACAATGGATGACCAATGACTCTCCACAATGTAAAATGACATAAGGTCATGACTGGTGACTCTCTGTCCTGTAAAATGACATAAGGTGACCCCTGGTCACCCTACAGTAAATGACCGGTGACTTTCTGTATTGTAAAATGACATAAGGGGACCCCTTGTCACCCAACAGTGGATGACCGGTCACTCTCCATAGCGTAAAATGACATAAGGTGACCTGTGGGCACCCTTCAGTGGATGACCGGTGACTCTCTATCCTGTAAAATGACATAAGGTGATCCATGGTCTCCGTATTGATATAAAGAATTAATACAACAGTGATAAAAAAAACTTAGGTTACCCTTGGTCCCCCTAAGCAGATTTCATTTATTAATTGCGTAAAATGACATACGGGGACCCCAGGTCACCCTACAGTGGTTGACCGGTGACTCTCTATTGTGTAAAATGATATAAGGTGACCTGTGGGCACCCTGCAGTGGATAACTGGTGACTCTCCATCCAGTAATATGACATAAGATGACCCGAGATCTCCGTATTGATATAAAGAATTAATACAACAATGATAAAAAAAAACTTAGGTTACCTCTGGTCCCCCTAGGCATATTTCATTTATTTATTGTGTAAAATGACATACGGGGACCCCTGGTCACCCTACAGTGGATGACCGATGACTCTGCATTGTGTAAAATGATATAAGGTGACCTGTGGGCACCCTGCAGTGGATAACTGGTGACTCTCCATCCAGTAATATGACATAAGATGACCCGAGATCTCCGTATTGATATAAAGAATTAATACAACAATGATAAAAAAGAAACTTAGGTTACCTCTGGTCCCCCTAGGCATATTTCATTAATTTATTGTGTAAAATGACATACGGGGACCCCTGGTCACCCTACAGTGGATGACCGATGACTCTGCATTGTGTAAAATGATATAAGGTGACCTGTGGGCACCCTGCAGTGGATTACTGGTGACTCTCCATCCTGTTATATGACATAAGGTGACCCGAGATCTCCGTATTGTTATAAAGAATTAATACAACAGTGATAAAAAAAAACTTAGGTTACCTCTGGTCCCCCTAGGCATATTTCATTTATTCATTGTGTAAAATGTCATACGGGGACCCCTGGTCACCCTACAGTGGATGACCGGTGACTCTGCATTTCGTAAAATGATATAAGGTGACCTGTGGGCACCCTGCAGTGGATTACTGGTGACTCTCCATCCTGTTGTATGACATAAGGTGACCCGAGATCTCCGTATTGTTATAAAGAATTAATACAACAGTGATAAAAAAAAACTTAGGTTACCTCTGGTCCCCCTAGGCATATTTCATTTATGCATTGTGTAAAATGACATACGGGGACCCCAGGTCACCCTACAGTGGTTGACCGGTGAGTGACTCTGCATTGTGTAAAATGATATAAGGTGACCTGTGGGCACCCTGCAGTGGATAACTGGTGACTCTCCATCCTGTAATATGACATAAGATGACCCGAGATCTCCGTATTGATATAAAGAATTAATACAACAGTGATAAAAAAAAACTTAGGTTACCTCTGGTCCCCCTAGGCATATTTCATTTATGCATTATGTAAAATGACATACGGGGACCCCAGGTCACCCTACAGTGGTTGACCGGTGACTCTGCATTGTGTAAAATGATATAAGGTGACCTGTGGTCACCCTGCAGTGGATAACTGGTGACTCTCCATCCTGTTATATGACATAAGGTGACCCGAGATCTCCGTATTGTTTTAAAGAATTAATACAACAGTGATAAAAAAAAAACTTAGGTTACCTCTGGTCCCCCTAGGCATATTTCATTTATTCATTGTGTAAAATGTCATACGGGGACCCCTGGTCACCCTACAGTGGATGACCGGTGACTCTGCATTTCGTAAAATGATATAAGGTGACCTGTGGGCACCCTGCAGTGGATTACTGGTGACTCTCCATCCTGTTGTATGACATAAGGTGACCCGAGATCTCCGTATTGTTATAAAGAATTAATACAACAGTGATAAAAAAAAACTTAGGTTACCTCTGGTCCCCCTAGGCATATTTCATTTATTCATTGTGTAAAATGACATACGGGGACCCCAGGTCACCCTACAGTGGTTGACCGGTGAGTGACTCTGCATTGTGTAAAATGATATAAGGTGACCTGTGGGCACCCTGCAGTGGATAACTGGTGACTCTCCATCCTGTAATATGACATAAGATGACCCGAGATCTCCGTATTTATATAAAGAATTAATACAACAGTGATTAAAAAAAACTTAGGTTACCTCTGGTCCCCCTAGGCATATTTCATTTATTAATTGCGTAAAATGACATACGGGGACCCCAGGTCACCCTACAGTGGTTGACCGGTGACTCTCCATTGTGTAAAATGATATAAGGTGACCTGTGGGCACCCTGCAGTGGATAACTGGTGACTCTCCATCCTGTTATATGATATAAGGTGACCCGAGATCTCCGTATTGATATAAGTTAATACAACAGTGATAAAAAAAACTTAGGTTACCTCTGGTCCCCCTAGGCATATTTCATTTATTCATTGTGTAAAATGACATACGGGGACCCCAGGTCACCCTACAGTGGTTGAGCAAAATTGAGCTGAGAATGATCAAATGAAATTTGAGAGTCATTCGTGGAGTTGAAAGCAAGATACAGAGCTGAGAATTCTTTGTAATGTTCACAACGCTCGTGCCTTGTTTTTTGTTTACATAGGTTCAATATACGAGTAAAAAAATTGTAAACCTGATTTGTCTGTCTTTTAACTTATTTTAGGCATAAACAGTTTCTAACGTTTAACACATTCATTTGAGGTCTAAAATTGGAATTTTCACTTTAACATTTGAAATATAAACAAACGCTTTGTTTACTTTGCAAAGAAGTTCAAGCTCTGTAACTTGTTCACAATTCAACAAATTACACTCAAATTTCGGTTGCTTATTAAGAATGCCTTACTGAAGCATTGTAAATATTAAAATAGGAAAGGTGATTTTTGACCAAAATCGTGACCATGCCAATATAAGGTAACCTCTGGCTTTGGTAAATCTTCACCTTGTATATTAAAATATTTATTAAATCTGGTCTCAATATTGACTCAAAGAATTACAACATCAATCTAAAACCATTGGTGACGTCACTTATTCTTTTTTTTTACCTAAGGTGATCTATGGTTATCCTACAGTGAATAACCTTAGTGAATCTCCATCTTGTAAAATAATCTGAGGTAACACCAGGTAGTCAATGAATGGATGAAGACTGATTCATCTCCAATTTGCAAAATGCATCAAATGACCGGTGACTCTCCATACTATAAAATGACATAAGATGACCTCTGGTCTCCCTAAAGATAAAAATTATTACTCCATTGATTTCAGACCCACGTTGACCTCTAGTCTCCTTGTGAATGTAATTTGATATTTAGCCTTCTTACAGTGATTGACTTTTGGTGAATATCCATCTTCAAAACTACACTAAGGTGTCCTTTGGTCTCTCTATAGATTCACAAATTATTACCTCATTGATCTAGGACCTAAGATGGCCTCTGGTGTAATTTTGAATAGTTTACTTAAAGTGACCCATACTCTATAGACTTACAAAATTATTTTGTTGGTTAAAGACCTAAGGTTACCTCTGGTCTCCTAATGGATATTCCACTTAAGAGGACCCCTTGTCTTCCTACAGTGGCTGAATTATGTTGAAGCTCTCCACCTTGTAAAATCTTGTAAAATGACATAAGATGAACTCTGATCTCCCTATAGGTGAACAACATTTTTATTTGATTGATTTAATACCAAACGTGACCTCTAGGCTCCTTACAGTGGCTGACTTCTGGTGAACCTCCATCTTCAAAAATGACAAAATGTGATCCCTGGTCTTCTTATAAATTATTAAAATTATAGCAACATTTATAACGGACCTATAGTGACCTCTGGTCTTCCTTTGGATAATCTATTTAAAGTGACCCCTGGATTCTCTACAGTGGATGCCTTCTGGTGCAGCCTCCTTTACACATTTTTTTAAAGATAGAGTTTGGTGGTGAACGTTAAAGCATCAGGTCTACCTTAAATTAGAAATTATGTTTTAACCTATAAACTATATCTTTTTGTAGAATTTTATTATAAAGGAGATCAATATAATATAAAAATGGTCACGATCATCGAACCTCCTTAATATGTGACCTCCGGTCTCCCTAAAGATTAACAAAAAAATATTACTTCAGTGATCTAGGACCAAAAATGAACTTTGGTGTCATTATAAATGGTTCACTTTAGATTAACAAAATTATTTAATTGGTTAGCTAAGGTAACCTCTGTTCTCTTTATTGGTGTTCAAAGTAAGGTGACCACTAGTCTCCCTACAGTTGCTTCTGGTGAATTAATCTCTATCTTCAAAAATGCATAAAGGTCAGACCTCTGGCCTTTATTTTGTGGATATTTCACTTAATGTGATCAATGGTCTCCCTATATAGATTAATAAGGTTATCATTTCATTGAATTAGGACCTTGGGTGACGTTGGGTCTCCTTATTGAAGTTCCACTTAAGGTTAAGGTAGTCTCCCACAGTGGCGAACTTTTAGTGATTATCCATCTTCAAAAATGGCATTAGGTGAACTTGGTCTTCCAATATATTACCAAAATTATAACAACACTTGATTCAGGACCTAAGGTGATCTCTATTGATATCGTTTTTATAATGATCCCTTGTTTCTCTACAGTGAATGGCTTCTGGTGAATCTGTATCCTTAAAAATCTATAAATCTTTAGGCACGTAGCATCGTTTTTGAAAGTGGGGGGGGGGGGGGCAGAGTCATCCAAAAAACCTAAAAACTCTTGACAAGCAAAAAAAAAAAGTTCCCCAAAGTCTTCAAAATCAGCCCCCCCCCCCCCCCCCCCCCCCCCCCCCCCCCCCCCACTGATGCTACGTGCCTGGAACTCTAATTTCCCTATAGATTAATAGAATTCATAGGTCCTAATATAATATGACCTCTAGGCATATTATGAATATTTCACTTAAAGTGACACCTGCTCTATTAATTACCGAATTATTTTTCTCTCTTCATATTTAGGACCTAAGGTAACCTCTGGTCTCAAACGAACATTCCACTTAATTTAACCCCCGGTCTCGCTAAAATGACTGACTTCCAGTAAATATTAATCTTGTAAATTGTCATAAGATGACCGGATAACATCTCCCCATTGATATTACACATTAGGTGACCCCTGGTCCCTACAGTGGATCACTTCTGACGAATCTCAATATTGTAACTTTTGTTTCCGTATTGATTAACAAAATGATTACGACATTGTTTTAGGACGTAAGGTGACCTGTGGTCTCCCTATGGATATAGAAAAAAAGAAAGTAGATTTACATTCTTATCTTCACTTGTAAAAGAGTTCCATTCGTGCTCATTAATACACTCATTTTGGAGAACTATTTTCGGGTGACCCAAGGTCCTAGTTGAGCGTACGTTTTATCCTTCTGCGCTTTAGGTAGGCTAGGGCACCCACATTTGTAATGCGTAATGCAGATAGTTACATGTATGTATACCATATTTTTACTGGTGACTAAAATTTTGTTCATTTTGATCGGAGATCTGCATCAATAAAGTAATCATCATTTTCTAAAGGTTTTTCTGCTTCTATTTTCAGTGCAAAAGTCTCAAACCTTTTTGTACCGGACATTGCCAAACTGGTCCTCCACAACAAGCGAGTTTTCAAAAGAATCGATCCCCATGCATATAACATTGTAGTAGTTCAATCAACACAACAATATCTATATGTATCGGTAGGTAAGTACAGCCATATTGTTCTCACTTGAAAAGAGCTTTGCAATCAAAGTATGCGATCTTTATAGTATACAGTATAACATGAGCATATTAACGCAGGATAGGGTACGTACTCCGTTCTCTTGCTCTTTCTTTCTATCGGTCTTCCTCTGTCTCTATCTCTGTCTTTCTCTCTCTCAGAAATTGGAGGATGATAAGTTTTATACTAACATGGACCTAATGCTGTGTGTATCAACGATGTAGTGACTTGTATTGACATCTTCTGGTTGTGTGCTGTGATAATGACATAATGACTTGCACCTTAGAGCAATGCTGTTTCTTAGATGTAACACAGTATAATATGCAGATATTGCTCATGTTTTACATGTGAACATATTATTTTTGAGAAAACTTCAAATATTTGTCCACATATATGACAAAGGTGTAGTGACTTGCTCTGCATCAACAATCTACTGACTTATTGTGTGTGAAATAATGATCTCTCTCTCTCTCTCTCTCTCTCTCTCTCTCTCTCTCTCTCTCTCTCTGCAATGCAAATGTTCTCTAACAGCTTCCTATTCAAAATATGCAATCTTTTGAATACTAGAATGCTTCAGTCCTCGAAAATGTTCTACCTTCGCATTTGTGCATTTGCTCACTGTGCGTTCATCGAGCATTTGCATTTGTTGTGCGTTTATCGTTTACAATTCACCTTTCACGAAGCATTCAGTATTCGCTCATATTGAGTTTTAGAGTATGAATGCGCTCAGCAATCATTTAGCGTTCGCTTACTGTTTAATTTAATTTTCGTCTCCATTGTCATTTGGGACATCATATTAGAAAACAGACTGGATAACAAAATTGAGCATTGGCAGAAAATTCATATAATACAGCAGGGATGCCTTTATATATGTTTTATTACATGTTGCAAAGTATGAAGATTGTTGGCAGTAAGTAAATAAATTTATTATGAATTGGCTAGTTAAACTTTTTTGATTATAAAACATCATCACTGTTTGGTTCTATCTGTCTGAAAAGATGTATATAATGATAATGAATATCGAGTCTGATGCTATACACAAGCCGTCAGCATGTAAAGGCATTATTGCATACTTGTTGTATGAAGAGTTTTAATTCCTTAAGGAATTGTGGATTTAAATATTTAGTGCCCATGGGCCACATCACTCACCTGAGCAACAACAGCCTTATATACTAATATCAGATTTATGGAGGCATGTACAAAATATCTGAACAATGTACAGTAAAACATGGTTATAGTGAACACAGTCGTTTAAAATGAATTGACGCTTGAAGCGAAGTGAATTTCATTCCCCGTAACTTTATTACAAGTTGTAAACTTGATGGATATAACGAATTACGCTTATAACAAAGTAAAATTGCCCGTCCCTGGGACTTCGTTATAAGCGTGTTTTACTGTAGTAGAATAGATCCTAATATAATAGATTTGTAAATTTTTCTCTGGATATTCTCATATTAAATATTACCATAAAGTCCCGTGTATAACACGCACTTTTTTCAGTCAAAATTTGATCAAAAGTGGGGTGCGTATTTTACATAGGACCAACATTTTACCTCATTTTTTTTCAAGCCGTGATTCCTGATACCATGGAGGTAGTGACAGCTGATATAGCGTGTTATGCAAGTTGTATGAGTGTATACTAAATTTACTGCGTCAGAAATACCTTATTCTTAGTTTTATTTCCATGTACATGTATTGAAATATTTATCCTCTCCAGGTACTTAAATAACAAAATTATTTACGTCTCTGTCCTCTCTCAACACTATTCCTTGCATCAAACAAATTTAAATATCGCCAGTGTATTCCCTATTATGTAAGCAGCCACCTGTTGACTCGGCGCATGGTCAATGTTTGTTTAACAATTTCCGGTGTCAGAGGCATGCACCGTTTTCATGTCGGACTTCACAGGGTGTTTTCAAGTGCATGTAGATTAGCAATAATTATGATTTTATTTAACTTTATTAGTTTATGTCCAGTTATGCAACTTCAACGTTATTGCTTTACATAGACTCTGCTAAAAATACATCGATCATTTGTACGACTTGATAATGACAGTATATGACATACATAAGTTTCTTCACAATGTCTATTTAACAACAATCAAACAGTTTGATTATAATTAATCAATTAAATCATTTCTCTTGATGTTGTTTTGGTTTATATCTGCAAACATTATTACTTAAGCACTAGGCTCAGTTGCCGTTCTTCTCTACTTATGATGATCTTCAACTTCTCCGCTGTTGTTTAAGAAACTGTATCTGTACGAAGTGTCGAATGATAGGCCCTATTTGATACCACTTAGGTAAATCATACCATTTTTTAAAGTAAAATTGTAAGAACTTTGACTCTAATATCGCTTGGGCCATGTTCCGACCACAAAATTACAGTAAATTGCACTTGGGTTATAAAATTATCATTAAACATCGATAGTTATTTGGAAAAATGGCAGCCTTCGATTTTCATCGTCTGTCTAGCTATGTTCTGATTACAAAATTACAGAAATTGCTTATGGATTATAAAATTATCATGAAACATTGATAGTTTTGGGGGAAAAGGCGGCTGTTGATTTCGACATTTTCTGAGTGCGTATTATACATAGGACCTGCTGTTTTTTCACCATTTTTTGGACAACTTTGAGGGGTGCGTATTATACACGATACTTTACGGTAAGCCCCTGTTGTAACAGGATGATATCATCATATCACATTTTGAGCTTTGCAGTTCACGAGAAGATCTTAAACATATAAACCTATATCAACCTTTGGAATCCTTGTGGGCCACAAATATTGTACAGAGGCCAAACTCTAAACAATTAAGAGTCAACAATGTCAATACTTTGCATATAAGTAATACTGTATATGTATATCTTATCATTTGAGTTTTTGAAAATAATTTAATTTTTTTCCTATGCAAAATTGTACCCTCTAGATACTGTGGTCCCAACCAACCCCAAATTTGAAAGAACATGATTTTGACAAACTTGAATAAACATTATCTGAGGTTCTTGAAATCATTAAAGTAAGGTTTAAAAAGAATAATGGTTTGTTTCCGCTTTCATGCTTAAAAAAAGTAGGGTTGGTAGGTCAGAATTTTTGTTAACTTTTACCAATTTTTTTTTTACCTTTATTGTAGTATGTTTACATGTATGTGCCTGTTTGATATTGTAAAAAATAATAAATACTTATAATCTTTAACCATAAGTTGAACAATGCCTGAATTCTTCAAATTGATAATTATTTTCATTACAATACATGCTACATGTACATACAACAAACATTGGCATAGTCATTCTAATGAAATTTATTGCGGGAAGCCATTGTCTGCTTTCACTTTTAAAAAATAACAAGATTTATCTTGCTTAAAAGACAGTGTCATTGTTTGGTGGATAACATCTACCATAAGACCATATAAAATTAATATTTAGATTCTCATCCTGATTTGCAAAACATATGGGGTGGGTGGGGGGATTTTATTTATTATTTTTTATTTAAAAAAAAAAAATCACCGGTCATGTTCTAGAAATAACAATTGCTCTATTCTTTTAAGTTGTAAATGCTTAAATGAGTACACAAACCCAGTTATAATCTTTTAATTCCATTTTATTTTAATGCATGAAGAAATTTGTATCCTTATGATAACAAACATGACTAGAATCAAAACGGTAATCAACATACCGGGGTATTTAGGCATGTTTTGAATTTTTAGTATACGAGCCAGACTTTTTTTCCCCAAATTTTTTTCCACACATTTTTTTTTCAAAATGAAATAAAATACATCGGGCGGGCCATTTTCAGAGGGGCGGGCGTGAATGAGAATCTAAAAATTAATTTTGTGTGGCCTAACAGGTGTTTGCTAATAAGGGCTGAGTGTTTCGTGAAAGTGGCCAACCATCCATGAGAGTTGACAGAGGTGTAAGCTGAAAGTCATATACGCAAGACATTTCAATAAATACTTTCTCATGGATGTCACCTGACTATTTAGCTGGCCTATCAATATATATTGTATACATGGTATTATCTCTCTCTCTCTCCCTCTCTCTCTCTCTCTCAGTTCCTATCATTTTTGCTCTTTTATTTTTCTGATGTAAAGTGATTGTAAATCCAGTGTTTAGTCTCTATCAATTTCAAAAAAGCTATCTGGCAATCTGAGTCATTGTAATAATTCTCTTTTATAATTACATAATGTAAAAGCAGTATAGCATACTAAGGGTCATACAATGCAGAGAAAATAAGATCAATTTGTTAAGTGCCTAGTTTGATTTTAAAGTAATTTTTTTAATTACATATATAGGTCAAGTAAACTTTGAAAAAAATCTGAGAGCTTTTTGGAATGTATGTGTGTTAAAGAAAAGGTAGCAAGACCTAGTAACTTCATACTGAGTTTAGGATAAAGTACCCTATAATGTTTTTGTAAAATTGAGAGTATAATTTTATGTATTTGAAGGCTTTTGAGTGTTGCTAGAATTCATTAATTGATTTTAAATGATTATCATGCGAGAGAGAGAATGAGAGAAAGAGAGAGGTGATATACATATCATATATAGTAATGAAATAAAGTTGAATAAAAACAATTTAGTAAAATAAACCATGATGTACTTTTGTGCATTAATCAAAAGTCATAATTTAAAATGTAATTTGTAATCATGATCATGTAATTTTATGTAGATTATGCTAAACATTTTGATTTTGATGATTCTTACATACCTTTAAACTATTATATATTATTCTCTTGTTAGTTGTCAAGAAAAGTTACTTGGTTCATAAAGGGAGGGGGTCCTTCTATTCTTCACATTTTCAAAAGTTCAAATTTGGTTCATTTTACACCACCTATCCAATAATCCACATTTGCCAAGATCCTGACTTAAACTTGGTCATATTTCAATCAAATTGATAGCTTGGTTTAAAGTGAAAAAACATTTTTTGATTATTAAAAGGACTAAATTGATATTCTTACTCCAGAAGAGATAGATTTCTTTTTAAAAGGAAGAAAGTGAAGATGAAAAAGAAATTTAAAGAATCATGGTATTGTTTCTTTGCCAATGAATCTATTTTCAGTTTTCAGTTTATTAAGGTTCTCCGATCTGTCAGCCTCAAGTTTTTTTCATCATACGAATGATATTTTTCTTTCAACCTTTATAAATGAATTGATATAAAATGAAAGTTTTAGAGGGTATCCATGCATTTTACAAAGTTATTGCAAATTTACCTACGATGGATATATAACGGAATATATAAACAAGTTGAGTTTTAAAAAAAAAATGCCGATGCATCGATGGCTCGAACTCTATAACAAGATGTATCTACATGAGAGAGCTCCGCGGATCCACTACGCCAATCATGTAGTTCTATGATTATTTGTTATACTAGCAGTATAATACTAAATTAAATTGTCTGTATAAAAGTCAGATTTATGGTACGAATAAAAGAAAGGAACCTTTTACATAAATAGTAAACATTATTAAATTGAGAAGTTATGCTTAATAGATATTAATTGTATTTAAGTTTCACAATATGTATTACATGCTATAAGCATGAAATTGTAGGTAAACATTGTGCTGCATTTGATGAGATATGTGTGTATCAAATGCATGTGATGATGAGCATATCTGTAATTCATTGCAAAAAAACTTGCCTCCTGCAGTGATAATTAAGTTTATTTTGTTGTTTGCTATACATCAGAAGAACAGCAAGTAAATCTGTTGTCCTCATAAAGCTTCCTTGTTACCAAACGCACATAAAAAGAGAAACAACAGGTAGTCATTAATTAATTCAAAATGTTTTAAATGACATAATTTATCATTACAAATATATTCATTTAAACAATGCAGATAAACCTTCCTGTCTTTTTGACCACTTTTACATATAAAACATTCTTTAATTGATAAATGACATGTTTATGGTGTAGTTCTGTACTTTGACTATGTATGAGGGTTCGATTCCCTCCCTAGGCATAACTGAAGCTGGTGCAAAGTGGGCAGATAGCCTAGTGGCCCCGCATAGTCAGAACTGCACAATTATAATTATATTCTGTGAGGCACAAACTATAAATTATATTGGGTGGGAGGGAATTAACTCCTGCTTGCAGGAGACTACAGAATTTTCAACTGAGCTAAATGTAGCAATTTACATGCAAAACACTCAGGTGGTCTATAAATACAGTAAATATATTTTCGCTATATGTATTTTAGTGACTTTCCTGTGTGTATAAACATTATGTAATGACATTACTTGTATGTATATTAATCAACAATGTAGTGACTTGGCTGTGTGTCTCAACAATGTAGTGACTATGTCGTGTGTATCTGAGCAATGTAGTGACATGGCTGTGTGTCTCAACAATGTAGTGACTATGTCGTGTGTATCTGAGCAATGTAGTGACATTGCTGTGTGTATCAACAATGTAGTGGCTATGCTGTGTGTATCTGAGCAATGTAGTGACATTGCTGTGTGTATCAACAATGTAGTGACTATGTCGTGTGTATCTGAGCAATGTAGTGACATTGCTGTGTGTATCAACAATGTAGTGACTATGTCGTGTGTATCTGAGCAATGTAGTGACATTGCTGTGTGTATCAACAATGTAGTGGCTATGCTGTGTGTATCTGAGCAATGTAGTGACATTGCTGTGTGTATCAACAATGTAGTGACTATGTCGTGTGTATCTGAGCAATGTAGTGACATTGCTGTGTGTATCAACAATGTAGTGACTATGTCGTGTGTATCTGAGCAATGTAGTGACATTGCTGTGTGTATCAACAATGTAGTGGCTATGTCGTGTGTATCTGAGCAATGTAGTGACATTGCTGTGTGTATCAACAATGTAGTGGCTATGCTGTGTGTATCAACAATGTAGTGACTTTGCTGTGTGTATCAACAATGTAGTGACATTGCTGTGTGTATCAACAATGTAGTGACATTGCTGTGTGTATCAACAATGTAGTGACTTTGCTGTGTGTATCAACAATGTAGTGACTTTGCTGTGTGTATTTACAATGTAGTGACTTTGCTGTGTGTACATAAAATATGTAGTGACTTTGCTGTGTGTATTAACAATGTAATATTTACATTCAATGTATATTTCCCCTTATGTTTGCATTGGACGTTCAATTTCCTATGAATACACTTTGCCAATTCATGGGCCATGAGCACAAATATAAACGTTTGAGTATATTTATTTTTGTAAGATTAACCGAAACATTCAACCTTACATTACCAATTTGATATGTACTTTTGAAAAATAATCATTGCATTATATCTACTCCTTAATTAAAAAGATTTTTCTCAACAAAGTTTATGGCACTATATTTTTAGCCGTGGAAGCGTACTAAATAACATGTTAATATGGCTGTTCCATGTATGTTTCATATCCCTTACTGAGAGCGTATATAATGGATTTAAAGCGACGAGACACATATATTTCATATTAGAAATAGACATCACTATAAATATAAATATAAGCATTGAATGCTTATTTTTGGATGTCGTCGGTCCTATGACACACAAATGCGGTGCAGACAAATTATCATACCGCGCTAATGCGCTATTCAATTTGTCTGCACCACATTGGTGTGTCATAGGACCAACGACATCCAAAAATAAGCATTCAATGCTTATTATAAGTGACTTTGCTGTGTGTATCAACAATGTAGTGACTTTGCTGTGTGTATCAACAATGTAGTGACTTTGCTGTGTGTAATAATCAACAATGTAGTGACTTTTGTTGTGAGACTAATGCACAATTGAGCAATGCATCTTCTTGGTTGTAACAAAATATGTAGATACATGTACTTGTTATTGACTTTGTGAACATTTG
Source organism: Magallana gigas (assembly GCF_902806645.1). NCBI lineage: Eukaryota > Metazoa > Mollusca > Bivalvia > Ostreida > Ostreidae > Magallana > Magallana gigas. Next base: position 12,317,936 of record NC_047564.1, read on the forward strand.
AATGTTTTGCTAAATGGATGACATCAGTGTATAATTATAATGTAGTGATATTTCTTTGTGTATCAACAATGTAGTGGCTAATGTATGTGTAATTATGATAAATATCTTGCTGTGTGTATTAACAATGTAATGACTTGTGTTTGATATAATGATACACATCTTTCTCTTTTCTGTCTGTCCATCTGTCTGTCTCTCTCTCTCTCTCTCTCTCTCTCTCTCTCTCTCTCTCTCTCTCTCTCTCTCTCTCTCTCTCTTCATTTCAATATACATCTAATGTACCTCAATTGTTTAAACTTTTCATCATTATGATATATGCTGTTTGAATGATGGAGAAAAGAATAAAACAGGAATATAAAAGAGAGAAAAATGGACTTAGATTTAAGGTACTTCAATACACCCAGACTTATACTTTTTAAGACACTACATCACAAGATGGGGATTTAAATGTTTTGTTAAACTGTTTATATCGTTCGATTCGGTTGTATATCTTCGTAGCTCAGTGGTTAAAGTACTGGGCTTCTAAACCGCAGATCATGAGCTCAAATCCGCCTGGAGCTTTTGTTCATGTTTACTGAATTAATTTTTCGAAAATGTTATTTTTCATCCAAAATTGCACTTTTTTTTTGCCTATTTGACTTAAATACTTCTTATCCATTATATTATCTATCATAATCAAGTAATTTTCTGCTGATTTGAGAAAATACTTAAAGGTGTAGTGAGCCACCTTAAGTCAAGCCTCAGTCACAACTGGCCGTACGTGTTTGGTGATCGTGCTTGCCAGTCGTGGCTCCCGTGGCTGGAAGCGTTAAAAATCGTTTTGAAGTGATTGCGAGTGTAACGTAAGACAAACGGACGTTTGACGTGCCAGTCGGATGTGTTACGTACAATTTTTGTTTAAAGACGGGTTGCAACTCGCAACGTGCGATGCCCGTAGGAACCGTACTTCCGTCTTACGATTGTCTTGCACCATACGTACGTTTGCCTTGCGAACGGCAGCAATAACATCCGCGTCGTAGGTTACCTGCAAGTCTTAATGTGCCCCACGACAGCTGCACGGACCATTATTAGTTTTCAGTTAAATAAAGAACAGTTTTTCTCTAAACATGTACTGAAATATAACTACTGTAAGCAAGTAAATATTGAAACGTCAAAAAGAACTCGAAGAAAAGAAGACTGTTATTCTGTAATTGCTGTTTTGGTGATTAGACTAGCTAAACTGGTCGACACGAATTAAGAATGTTTTGAAATCATAATTGATCTTTTATATCTAATACCATAAAATATTGAAAACTTTTCTGAAATCTAGAAGGAAGTCTTTGCAAAATCTCACATCAACGAATTAATTATAAACTGATAATATTTTTGGACACTGTAACGTCTTTAAGGTGGAATAACACATCATCATAAAATGGCTGACCTCTTATCATGTAAATCACTCCATAGCCGAGTGGATAACGTGTCGTGCTTGTGATCCGTACATTCTGAGTTCGAATCCCACAAGGGCTTTTGTTGTTACTTACTGAATTGAAATTTTTAGATTATCATTTTTTATCCCCAAACTGCAAATTTTTCGCTTATTTGACATATGTACAGTTTATTTATCATTATATCTTTCATAATCAAATAATTTACTGTAATTAATTTGAGTGACTTTTTCCAGGTATGTTATTCCATCTTAAATGAGTTTACAATTTTGTTTACTCTTTGTTAAACTTTACAATATCTTCGAAAAATGCCTTGACAAATCTTTCAATTTAAGTAAAGAAAGCCACATTGAATTACATTGTTTTTACATATGTTTTTTTTTATTAAAACACCATTTACACTTCATACATTTTAAAAAATCAAAGTCTACCTATTCTTTTCTGATATTCTGATTATGATACAATTATGAAAACATTTTATAAAGTTTGAATGATCAAATGAGATGATAATCAATATTTTCAAAATGGAGAAAGTAATTTGTTTCAAACAAAAATTACATACTCATGAAAACAAGAACTTCTTCCAGTAGAGTGTGTTGGAGTTTTGGGGGTTTTTTTGTAGTTGGTTTTTACTTAGTTAGAAATATCGTCTGCGTGTAAAGATCATTTTTCCTCTCCTTACTCCGAAAATGTACATATGATTCTATCTTAGCACGCTTGCAGATCAAAGTGATTAGGAAATCCTATGCCTTTTTTCTACTTTTACGACTTAAATATCTACTTCAATATTCAGTTCTTTCATGTCATGTCCCGTTTTACTTCTTTGCCTTCCATCTTTTTGTCCAAAAGAACGTATTTGTTTGTTTGATTTTGGTTTTAAGAAGAGGGTTTAATACTAGAATCTTTAATTTGATTTTGATAAATGGTTAAACCGTTAATTCTCTTATCTCTTATATTCGCACGTACCACGAGCAATTGGTGTACGCATGACGTAAGTGTGACGTACGTTTACTAGATGCGTTTAATTTATATATTGATGGTGAGCACATGCGACTTGCAGTCAACGTACGTATAACGCAAGGGACGAATGAGATATCATTACGTCAGTCGTGCAATTCAAATCGTACGGTCATCTTACGAGTTCCTTGAGTGAAGCGCAAGTGCAGCGTACGTTTTCAGATCTCGCAAGGAAACCGTGGTGTTGTTGTGCATGTCCAATAGCCACTGTGCGTGCTTACGGAAAGCGTACGTCTTTCCAAATTTGTAAGATGCACTTGCATGTCTCGCAAGAATTTCATTAAAATCCGCCCCTAGACCACCCGTAGATGCACGTACGACCATTTGTGGCGAAGGCTTGAACAAACATACCTAGAGTTACAATTATTCCTAATAAGTTTATTTTAAAAGCAAAATCACAGTTAAGCTGAGCAGCACGTGGTACATCTCGTTTCTGATCTAAAAGATTAATTTTAATTGTTGTATATTCAGTATTATAAACTGCTAGGTTTGATTAAGTTTGCATTCCATTGTTGTCAATTTTAAATAACATTGAATTATCTATTCCACTCCTAAAACTTATTATTTGATATACAATCAACATATATGAAACTATGCCTAGAGCTCTCTCTCTCTCTCTCTCTCTCTCTCTCTCTCTCTCTCTCTCTCTCTCTCAGCGCCGATCAACGAAAAATCAGCCCGACGTCCAACTAAAATCACACGTACAGCAGTGTCTCCCCAAAAATGTATTTTCAGTATTTAATCACATAATTAATATAAATACAATGATAAAGTTCATTTTTGTAGAAAATAAGAAATAAATAAATACATAAAATAAACATATTCGTTATGCACTCGCGTTTGCGCTCTATTTGCGTTCTACGTGCATTCACCATTCATCAATGCGCGCCGTACAATCACCGTTCACTTGGCGTTCGGTAACCGTTTGCCCTTCCTTCATGTAGGAAAAGTACATGAACAGACAGATTACAATGAATGAAAAATCAACAAACGTAAAAAATAATTAAAACCAAGATAATGTAGAACGTTTCATGGACTGTATATACTATGACATGATATAATGGACTCTCTCTCTCTCTCTCTCTCTCTCTCTCTCTCTCTCTCTCTCTCTCTCAAAAACATGGAGTTTGAAATTTATACATGAAAACATGCATTACAGATACCGGTATATTGACAATATTGTAACCTCTGTTTCTAATTTTGTATAATACCTTGCTTTGTCGGCGCATTGATAATGTAGTGAATGCGAGTTTAAACCTTTTAGTAGGCCGTGATCTGAGCAAAAGCGCAGTCATTTTTTTTTTTTTTATAATTTTCATAGTTTATATAGCTCATTATATGTTTATGATCAAAATCTGTAAACATAACCTACACCCGTTTTAATATTTCTTGTTTAGCTGACGACTCTTTTTTAATTGGTTTAAAACTTTATATATGCAAGACATTAAACTCCTGTACAATATTAGGTATTGTGTGGACTTCTGGTGTGACATAAGACATAAAACATAGGTCGTTCGTGCCGCGCTAAAGTGGCGAAAAGGATTTTTGGTCCAGTGGGACCCCTGTGGTGTGTTCTTCTAATGTTGTAGTAAGCAAAATGTTTAATATGAATGTGGAATTTTGTCTCCAAGAGGCGTTGTCTAAATCGGCACCAAAAAATAAAAAAAACGCACCAAAAAACAAAACAAAACAAACAAAAACAAAAACGACTAACAAATCAAATCAATACAATATGCATGTCATTCCTGCAAAAACACAGCCGTTGGAATATGGAGTAGGCTTTCTCCATTTTATATGTTCACTTTAATTTATTTACTAACTAAAGACTTATGGATTTTTCAGAATCTAATATTACCCATGTTCAATCTGATATTATTTACCAATTTCCAGGGTGTTCTGTCTATATCAGCACACGTAAGTTTTAATTTTGTACATTGTACTTGTACATGTATGCCCATATTATCTGTGAGACAAAGATGTATGAAATATGGCAAAAATGTACACTAATCATGATAAAAAATCCAGCAAAATACCGGGTATATAAAGAGCAAACGCTGACATATAGAACATCAGATGGTGGATCAAGTACAACTGATTCCCTGATGACCGATCGCACTTGTTGTTTAATTCCAAAATGGAAAAATACATAAACAGTTCGTTGTTTGCCATTAATGAGTGACTTGCTTGTCAAAAGTTAAAGCATGAATGATTCAAAGGTAGTAAAAAAAAATTAAACAAAATGGTGACCGTGCGACATGGAATTTAAGAACTCAAGTTACACCGGGTGCGTTCTCAATGCAGTCCTGCTGCGTTCTTTTAAAAATGTAAAGCATCAAACTGCAAGCAGTAAAAGCTCATACAGCTCACACAGCGCCGCAACAATGCAGCAACATCTTCATTTGTCGCGGTGGGATCGCCTAGAACGGCATGAGACGGCGCCCAATTTGAGCATACACAAAGTACGCACCGTGTTTCTGCATTCTGATAAGCACACAGTAAATAATGAAATGTGTTGTCATCATGACAGCGCCTTAAGGTCTGCAACAGCACCACTACTATAGATCTCCGTCGGCGCGCTCAAGCAACGCACATATTTGCAGTAACGATAAGTTGATTGCGCATGCACAAAGACCTCTCGGAGTCCAAAAAATTTGGGATGTCACTGCGTCTATGTCGCGCTCTCAGTGCGCATACACAACGTTTGAACGTGTTATTTTTATTTTCGCGCGCTCTTAGAGGTCGCTGTAGTTGCGATTATTGCGCTCTCTTTGCGTTCCTTCTGCGTTCAGTTTTCTTAACGTAGAAAAATTCTGCTGAGTTTATGTAATAACACATTTTTTACGGGCAAAATGGGAATTTTTTTCTATGTAAAATAATAATCGTTTTTTGTTTAATATATTAGAAGCGTAAAGTTTTTCAAAGTGGGAGAATGACTGGGGGATTTTGTTCTCATCAAAAATATCTTGACCAACCTTGTAAACTGTATTTGTTTGTTTTCAGTGTTTAGAATACGTTGCAATTGTCAAGTATATATAGCTGCGTTAACTATCATGATTCACAGTGTAAAATTCAACAGTTTAGTCAATAATGTTTTATAAAAAATAGCTTAATATGTATTTTTTTCAGTTGATGTACAAACGATCACTTGTGGTGATTATGTTTTCTTGCTGACCAGCTATGATTTTTTTATGTTACCGTATTTTGATTTTGCTTGTAAAGCACTGCAATGAATAGAAAATTCAAACCCACATTCAGATGCGCAAGTATAAGAAAATCGCTTAGAATTAAAACGCAGATAAGATTATTTATGAGATTACTAGACTTTGACCCGTCGTGCACGGGTTGACATTGCATATCGGACATTTACGAAATAGGTACATCGACCCACCTTATTATTGACATTTACACAGCTATAAGCCTACAATAATGCTAATAATTTCACTACACCTTCCTTAGCTTGAATAATCTAACTGTGTCTCAGGAAAGGCCCTCACCACAGTCAGAATGCCTCGCTAAAAACCCGTAATGTAGCAGAAAATTGCAGAATCGCTCCGGAACGATTTTGGAGAAAGTTAATGAAGTTGCCTTGAAAATAACAGTCAAATTCATCACAACAAACCTTTTTGAGACTGCAAATACCTTTCATCTAAAAAATTTAATCCATAGAATGGAAGAATTCAACACTTTTTCACCAACGTACACACATTTTCTTTTTAACACTGGGTCCGTAGGACATTATTCATTTTTACGATAAAACATATTCTATCTTCACTCTCCTAACAAATATAATGTAACTTTTTTGCATGGAATCAAATATTTTTTGTCATCACGAAGACAAAAGTAAGTACTTAGTTGAAATGTATATTTGTTATTATATACTTTCTCTCATAAGAAATCATTAATATATATGAACAGAATATATAGCAAAAGTCCAATGAAAATTTACCCGTATTTGTATTATAATTTCTGAGTTTATTCATGCAGATGTGATATTGTGGAAACATAAACTAAAGATCCCGTTAGCGTGAATGTGTTGCGCAAGCGCAAGATTGTAAAATCCAAAAAATCCAGGTGATTTCCGGGATTTCTTGAGGAATTTTCGTTGATTATTAATTAGCGAAGCTTAACTGAGAAAAAATAAAAACAAATTGGTAATCTTCAAGTACCAATAATGTTTAAAATATATAAAACAAAAGACAGTATTCTTCAGATTTCTCGGTATTAAAGACCAAAAATTCAAGTCTATTATTTTAATATAGTAGTATAGATAATGCGATATATAGTATATACATCAAAATGTAGTGATTTTCATGTGTGTTGTCAATAGTGTAGTGAAATGCATGCCATTCTGTCAGTATTGAGTTGCATGTGTGTTTTCATAAAGTGTAAAAATGTAGTGAGATGCACGGCATTTTACAGATTCTTATTTTAAATGAAAATAAAAATCGCAGTATATAGCGATCATTAGGATACTATTTTAAATAGAATTCTGAATTTTCTTCGCTGTAAGTATACGAGAAAGCAGTGTAGTCAGTTGCATGTAAATTTTCAGGTGTAGTCAATTGACGGTGTTTACAAACCTGTGTGTGTGTGTGTGTGTGTGTGTGTGTGTGTGTGTGTGTGTGTGTGTGTGTGTGTGTGTGTGTGTTTAAAGAGGGTTGTATGCAGTAGCTATATATGTTTTCTTTACACTGTAAATAAAGTTATTTTCACGGTTCTGCCGCTTTATCTTTTCAAAGTTCAATTTATAAACGAGGGAATTTTCAGGCCTTTTATCACATATTGTGACATAGTCTAAGTCTTTATTCATTACTAAATTGAAGTCATCTCCAATTATAAATAAAGTACGAGTTATCGTGAATGTTGCAGAATAACCTCCGAGGTCGAGAAATGTTGCCTTGAAATATAAAAGCCGAGGCGTTAGCCGAGGCTTTTATATTTCAAATAACATTTCGAGACTGAGGAGGTTATCCTGCAACATTCACGAAAACAAGAACTTTATTTCTATTCTACTAACAGCCCAGTATTTATACAGTTCGTTTCTCCTATAGAGAGACGATCTAGGTCATTTTGACGGCTGTTCCGTGTAACCCCAACGGTTTTGTTAGTAATGTTTACATTTGTGTCGATAAAAGGAATCGCATGCAGACGACAGAATTTATCTTTGGATTTTTAATTCTCTTCACTTCTTTGTAAAATATCTGTGAGTTATATTCCTAATATTTTAAAGGCAATTTTATACGATTATTACTACTACATGTTATATATTTTATGTAAAAACACGCAGTGAGAATGTGCTGGGGAGGTCCTAGGAACAGCCGCATTGATCTCTTAAAAATAATCATTTGAGGCAATGCACATCGTTTTGACTGGAACTAACACGTGAAATTGACATGGTTTTAAAACATTTTACAGTTTGAAGTTGTACTTTCATGGTCAGTGCAAGACCAATAGGTATTTCTGATTTGATAATTTACTGATGACGTTCGTGGTATATTGGGGAATGATGTCCGCGGCATCTCTTTGATCTTGGCAATAACTGTAGTAGAATTACCAGTAAAATGTCCATATTTTCAACAGTAGTGTCTTACATGAGATAATTACCACTATTGTCTTTATCTATGTTGTATACTTTACATTCAAAATTGTTATTCAAAAGTTTGTTCTGAATGAGTTAAAGCTGACATGGATTCATAAAAGCATTTGGTTCCCATATTAGTTTCGATTGCTCCTTTACTTCCACTGGGGTATATATACCGGTTGCGAAAGTTACGGTCGGTTGCTTTCCAATCGGGGCATTAAGGTTGCACGGACTTCTAAATGCATGAACTACACATTGTAGTAAAATGTTGTAATAAAGAATAAAGAAAACAACAATCAATGAAATACAAAATATATTTATTCTTTGAAAAGATGTCCAATGTACCCGTATTGTTTTGCACAGACTGTGCTGCCTTACTTCGCATGCACATCGAACACGTGTGTCGTTCATACGGAGTGCATAACGTCTGCATCTTCTTTAAAACCCCGGTGGCACTACATCCAACACAGTTACTGTAGCTAAATGATGGTAAATCCAAGAAAGTAATAACATCTCCATCCCTTTTTACAAAAACGCTCCGTTTCTAAAATCCATGCCATAATTGACATTGCTCGATCTGCCACAGTGTGTGGTTTGCGCATGTGCGATGTTATAACATACACAGGAAAATGGTCTACAATTATCGAGGAATTTTTGAAGTATCTGCGCCTGAATTTCAGTCTGTCTTGTTTCGTCGTTTATTGGATATATCTTACCAGTGCAGTGGTTGTCATATTATTTTTGTTCGAAACGCGTTTCTACACGTCTTTTTGTCCAAGGTAACGTACTGTGGTTTCATCAATATTCGCTGAATATCAATTTTCGTGGATTTCGTTGTTAAGTTTATCCATGAAATCAAATGTTCATTGAAGTGCAATATCTGCTATCTTTTTGAATTGATAGGGTCATTGGCCACGAATTTACGTATCCTTGAAACTGTGATTTTCCCTTTTTCCACGAAAATTGATACCCTTGAATATTAATGAAACCACAGTATTCGGGTGTATGAAATTCATAAACGCGGTGAAGCATGAATAACGCTCTCGGCCTTATATAGGGGGTGTGCAGCGATGAGCAGGACAATAGAAATCGAGAAATAATATGGCGGTAGTCGGAGATAAAAGGGAAATAATGCGTATTTATGAATACATGTCAGCTTTAAAGAAAGATTTAGTTCCCCAATGAGGTTTTATCAACATTTCATCTTTTTCACTTAAATGTGTATCTTGCAAGAAGTAAATTTGTATATATGTACATATTTTGTTTTATACAAAATTGTAAAATTAAAAATAAATCTTGTGTTTTACTGATCAAGCCAAAGGGGGTCGTGACAGTGTGAAATGATCGCTTGCATATAGAGTTTAAGTCACACCCAATAGTGTCGTCACTCAACGCATCAATCCATCGGTCGCAGCGTGTACACAGATGTTAGATATACGATAAAAAAATTGATGCAGAAGACTGTCAAAGCATGTCTCTGCTAACGTAAGAGGTCTAAATACAAAAGAAAAACGACTTAAATTTTATAATTGGCTTAGCGACTCAAAAGTTGATATAGCTTTTATACAAGAAACGCACTATGTCGAACGTAATGAATTTCTTTATAATTCTATATGGCCTTGGAAATCTATACACTGTTACTCAGATTCCTCCCTTAGCAGAGGAGTATTCATTTTAATTCGGAAAGGTTTAGAAATAGAAGTTTTAGCCATACATAGATCTAATGATGGACATAAATTACTAATCAATGTTAAAATTGGTGATATAGATTTAACTTTAGTTAACATATATGCACCTAATAATGAAACATACAGAGTACAGTTTTTTAAAAGAATGAGATCTTTTATTAATAATTACTCAAATAATGCAACAAATATTGCAGTATGCGGTGATTTTAATTGTAAATTAAATAGCTCTAGGGATAATAGTTCCAAGTTACTTAATGAAATTTTAGCACAAGTACATGTTGTTGATATATGGAAGGATAAGCTGAATGATACAGACGGTTTTACATGGTGCGATGCTACTGACACACCAAAAAGTAGAATTGATTTCATTTTTCTAAGCAAATATTTATATTTAAAAGCTAAAAATATCTCAGTTCGTAAAATCCCCGGTACACATTCTAACGGAACGAGAATGTCAGATCATATGGCTATACGATTTAACGTCAAAATACACGAAAATGAAAGAGGAACAGGTTATTGGAAACTTAATGCATCTCTACTTGAAAAATCGGATTATAAGGAAAAAATATATGATATTATTCAAAATATCAGTAAATCACGCGTTACTTTTATGCAAAAATGGGAACAGCTGAAACAGGAGGTTAAACGATTTTCTATTCATTATTCAATAAAAAGTCATAAGAGTTACAAAGATCAGATTAAAAACATAGAAAAGGAAATAATCGAGATAGAATCGTTACCTTATTTAGAAATTAATATAAATAAAAATCGAACTCTTTAAAGACAACTAAGCGATTTATACGATAGAAGAGCAAAAGGCGCTCAAATTAGATCTCGCGCAAAATGGATAAATGAAGGGGAGAAAAACACGAAATTCTTTTTAGGCTTGGAAAAAACCACCAAACACAGAATACTATTTATGAACTAAAAGATAAAAATAATGAAACCCTTACTACTGATGATGACATATTAGGTGAAATGTGTTGCTTTTATGAAGAACTCTATCGTAGTAAAAATATAAGTAGTTCTGAAATTGAAAACTACTTACAAAATAGTAATATCATGCGTTTATCTGAAAATGTAAAAAATACATGTGATCAATTTCCAAACTTAGAAGAGTGTAGAGATACCGTAATGAACATGAAACATAATAAATTGCCAGGGTTAGACGGATTACCAGTTGAATTCTATCAATGTCTCTGGGATAAAATATCAATACTCTTTCATATTATGCTTAAAGAAATATTCAGTTCAGACGAAATGACATTTTCACAACGACTTGCTGTACTATCTTTAATTCACAAAAAAGGAGAACGGTCACAGCTTACAAACTATAGACCAATTAGTCTCACTAATACTGATTACAAAATAATTGCCTTTATATTTGCTCGCCGTCTACAAAAAGTTATTGATAACTATATAGGAAATGAACAAACAGCATATATAAATTAAAAGGAAGATATATTGGAAGCAACGCAAGGCTTATACTTGATATTTTCGAATGTTGTGAAAATAATAATCAAAACGGTATATTACTATTCCTAGACTTTGAAAAAGCTTTCGACTCATTTCAATGGAATTTTCTTTTTAAAACTTTGAAAAAATTTAATTTTGGACCAGAATTTATAAAATGGATAAAAATCCTGTATAAAAACCCCGTTTTCAGTTTAAAAAATAATGGATGGATTTCAAAAACATGCGCAATGAATAGAGGTATAAGACAAGGGTGTCCGATTTCTGCTATATTATATTTATTTGTTGAGGAAATTCTATCAAGTAAAATTAAAGAAAATAATTTAATACATGGATTTACCTCGAAAAATTTACAAGATGAAATTAAAAATGTACAGCACGCGGACGACATGACGGTTACTTTAGGAGATATAGAATCCATGAAACATGCTATTGACACCATAGATAAATTTTGCAAATAAGCTTGATCAAAGATAAACCTATCTAAAACTGAATGCATATTGTTAGGAAATTTAAAAGACCAGTTCGAAAATCTAGAAGGTGTTAAAGTAGCTAAACAGGCTGTAAAATGCTTAGGTATTTTTGTAGGACACGACAAAATCGAGTGTTATAATAAAAACTTGATGAAGATTTACCACGATATTGAAATTTTGTTTGAATCATGGAAAAAGAGAAAATTAACATTATTCGGTAAAGTTACTGTAGTTAATTCTCTTGCCTTACCTAAACTTATATATGTTTCCAGTAGGCCTACTTTAGAACTTCCCGAAAGAAATTATGTGAATGATATAAACAGACTAATATACAATTTTATATGGAATAAAACAGACAGAATCAAACGAAATACGATGATAGGTGATATTATGGATGGGGGTATAGGCATTACCGACATAGACTCTAAATTAAAGGCTATAAAGGCAACGTGGATTGCCCGCCTACTTACAACTAATCATGTTGTAAAAAAATATATAGATAGTCTCTGTAAAGCGCTGAATATCAATATAAACTATTTAATTAGTACAACAGAAATATCGACTGGAAATTATGGTATACTAAAAAACTTTCCAGATTTTTATAAGCAAGTTTTTACCTGTTTTAATCTATGTAAAGATTTTAAGCAAAATAATGACAGATCAATAAATACCGAATCGTTTTTATTACAACCAATTTGGTCAAATACTTCATTTACTTTTAAAGGTAAAACGATATTTTTTGATGAATGGATTAAAAGCGGAATACTGTATGTTAAAGACACCTTTAAAGAAAACGGTAAATTAAAAAGTACAAGAGACATATTTGATAGGTTAAACAAAAAAAGCAATTGGATCTGCGAGTATAAAATAATACAAAAAGTGTTTAAGAAGTTTGAATTCATGTATGATTTTTCTAAAATCCCCTATATCAAAATGCAACAGAATGACGAAGAATACAAAACTAAATGTTTTTATTCGAAGCTCAAATTTCAAAGTCCAATTTCACAAGGGAAGCTTGGTAGGGATTTCCAAATCCCAGATAAGGAAGTTTGGAAATCAATATATTTCAACAAAATTAAAAATGTCAAAGATAAAAGTATTGCGGAATTTAATTATAAACTTCTAAACAATTTACTAAGTAATAATCTGTTAATTAGTAAGTGGAATAAAGGGGTAAATAATAAATGCAAAATATGTAGAACCGAGATAGAAAATGTACAGCATCTAATTTTTGATTGTAAATGTAAAACATGTTTGGCATATGGCAAGCCAATGCTTAAATTTTACTGTTGTTTGGAAAAATGTCATTGTTGGTTTTTTTGTTGATGATAACGAAACAACAAAGCTTTATAATATATTCCTCTCATTTATTGCATTCAGAATTTTCAAATATAAAATGTTCTGTAGAGTTGAAAACTTAGAGGAAACAAGTCAATCGTTAAGAATGTATATTAAAGAGAATACTTTATCATATTGTTCAGTTCTATCCTTTTTACATCAAATGAAATAAAAGAAACTTTTTCAAAACTTTGCATTTTTACTATGAATATGCATTTATGCTATGAATATGTATTTATGCAGATATCTATTATGTATGTATATATATATTTATATACGCCCACCCTTCGAGGGAGACAGTCCCTCTGTTGTATACAAGGGTTTCTAACATGGACACAGACTTTGACTGATGGTAGTGAAACTCTTTGTTATTTGTGGGCCAAAAAATCACATATAAATTATCAATGCAATGATTTTTTTTCCACTTTTTTCTGACTAACACATACAGGTAGCATCTTTATTTCATAAAAATTTGATATATATCGTTTTTTTCAACATATGTTGATTTTTTTTATTTTTTTCTGATTAACTCATATATATATACAGTGTACATTTTTAGTTTATAAAAACCTGATATATATTGTAAATATTTTCACCATATGCTATTTTCTGATATGTTATTATATACTTGTTTATAAGGAATCAATAAATGGTAAAAAAAAAAAAAAGAAAAAAAAAGCAGCATAACATCAGACAAAGATGTTTTGAAACTAAACAAAAAGACATTGTCAAGAACAATACATGTAATAAAAATTGCTCGATTAAGGTTTGTTTCTTGTATACATGTACCCCGGTAAGATATGAATTGTTTTATTCATGCACCTGTCAGCTGCCTTGAAATAAGAAATGAGAAAAGTGGTCCTCTTCCTGCATCGCCTCCCGTCCAGTGAAATGCTTTGTGACTCGTCATGAAATTTTCTGCAATTTCAGCCCAATTGTTGGAGTCGTCATCGGAAAAGGGGTTAATAGCTGATACTTCTTTTAACAAATCTAAATGTCATCTTTCATTGAAAATCTGAACATTTCTTCCTTGTCGTTCACATGCTGTATCTTTAAAGAAAAACCTTTAAAGATGAAAAAATGTTTATGGCTTATCATTGCTCGATAAATAAAGATATTGTAACGCACAACATACTGTAAAAACTATATTGCATGTAAATGTAGCCCATATATAGATGATTTATGATAATGCCTCTCTCTCTCTCTCTCTCTCTCTCTCAATGAAATGTAATAACTAAGATATAATCATCAGAGAGCATTTGCTCCAAAAATGTAAACCAGCCCCCAACATTTAACCTTATCCAGCATCCAAAACCGTTTGCCCAGATTCAGCGATCAAGCTTGTCAAATGCATAAGTATCATAAAACGAACCATTAATACAAGTTTGGTGAAGGAAGTTAGAGCCAGAAGTAGTACTTTAGAAATTGCCATCAAAAGCACATGCTCCCCAAACTTTAACCTGCTTCAAAAACCTTAACAGCATCTGAAATGCATGTCCCAGATTCAGCGTCAGAGTCTTGGCTCAATAAGAACACAGAAAAGAGTGGCTCGCATGACTTTCCTTTTCGCATGAAAATCATGCGATAATCATGCAAAAATCATACGAAATTAAAGTTTCTCGTGCATATATCATGTGTATTTAAAAAGGACCCAAGCCTTTGTGGTCTCGAGTTTCGGTGTGTACCAATGTTATTGGACTGATGTTGGTGTAATCACTCCGGTGTCTGTATCATGAGCCTTTATCCTTCTTCTGTAGCACATCTCTTTATCCCCCTCAATTTTTAGCCGGACTTTGCTGAAAGCTACGAAAGACGAATAGGGCCACGTGTTCGATGTGCATGGCCATATAAAAAATATTTTTATCTTGTAATTACGAGAAAAGATCTCGTTATTACGAGTTAATTATCTCGTTATTACGAGAAAAGTTCTCGTAATTACGAGATAAGATCTCGTAATAACGAAAAAATATCTCGTTATTATGAGTTAATTATATCGTTATTACGAGAAAATATCTCGTTATTACGAGAAAATTTAAAATGGCGCGTTTCATTGCTTATTCTCTTTATGTTAAGTGAATGAACTACAGCAATGTCTTTTATTTTACACATATTTAGCATTTTACACATGCTTAACATAATCATCTTTGACAGGCGTACACAAAATTTGATATAAAATCGGACTAAGCAGTTTTATAGAAATTTCAGAAAAAGGAGCAAAGCAGATTGATTAATAAATTAATTGAACTATTTATTAATAAGAGAATGCATGTTATGTGTTTTCAGACTCCAAAATCTAATATTCAAAATCAATTATTTCAAAATGCATATAGGTTGTGTATGAACATATAAAACACAATTCTGTAACAAATAGAATTATGTTTTTACGACTAGGACTACCTGGTATTTACTTCGGAGTGGGATAATAATATATAAGATGAAAAGTAGAATTACATGAAGTCATTTCCACTTATTCATATAAGATAAAATGCCTAACCGATCATTTTATATAAAAAAAATAATTAATATTGACCGGTGTTATTTATGAATTAATCAAAATTGAATTAACGTTTCTGGAAAGAGAAAGATAGACTGAAAGGGTGAACCAGTCGACATGGAGGCCTTTTTAAAAGTGCGCCATTTTTTATAAATCTTTTCCAGTAATAACGAGACAATTAACTCGTAAATTAACTCGTAATAACGAGATCTTTTCTCGTAATTACGAGATCTTTTCCCTTAATAGCGAGATAAAAAACTCGTAATAACGAGAACAATATTTTCTTATGTGGTCCTATTCGTCTTTCGTAGAAAGCAGAGTCCTGGTTGTAGTCAGGCAAATCTCCAATGTTACTATAAATAGCACAACTTCAAAAGTAAACAAAAAACCGAACAGCGTAAAAGTAAAAGCTTCTGCTCTACCAAATAGTTACACAGAGAGCCATGTTTTTGCGTTGAATTTATTCCTTTCTTATTTATTACGTGTTTTTAAAACAAGATTGTGCGTTTTGGGTAATATATACAATGCGCATGAATTTCCATGAACTACTTTCAAAGCATTGGGGAGAGAGCCAGTTTTTACTACACATTATGCATTATGACACAAGGGGGCGGGCTTTCAGTACTTCAGTACTTTGATTAACTATCTTTGTCAACCTTGTGTATATGCAAGACAAAATATAATTATTACCGTAATAAAACTTAAATAAAACAAACAAAGGTATCGGGTACACGTATAACAGTTTAAAGCAAAATATTTATACACATCTGCTCAGATGAAGAAAACTATTTTATCGTATCTCTATATTAGAAAAACTTACAGTATGTATATGTTCATCCGTGTTTGATTTTATATAATTACAAACTATAGAAATATTCAAAACACAAGACACATTTCATCGAATGAATACTTGCATGGTTTTATGATACATGGACAGTTTGTTGTGCATGATTTCCCAAGTAATATATGTTACTGTTTTAGCCATCATATACACAACATATACTGGAGCAGCAATAACCAATTCTTCTGAAATATTGTGTCTAATCTTAGGAACATTTTCAAACTTCATATGTATGTATATGTTAATTTTATATGAATTTGACACAAATATCTAATTGCATAAGAAACATACGAAAAATTATTTACATGAAAATTGTACAATTTTAATGCAAATATCATGCAAACACATTCACGTGATATTCGCACGAGAAAATGTTTTCTTTTGTCTGATTTTCGCATGATTGTCGTATTATTTTCATGTGAAAAGGAAATCGCATGAAAATCATGCGTGCAACTTTTCCCTGTATGTAATTCACTTACTGCATTCGACAGGTTTGGTACATACAAACTCTTTAATTGTATCTTTAAAAACATAAGACTCAAAGTATGTATCTTAAATGATAACCAAAGCAATCAGCATGTATTATACATGTAATAAAAATCTTAATGTTTACTAACCTTCTAAGAAGAGAGATTTAACTCTCAGTGGTTGTGAATGACCATTGTTAGGGCATCGTTTTACATGTTAAAATGAACAAAAACATTAAAAGAATTGAAAACAGGTATATTTTAAAGACACTAGTATGTCAACATATGAAAGAAAGAATGTTATTTTTAAAGTGTCCTGGATTGATTTGTCATAATTTAATTTTCATTTGAAAAACATGCAATTTTCATGCAAATTTCGCATCAATTTTATATGAATTAGACACAAATATCTCATCGCATGAAAATCATACGAAACATAATTTGCATGAAAATTGTACAATTTTAATGCGAATATCATGCAATATATTTGCATGATATTCAGACAAGAAACTTTTCGTCTGATTTTTGCATGATTATCGCATAATTTTCATGCAAAAGGGAAATCGCATGAAAATCATGCGAGTCACTTTTTCTGTAAAAATTTTTACTTGTTTTAGATAGATATAACTCTCAGTGTGTGTGAATGACTATTGTAAAGGCAACGTTTTACATGTTTACATAAAAAGGCATTAAAAATATTGAAAACAGGTACATTTTTATAAAATGTAAACTTAATTTTATTTTTTTTATTTATACATGTATTAAGTCCAGCGCATACAGAAATTGTTTTATTGCCTCAATGTCAAATGTTTAACAATAATGACACTAGTATGTCAGCATATGAATGAAAGAATGTTATTTTTAAAGTGTCATGGATTGATTTGTCATCATTTAATTTTCATATGAAAAACATGAAATTTTCATGCGAATTTCTTCGCGTTTAGCGGGTTATGTATTTTCTCTGCAATGTCGCCACCTTCACATCTTGCAAGAATCACCAAATGTAAGCCTTCCGTCTTACGGATCCAATTGAGGGTCAGCTCAAACTTAGTGATGACAAGTCCAGTATTTCTTTCTCAAGCGGTTTTATTAAGCGTGATCGTATAGTTACAATTACATCAGCTAATAGCAGCCCAAATCAGGAGTCTGCACAATCTCATTTCATATGGATATATATAAGGTTTTACTTATGTTGGACAGTTTTGACTAGTTCGGCCCATATACGACGCTCATGAGTGAACATTAAGTGTTCAAAATTAAGATTAATATTTTATTTCTAAATAAAGTAACAAAACCGTCAAAACTGCCAATCAAAGAGTCTGGATGCAGGATGTGAGTCTCCGAGTCCTGGGTCTCGGAGTCCCCCACCTAGTATGAGGCATCACTTACTCACAATACGTTCATTCATACACGGCATAAAAGGTTACAAAAATTAATATATAGAATACACAATACATGACTCAATATAGAGTACTAGAGCTATCGTTGCAGACACAGAATCGCCAAATATGTCACTTGTTGTTAAACTCTCAATTTGGATATTATTATGCCCGTATTATGCACCTGGTTTCATAACATCATTTAGGAATACTACGCATTGCTACAAGAGTCACAGAGTTCATTCTGTTAATTATCATTAATACCATTCTGTGCGCAGTATTTAGGTACACATAAATATCATAGTGACCATTATGTAATACTAGCAATTCAAGGTCATAGCATGGCTATCTGTTTACACAAAGAAAGCATTTAATTGTTTAAACAGTACTCGGAACCACAGGGTCATGTACTCCCCCTATCTGAGTATCAATTAAAAAGGTTTATCCAATAGATTATTTAATATAACAGCATATACATGTAACAAATAAACATAATCAAAACTTATGTAACCTAATGTACTTGTAACTATTAATTTACATTAAAAGAAACAATCACAAAGTGAAATACAAACATTCACGCGTATTTGTTTTTTGGGGAGTTGATTTTAATCAGCTCTCCTATGCAGTTACTCTGGCAAACCAGAAGTGAAACAGTGTTTGGACCTTAGCACAAAATATCAACACTAACAAGACTAAGTTCTAGGAATTCGCTGTAATAAATTCTGAAGCACTTTCTGAGAGTCCCTCCTAGTGTTACAAGCAAGATACAGAGCTCACAATTCACAATTCAAGGCTCGTGCCTTGTTTTCGTTTACATTGGCTTAATATACCAGTAAAAAATCTTATTCAAGCTGATTTATCTATCTTCTTATTCATTTTATGCATAAGTAAACAGTTTCTAACCTTTAACATATTCATTTTTGGTCTAAAACTAGAATTTTTACTTCAATATTTAAAATGTAAGCTGGAGCTTGAAATTCTCGCAGCGTAAATAGGTATTTTGTATGCATTATGCTCAAGAGACTGCATTTAACTTTTATCTGTTGAAATAGTAAAGATAAACAACATATAGGGACAAGGCCGATAGACAGTATGGTGGTATGAACTCTTTTCACTATTCAAAACAATCAACGTCACTAGTGTTACTAGTGTATCGCTGTCTAAATTTGTCTGTGATATCCTGTGTTTGAATCGTGGTAGTGCTTGAGTAATAAATGTTTACTCTCTGACAATTTTCTGACAATATTCAACAACGAAAAATTCAGCTCGCCTGTTTCCGTTAAAATTTGAAATCACCACACCCAATATCCAGTTATCTAGTTAATGAACATGGGTGGACATACTGTAAATTCCTTATTAAACGCGAGGAATTAATATCCGCGTAAAATCGCGAGAAGGCCGTCTCGCGAATTTTAAAATCTCGCTTTTAATTTTCAGACATATGTAAACTACATGAAACTATGATAAAATTTCGGCATTCGCGATTTTATGTTCTCGCGATTTGATGGAAAACCGTTGAATCGCGGAATTAAGTACTCGCGTAAAATAAGGAATCTACAGTAATCAAAACAAACCCCACTCGTCATCACGAGACGAATCAAGGTCCCAAACAATGTCCCAATCAAACAAACGTCAGAGGCCAAACTCTGATACAGATTCCTCGCAAAACTTGACTCAGGACCTGTCAGACCTAAGTTCCTTATTAGAAAACCTGTCAAATGACGAGGAAACCCTACAACAAGCGACAAGTATCATTCTTAAAAACTCAGCTTTCAAAAACAACATTGTTGACAGGCTTGCAGCTAGAATCGGGGATTTTGAGCAAAAAATTAATTATCTTGAAACCCGAGTAGACGATCTCGAACAATACAGTCGGAAAAACTGCTTGACATTTTCTGGAATTCCTGAGCAACACAATGAAGATACTGACCAAGTCGTTCTAAACACTGTCAACAACTACATTCTGAAATCCACTAAAATTACCCTCGATCGATACTCGATTAGCAATTCACATCGTTTGGGACCTCCACAAGATTCAAAGTCTCGACCTAGGGACACCATTGTGCGCTTCACAAGATATCGAGACCGTGACGCTGTTTTCAAGAATAAGAAGAACTTAAAGAGCTTCAACACAAACCCGACGAACAATTACAAAATATTCGTCAACGAGGCTCTAACAAGACGCAGGGCCCTGCTGTTTAAGAAGGCCCGTGCAGCTGTCAAAACAGGCCATGCATCTTCCTGCTGGACTAATGACGGGAAAATAATTGTTAAACTTAACAATGACAAGAAAATCACCATTCGTTCCGAAGAAGATGTAGATAAACTTTCGGCAACAGGTAAATCCAATGACTAGTGCGCGCTTTGTCTTCGGACAGACTGTGTAAATATCAAACAATTATTATTATGTCTCCCTTCCTATGTCAACCAAACCAAGTTCAGAGCCAATCAGTTTGCTTGTTTTTTTTTATATAAAAAATTGTACAGCATTCAATCATGTTTTTCTTAGATGTTCCTACAATGTCAAACTCGTGTGCTTTTGTATTTGTTGTGTATCACATGTGTGCTTACCTCTTTACTTTTTCATATAAGAGGTACATGTAAGTGTTTATACAAAATACGTCTCTCTTGTACATACCTGTTTACTTGTATATGCTCAAAATATTGCATGTGATGTCTATTATCTCTTGTTCATTTAATACTTTTTTCATTGCTTTTGGTACTGATGTCCTACTTTCACTTGTTTTGAGGACAAGCAATACCTTTCACCCACTTTGCGACACTTGTAAAATATTTTTTGATCTGTTTTTGTGTTATTCCATACTCTCAATGTTTTTCATTATTTTGCACTTTTTTGTTTATTAAGGTCTTCCGTTTTCCAACGGAAGACCTTATTGTTTTCGTACGGTTTCTTTTTCCCTATTATTATTATTTTTCTTTTTTTTTCTTACAAATTTTGTGCCCGCGATTTCTCAAAAACGGCTCGGCCGATTTTCATGAAACTTTCAGATCTAATAGATATTGATCTAAACTTAATATACATTTTTTTAATTTGATGACGTCATTTCCGTTCTTAAGATAGTGACGTTTTAGCGATTTTCAGAGGGTTGGCTTGTCCACGGACCTCCTCCTAAATGGTAAAAGATATTGAGTTCAAACTTTCAGGGATTGTAGACAATAGATTGTAGATGTGCCATTTGGCATTCATATTTGTCAAGCTCAAAAGGCGTTAAAGCTCGCTTGGTCCCGAAAATTGAGACTAAAAAAAGTCATAATTTTTCATTGTTTTCTTTGTTTATCTCTCTTCAGAGATATATTTTGTTAACACATGTAATGTAAAAAAAATTTATATTTACAAGACCTTTCATTTGATATCAAGAGAAAGGGGCTGATTCCTCAAATTAGGGGAAACTTCTCTGTGGTCTTTAGACAAAGCCAGCGGAATTTCCGACAAACTCATAGTAATTTATGATATAAACGTCGACCTTCTTACTATTCCTAACACACATATTTTGTACGATGTAATATCCAACACTCACTTAGTCAACAAAATCCATGAACCTACAAAATCACGAATTCCTCAGGAACACTTATTGACCCAATTTTTACAACAGAACACATTGACGTAACTGAATCCGGAACTTTTAACGTAGAGGAGCGGCTAAGCGATCACAAGGCAACCTATGTGTGCGTTACTATGAATATAAATAAAATTAATCGTTCATACAAACGTAATGTCTGGCGATACAAAGATGCGGATTTTGACAAACTTAACAAACTAATTAATGACTGTGACTGGCGAAACATAATAATCAACGCAGAAAATATCAATACTGCAACTGAACACTTTACTTCACAATATTTAAAGCTTGTACGTGAATGTATACCAGAAAAATCGGTCACTATCCGGCCCAAGGACAAACCATGGTTTGACTCAACGCTTAGAAAAACTATTAGAATACGCAACCGGCTTCGAAACAAAGCATTAAAAACAAAGAATGAATCTGAATGGATCAATTATTGTAAACACAGAAACAAAGTTAACAACATGAAAAAACATGCACTTTGTAATTAGTATGATAGTATTAACTTACAATTGTCGAACGCGAGCTCGAATAATATAACAAATTATACTGGAAGTTAATTAAAGACGCTTTTCATGCAAACCAACGAAAGACATTCCACCGATACAGTATACGTCTGATACGGGTGGATTTAATATTGCTTTTACCGATACAGAACAAGTTGATGTATTAAACAAATATTTTTCATCTGTTTCAAACGTTGATGACTCTTTAAGTCAACTACCTCATTATATCACATATGTAACGACAAATTAACAATGTAACTATTGAGGAGCAAGAAGTTATTGATATAATAAAAATACTCCCTGTTAACAAAGCCATAGGTCCAGATGCAATAAGTCACAAAATGTTAAAATCTACTTTACAATCTGTCGCCAAACCACTATGTTTGTTATTCAACAAATCTTTGACTGAAAATGTGTATCCAAATGATTGGAAATTTGCTCATGTCTTACCATTGTTTAAAAAGGACGATCCTTCTGTAGCAACAAACTACAGACCTGTATCACTTTTGAGCTGTGTTAGCAAAATTATGGAAAGAATATATTCAAACATGTCTACAATTATTTTATTAAAAATAACCTATTTTATAAATATCAAGCTGGTTTTTTGCCTGGCCACTCAACTTTATATCAATTACTAGAAACATATCACAGTATTGTTAAAGCTATAGATGAAGGGAAATTTTGTTGCATGGTTTTTTTTGGATTTGTCGAAAGCTTTTGACAGAGTGTGGCACAAAGGTCTACTTTTTAAATTACAAACATATGGTATATGTGGCAATATTCTTAATTGGTTTGAAAGCTACTTATGTAATCGTAAACAAAAAGTTATGTATAAGGACATATTATCCTCCTGTAGAGGTGTCATTGCTAGTGTACCACAGGACTCAGTTCTTGGCCCTTTTCTATTTTTGATTTATATTAACGATGTGTCAGAAAATATGCTTTCACTGTGTAGACTGTTCGCTGATGATAACTCTTTACAATCTTCTTCATACAATGTTGCCAATATTGAATATGTCCTGAATCACGATCTGAAAGTTCTAGAAAACTGGTCATCCACTTGGCTGTTAAGATTTAATCCATCCAAAACAAAATTTACACTCAAAACAAATTTTATTCTCCCAAACTCCAATTCCAAAATAGTCGATTAGAATATGTTTCATCACACAAACACTTAGGATTACTTTTTTGTCAAAAACCTTTGCTGGTCAGAGTATATCGATTAATATTGTTAAAAATGCATACCAAAGACTTAGCTTGTTGAAGAAGCTCAAATTTAGCATAGGAAGAATACTTTATCAAAAATGTACATGACTTTTATTCGACCTTTAATTGAATACTGCTCAGTTGTCTGGGATGGTTGTTCATTACAAGATGTCGAAAAATTCTAAACTACCATACAGTTGTAAATTGTTATACTTGGTAAGAACCTCGTAAGTTGTAAGAACTTGTGTTCGAACCATTTGTATATTTATACAATAAAATATGTCCAAACCATGTAAGCAAAAGCTTGTTTACATTGCAAAGAATTGTAGGCTCTGTAAACTCGCTTATATCCAACGAATGACACTCAAATTTTGATTGCCCATTGAAAATGCCCTACTGAAGCATTGTAAACATTAAAATCGGAAAAAATAATTTTCGACCAAAATCGTGATCATTCCCCTTTAAGTTATTTCTAAATATATAATTTTGCCAGCGTTGTTACAACGCACTTTGAAAAATTACGCAGTTTGAAAAAAAATTTCAAAGTGCGTTAATTTTGGGACCAAGTCAACGCACTTTGAAAAAAATATTTATTTTTTTTCAAAGTGCGTTGATATCGTCGATATTAACGCACTTTGAAAAAAAAATGTCATGATTTAGTGAAAATTGTTGATAGTTTTATATACAATAAATGATTGTTTTAACCGTGTTTAGCTTAATGTGATATATTTAAAAAAGAACTAATTGCATTCTCAGCTAACTTGATAAACAGTTTCTAGATGAGAATTTTTTTCTTTTCTCATAAGACAATATCGACAATTTACACAGAAAAGAAAATCGGGAGGTTTGAATTATCCAAATATTACATAAACTTCATCGCTTAGCAACTGCATTTATTTTTTAATATGCAGCAAATTTACCTCTTATCTGGTATATCGGGCTATGCCCGAACGAATATGATTTATATATAAATGAATAATGGAGATCAATGTATAAATATATTTTAACTTGCTTATTGCAAATATGTTATGAATAAGGATACCTTAGTTCTGTATATCAAAAACAATATGATCTTTGGAAGATCAGTGCGAGAAAATTAACCCACATCCTAATGCTTGTTTTTAAGTTTATAATAATTAATGTTCGTTAATGTTAATCCATGTACTCTTTTATTGAAGTGATTTATTTGATTACAATAGGAAAAGAGGGTTACTGTTAAAACACATAGAATCTTTAAAATACCAGTGGAGAAATTATTGTTCGGCCAACTTGTTTTTTTAATAACACTGCATATACTTATACAGCACATATTTCTTTTTCCGATCTAAATGTTTACCCAAAGTTTGTGAAGATCATATGTTTTGGAAGGAAAAATGAGAGGATGGGGACCTTCTTCTTGTAATCAGTCAAATGATCCATTGGTATTTGACCTGTATCTGTGGTTAACCCCTACCCCCCCCCCCCATCCCCGTTCTAAATACGGTAAATTAGATTATCAAGCGTTAACTATACTATACTATCAACAAATTTGAAATTCAGTTCCAGATTTTGTGATATAGAAATATATTTTCAAAGTGCGTTAATATTGTCGATACTAAAAAAATGTTGATGTACCTTCATAACGCACTTTGAAAATTTTTTTCAAAGTGGGTTAACATGGTCCAAAATTTAACGCACTTTGAAACATTTTTTCAAAGTGCGTTGATTTTGTCCAAAATTTAACGCACTTTGAAAAAAAATTTCGAAGTGCGTAATTTTTTCAAAGTGCGTTGCCACAATTGTTACACAAAAGTTACCTGTGTTGTCACGGATGCTCGCGAGAACTCGCCTATACACGGAACACAAAATTTTGGCGAGAGCTCGCGAGCTCTACTGAACACACCTCAGGTGTAACAGTGGAGAGAAAGTTAATTCTATCGATAATTAATTATTTGTCTGTTGTATTTCTAAAATTCTAAACAATTTTTTTGTAAAGTGAATTGAATGTTTTGTACGGAAGCGAATTTCCGGTAGTGGAAGCCATATTGATTTAAACATACCATGTATATTATTTGAATCAAAACAGACAGCTGTAAGATAATAATACTCTATCCATACAATAATGTTGCCTATGGCTTTTGCCTATGTGAGTATATACGCGGTACACATTGATACAGTTGACGTATTTGTGTTGACTTTGTAGCGTTGTGACAGCAGGCACGTAGCATCAGGGGGGGGCCTGCCCCCCACCCCCACTTTTTCTCGCAGCAACCAATTTCCTTATGTTTTAGATCACCTGAGTAAACTCAGGTGACCACTTGCTATTGTTTTCGTCCGTCGTCGTGGGTTTTGCGTCGTCCGTCTTGCGTTTACAATTTTACATTTGTAACTTCTTCTTCAAAACTACATGGCCAATTGTTTCCATTTTTGGTGTGACGCATCTCTATGGTAAGAGAAATCCAAATTGTAAAATTCATGGATCTACCAGCCCCTGGGCGCCACAGGCGGAACCAAATATGCAAAAAAGCAAACCTTTCAAAAATCTTCTTTTCCACTCCAACATATCTGAGGAAAAACCTGATTGCATGGTTATGATATCCATGAAGCCCTTTCCCAAAATTGCGAAATTCATAGGCTCTAGGATGGGGTTTATATGGCCATATAGTAAAAGTGTATTGACTCTTAGTCAATTTTCTTTGAAACTCTCCTTTAATCCCGCACATGTGGGAGGGGGTGAATGCATGGTTATTAAGGGGGCATTATGGCTCCATACTGTTAAATTGCATTTATATTTTTTTAAATGATGTTCTTTATTTCCACACACCTATAAGTAATACTGAATTCATAATGTTAGAAATCTTCAAAATAAGGCTATAGCTGCGCAGTTCGACAGCCGTTTGTGTAATTAAAAATGCATTGTCTTGTTCTTGTATGCAAAATTTGTAAACAAAATAACATGATGAATCTCTTATTTATTTGCCTTTATATCTTTTGGGAGTGTTTTTGGTCAGTTTCGGGCTGAATTAAGCCAGAAACGTTTACATTCTTCATCCTTATCCTCAAAATTACAAGATGGCTACATCCCCCTCCCTTGTAATGCGCTTTATTATTATCTTTAATTTTTTTTGCTAAAATTTTAGGTTTCATAGCCCATTTTGAAAGATATCAGTCAGGGAGGTGGTCATACATGTAATTACAACATTATTATTTTTCTACTCCAGAATGAAACATAATTAAATGTATATTCGACAAGTGTTTGTATGGGCTATGGTATTCAGGTGACCGTTAAGGTCAATTGGACTCTTGTTGAAACAGAAAAAGGTTTATGTTACTAGTTCATAGTACAGTGGAGCCTCAGTTATCCGGACGCTTTCGTTCCCAAGTCCAATCGTCCGGAAAGGTTATGTGCAGATACCCGATGGACGTGGTCATAATGACACGAGGGAGCGTATCTCCCGAGTGTCGTTATAAC
Source organism: Magallana gigas (assembly GCF_902806645.1). NCBI lineage: Eukaryota > Metazoa > Mollusca > Bivalvia > Ostreida > Ostreidae > Magallana > Magallana gigas. The sequence goes on from NC_047564.1 coordinate 12,344,858, forward strand.
CACGCCCATCGGATATCTGCACATAATCAACAATATTATATGGGGTAAGTTACTTGTACCATAGTTTACGATTATTCATTATATCTTATTATTTTAGTAATATCGGGAGTGCACTTTCCTCTTAACAATACGGTGCCAGTGCGTTAGTCTTTATATATGTACATTGTGCTTCGTGAATTTCCCAAATGACTTTCTATCCCCGACAAAAATTAATTATTCTTCATTTTTTTTTTTTTAAATTTTAAAGATCGACTTCTCATTGTTATATTTTTTTTCATATTCATTCATTTTCATTTTTCACACAATTTCATATGTACGAACCCTAAATTGTGCAGTGCTTCTGTTTAAACAATAGAAATTAAATTTGAATTGATGAAGGTAATTAGTTTTCCATAATCTTATTTGGTACTCTGTATCAATGTACGTTTTTTAAAAGTGAATGAAAAATCATGTACATATATATTTTGAACAAAATCAATCAATAAGCAAAAAAAAATATTATTTGAGAAATGCATTTTGCGAAACCGTGAATGGTTAATGTCAAATTCGATTGGCTACCGCTATTCACTCTGTCAAAAACCAAGTTTTCTATTCAAACGCCTTTCTATATTATCACGTGATTGACTCTCTATAAAACCTTTAAACAGGATATCCCTATATGCGTTTTATCTTTTTGTCCGCACACATGGAGAGGAATATGTAAATAGAGTCTTTCTGACAAAGTCAATTCCGATATTTGTTTGTCTCAAGCTAAAAACGAGATTTATTCGACGAACTAAGTTAGTCGAGTCATTTATCCGTGTTGAGTTTTCGCAATTTTGATCTGGAGAAACCTCTTACTGTGAAGTATTATGGACGCGCTAAACAACAACTTTGTTGATATTGTTTTTACTCGAGATAGTGGGCGGAGCTTAAGGTGGTATGGGACATCTGTCGATATTAATGTGGATTAAAGTAATATATATTTTAAAAACTTTCACCGGTTTAGAATTTTCAAATTTTACAATATTTAACAAAAAAAAAGCTTTTAAAAATATTTGAAAAGGTAAAAATTGTAAAACCCCCAGCGGGATTCGAACTCATGACTTACAGGTTCGTAGTAAACCCTCTAACCCACTGCGCTACGGAGTTAGATGACCATTTTTGTAAAGAAACTATCTATATAATTACATTTTATTTTATTGTTTATTTCGATAAACAATACGTCACAACATGGAAGTGTCCCATACCACCTTAAAAAAAGTGTGGGTTATGTACATACAACCCACACTTTTAACAATAGAAATCTCGGCAGGCTATGGTACAAGTATCAAAAACACATGCACTTACTCATTATATAGTTTTATAGTTAACTGCTGAAAAAGTTATCTTTGATATTGTTTTTAATAAACATGTTGAGGGGGTGCAAATTATAAACTTCAAGACAAAAGATTGAAATTCTTTATTCTATATACACGGACATGATAAATTATCTGAAGATATGTAGCCACAGGAATAAGAAATATTTGAAGTTAATACGCATATTATACTTAATGCGGGATTGTCATTTGAAACCTACCAATGATAAGGTTGTGGCCTTTTGTGAGCATATGCCTAGCTTATTCCCTATGCTCCTTAATTCTAGTTAAAGACGGTGAGATTTCAGAAAAAATATAGTGGAAAGTTCATTTATCTTTAGAACGACGGTACTGTCATAAAATATTGACAAAGTTCAAGATAAAACTAAAGTGTGATACCCAACGCGTTAAAATAAGATTAATGTAAAGACAATTTATTTCATGGAATATTACTTTTATACATGTATACTTTTTTAAATTGACCAATTCCAAAAATTATTAAACATTGTTTTTAGTTTGATATATTTACAGTTTTTTGCAATAAATTATATGATAAAAAAATGCAAACATATAGACAAAGCATTGACGTTATGTAATCTGTAAACAGGATGATGAAAAATTCTATACCAGGTCAGTTTTACACACAGGGGAAACCATGTTCATAACTTTGCACAAAGAGGGAATTATATCATTCATGTGTTTACGCTTTACTATCAAAACTCCAAATTGGTCGGACTTTATATTTTTGTTCTGGAACCAAAATCACGGGTATATAGAGTTCTGGCCAGAATCCTTACTTAATCAAAACCTAACTTTGTAACACCAGGCAAACCTTTATCAAATTTTTTTTCTGTTCATTAACCCTTAATATATAAGTGATTTGAAGAAACACAAACCTTTTACTGTGTAATTCCGTTATATATAGCACAATGCTATATCAAAAATGCCTTAATGCGGGCCTCTTAGCAGGAAATGCTGAGTGATGTCTGGATAACATACCATTCCTTATGTATGTTTTTTATTTACAGACGAATGCGTAATACTGACCTTCTTATGAAAGTGTAGTTGAAATTATTCATTTAAACGTTCGAAGTATTAGAAACAAGATAGATTCCCTTAACGCCATAGTTAGTGATTTCGATATTGCGTGTTCTACTGAAACGCATCTGGACCACAAAATTTCAGATAATGACATACTACTAGACGGCTTTGATACCATTTTTCGTAAAGATCGAAATTCTTATGGGGGTGGGGTCATTATTTATACTAGTAACAATATCCGATCTCGAAGACGTATTGATCTCGAACCAGGTAATACTGAATGTATTTGGATAGAAATTGATAATCTCACCTCGCGACTACTATTATGTTGTGTTTACCGTCCACCGCATGCCGATTCCGCTTTTTGGAGAAACTTCTCGTGTGGTCTTTAGACAAAGCCAGCGGAATTTCCGACAAACTCATAGTAATTTGTGATATAAACGTCGACCTTCTTACTATTCCTAACACACATATTTTGTACGATGTAATATCCAACACTCACTTAGTCAACAAAATCCATGAACCTACAAGAATCACGAATTCCTCAGGAACACTTATTGACCCAATTTTTACAACAGAACACATTGACGTAACTGAATCCGGAACTTTTAACGTAGAGGAGCGGCTAAGCGATCACAAGGCAACCTATGTGTGCGTTACTATGAATTATAAAATTAATCGTTCATACAAACGTAATGTCTGGCGATACAAAGATGCGGATTTTGACAAACTTAACAAACTAATTAATGACTGTGACTGGCGAAACATAATAATCAACGCAGAAAATATCAATACTGCAACTGAACACTTTACTTCACAATATTTAAAGCTTGTACGTGAATGTATACCAGAAAAATCGGTCACTATCCGGCCCAAGGACAAACCATGGTTTGACTCAACGCTTAGAAAAACTATTAGAATACGCAACCGGCTTCGAAACAAAGCATTAAAAACAAAGAATGAATCTGAATGGATAAATTATTGTAAACACAGAAACAAAGTTAACAACATGAAAAAACATGCACTTTGTAATTATTATGATAGTATTAACTTACAATTGTCGAACGCGAGCTCGAATAATAATAACAAATTATACTGGAAGTTAATTAAAGACGCTTTTCATGCAAAACCAACGAAAGACATTCCACCGATACAGTATACGTCTGATACGGGTGGATTTAATATTGCTTTTACCGATACAGAAAAAGTTGATGTATTAAACAAATATTTTTCATCTGTTTCAAACGTTGATGACTCTTTAAGTCAACTACCTCAATTATATCACATATGTAACGACAAATTAAACAATGTAACTATTGAGGAGCAAGAAGTTATTGATATAATAAAAATACTCCCTGTTAACAAAGCCATAGGTCCAGATGCAATAAGTCACAAAATGTTAAAATCTACTTTACAATCTGTCGCCAAACCACTATGTTTGTTATTCAACAAATCTTTGACTGAAAATGTGTATCCAAATGATTGGAAATTTGCTCATGTCTTACCATTGTTTAAAAAGGACGATCCTTCTGTAGCAACAAACTACAGACCTGTATCACTTTTGAGCTGTGTTAGCAAAATTATGGAAAGAATATATTCAAACATGTCTACAATTATTTTATTAAAAATAACCTATTTTATAAATATCAAGCTGGTTTTTTGCCTGGCCACTCAACTTTATATCAATTACTAGAAACATATCACAGTATTGTTAAAGCTATAGATGAAGGGAAATTTTGTTGCATGGTTTTTTTTGGATTTGTCGAAAGCTTTTGACAGAGTGTGGCACAAAGGTCTACTTTTTAAATTACAAACATATGGTATATGTGGCAATATTCTTAATTGGTTTGAAAGCTACTTATGTAATCGTAAACAAAAAGTTATGTATAAGGACATATTATCCTCCTGTAGAGGTGTCATTGCTAGTGTACCACAGGACTCAGTTCTTGGCCCTTTTCTATTTTTGATTTATATTAACGATGTGTCAGAAAATATGCTTTCACTGTGTAGACTGTTCGCTGATGATAACTCTTTACAATCTTCTTCATACAATGTTGCCAATATTGAATATGTCCTGAATCACGATCTGAAAGTTCTAGAAAACTGGTCATCCACTTGGCTGTTAAGATTTAATCCATCCAAAACAAAATTTACACTCAAAACAAATTTTTATTCTCCCAAACTCCAATTCCAAAATAGTCGATTAGAATATGTTTCATCACACAAACACTTAGGATTACTTTTTTGTCAAAACCTTTGCTGGTCAGAGTATATCGATAATATTGTTAAAAATGCATACCAAAGACTTAGCTTGTTGAAGAAGCTCAAATTTAGCATAGGAAGAAATACTTTATCAAAAATGTACATGACTTTTATTCGACCTTTAATTGAATACTGCTCAGTTGTCTGGGATGGTTGTTCATTACAAGATGTCGAAAAATTCTAAACTACCATACAGTTGTAAATTGTTATACTTGGTAAGAACCTCGTAAGTTGTAAGAACTTGTGTTCGAACCATTTGTATATTTATACAATAAAATATGTCCAAACCATGTAAGCAAAAGCTTGTTTACATTGCAAAGAATTGTAGGCTCTGTAACTCGCTTATATCCAACGAATGACACTCAAATTTTGATTGCCCATTGAAAATGCCCTACTGAAGCATTGTAAACATTAAAATCGGAAAAATAATTTTCGACCAAAATCGTGATCATTCCCCTTTAAGTTATTTCTAAATATATAATTTTGCCAGCGTTGTTACAACGCACTTTGAAAAATTACGCAGTTTGAAAAAAAATTTCAAAGTGCGTTAATTTTGGGATCAAGTCAACGCACTTTGAAAAAAATATTTTTTTTTCAAAGTGCGTTGATATCGTCGATATTAACGCACTTTGAAAAAAAAAATTCATGGTTTAGTGAAAATTGTTGATAGTTTTATATACAATAAATGATTGTTTTAACCGTGTTTAGCTTAATGTGATATATTTAAAAAAGAACTAATTGCATTCTCAGGTAACTTGATAAACAGTTTCTAGATGAGAATTTTTTCTTTTCTCATAAGACAATATCGACAATTTACACAGAAAAAAAATCGGGAGGTTTGAATTATCCAAATATTACATAAACTTCATCGCTTAGCAACTGCATTTATTTTTTAATATGCAGCAAATTTACCTCTTATCTGGTATATCGGGCTATGCCCGAACGAATATGATTTATATATAAATGAATAATGGAGATCAATGTATAAATATATTTTAACTTGCTTATTGCAAATATGTTATGAATAAGGATACCTTAGTTCTGTATATCAAAAACAATATGATCTTTGGAAGATCAGTGCGAGAAAATTAACCCACATCCTAATGCTTGTTTTTAAGTTTATAATAATTTAATGTTCGTTAATGTTAATCCATGTACTCTTTTATTGAAGTGATTTATTTGATTACAATAGGAAAAGAGGGTTACTGTTAAAACACATAGAATCTTTAAAATACCAGTGGAGAAATTATTGTTCGGCCAACTTGTTTTTTTAATAACACTGCATATACTTATACAGCACATATTTCTTTTTCCGATCTAAATGTTTACCCAAAGTTTGTGAAGATCATATGTTTTGGAAGGAAAAATGAGAGGATGGGGACCTTCTTCTTGTAATCAGTCAAATGATCCATTGGTATTTGACCTGTATCTGTGGTTAACCCCTCCCCCCCCCCCCCCCATCCCCGTTCTAAATACGGTAAATTAGATTATCAAGCGTTAACTATACTATACTATCAACAAATTTGAAATTCAGTTCCAGATTTTGTGATATAGAAATATATTTTCAAAGTGCGTTAATATTGTCGATACTAAAAAATGTTGATGTACCTTCATAACGCACTTTGAAAATTTTTTCAAAGTGGGTTAACATGGTCCAAAATTTAACGCACTTTGAAACATTTTTTCAAAGTGCGTTGATTTTGTCCAAAATTTAACGCACTTTGAAAAAAAATTTCGAAGTGCGTAATTTTTTCAAAGTGCGTTGCCACAATTGTTACACAAAAGTTACCTGTGTTGTCACGGATGCTCGCGAGAACTCGCCTATACACGGAACACAAATTTTGGCGAGAGCTCGCGAGCTCTACTGAACACACCTCAGGTGTAACAGTGGAGAGAAAGTTAATTCTATCGATAATTAATTATTTGTCTGTTGTATTTCTAAAATTCTAAACAATTTTTTTGTAAAGTGAATTGAATGTTTTGTACGGAAGCGAATTTCCGGTAGTGGAAGCCATATTGATTTAAACATACCATGTATATTTATTTGAATCAAAACAGACAGCTGTAAGATAATAATACTCTATCCATACAATAATGTTGCCTATGGCTTTTGCCTATGTGAGTATATACGCGGTACACATTGATACAGTTGACGTATTTGTGTTGACTTTGTAGCGTTGTGACAGCAGGCACGTAGCATCAGGGGGGGGGCCTGCCCCCCACCCCCACTTTTTCTCGCAGCAACCAATTTCCTTATGTTTTAGATCACCTGAGTAAACTCAGGTGACCACTTGCTATTGTTTTCGTCCGTCGTCGTGGGTTTTGCGTCGTCCGTCTTGCGTTTACAATTTTACATTTGTAACTTCTTCTTCAAAACTACATGGCCAATTGTTTCCATTTTTGGTGTGACGCATCTCTATGGTAAGAGAAATCCAAATTGTAAAATTCATGGATCTACCAGCCCCTGGGCGCCACAGGCGGAACCAAATATGCAAAAAAGCAAACCTTTCAAAAATCTTCTTTTCCACTCCAACATATCTGAGGAAAAACCTGATTGCATGGTTATGATATCCATGAAGCCCTTTCCCAAAATTGCGAAATTCATAGGCTCTAGGATGGGGTTTATATGGCCATATAGTAAAAGTGTATTGACTCTTAGTCAATTTTCTTTGAAACTCTCCTTTAATCCCGCACATGTGGGAGGGGGTGAATGCATGGTTATTAAGGGGGCATTATGGCTCCATACTGTTAAATTGCATTTATATTTTTTTTAAATGATGTTCTTTATTTCCACACACCTATAAGTAATACTGAATTCATAATGTTAGAAATCTTCAAAATAAGGCTATAGCTGCGCAGTTCGACAGCCGTTTTGTGTAATTAAAAATGCATTGTCTTGTTCTTGTATGCAAAATTTGTAAACAAAATAACATGATGAATCTCTTATTTATTTGCCTTTATATCTTTTGGGAGTGTTTTTGGTCAGTTTCGGGCTGAATTAAGCCAGAAACGTTTACATTCTTCATCCTTATCCTCAAAATTACAAGATGGCTACATCCCCCTCCCTTGTAATGCGCTTTATTATTATCTTTAATTTTTTTTGCTAAAATTTTAGGTTTCATAGCCCATTTTGAAAGATATCAGTCAGGGAGGTGGTCATACATGTAATTACAACATTATTATTTTTCTACTCCAGAATGAAACATAATTAAATGTATATTCGACAAGTGTTTGTATGGGCTATGGTATTCAGGTGACCGTTAAGGTCAATTGGACTCTTGTTGAAACAGAAAAAGGTTTATGTTACTAGTTCATAGTACAGTGGAGCCTCAGTTATCCGGACGCTTTCGTTCCCAAGTCCAATCGTCCGGAAAGGTTATGTGCAGATACCCGATGGACGTGGTCATAATGACACGAGGGAGCGTATCTCCCGAGTGTCGTTATAACCACGCCCATCGGATATCTGAACATAATCAACAATATTATATGGGGTAAGTTACTTGTACCATAGTTTACGATTATTCATTATATCTTATTATTTTAGTAATATCGGGAGTGCACTTTCCTCTTAACAATACGGTGCCAGTGCGTTAGTCTTTATATATGTACATTGTGCTTCGTGAATTTCCCAAATGACTTTCTATCCCCGACAAAAATTAATTATTCTTCATTTTTTTTTTTTTAAATTTTAAAGATCGACTTCTCATTGTTATATTTTTTTTCATATTCATTCATTTTCATTTTTCACACAATTTCATATGTACGAACCCTAAATTGTGCAGTGCTTCTGTTTAAACAATAGAAATTAAATTTGAATTGATGAAGGTAATTAGTTTTCCATAATCTTATTTGGTACTCTGTATCAATGTACGTTTTTTAAAAGTGAATGAAAAATCATGTACATATATATTTTGAACAAAATCAATCAATAAGCAAAAAAAAATATTATTTGAGAAATGCATTTTGCGAAACCGTGAATGGTTAATGTCAAATTCGATTGGCTACCGCTATTCACTCTGTCAAAAACCAAGTTTTCTATTCAAACGCCTTTCTATATTATCACGTGATTGACTCTCTATAAAACCTTTAAACAGGATATCCCTATATGCGTTTTATCTTTTTGTCCGCACACATGGAGAGGAATATGTAAATAGAGTCTTTCTGACAAAGTCAATTCCGATATTTGTTTGTCTCAAGCTAAAAACGAGATTTATTCGACGAACTAAGTTAGTCGAGTCATTTATCCGTGTTGAGTTTTCGCAATTTTGATCTGGAGAAACCTCTTACTGTGAAGTATTATGGACGCGCTAAACAACAACTTTGTTGATATTGTTTTTACTCGAGATAGTGGGCGGAGCTTAAGGTGGTATGGGACATCTGTCGATATTAATGTGGATTAAAGTAATATATATTTTAAAAACTTTCACCGGTTTAGAATTTTCAAATTTTACAATATTTAACAAAAAAAATACCTTTTAAAAATACTTGAAAAGGTAAAAATTGTAAAACCCCAAGCGGGATTCGAACTCATGACTTACAGGTTCGTAGTAAACCCTCTAACCCACTGCGCTACGGAGTTAGATGACCATTTTTGTAAAGAAACTATCTATATAATTACATTTTATTTTATTGTTTATTTCGATAAACAATACGTCACAACATGGAAGTGTCCCATACCACCTTAAAAAAAGTGTGGGTTATGTACATACAACCCACACTTTTAACAATAGAAATCTCGGCAGGCTATGGTACAAGTATCAAAAACACATGCACTTACTCATTATATAGTTTTATAGTTAACTGCTGAAAAAGTTATCTTTGATATTGTTTTTAATAAACATGTTGAGGGGGTGCAAATTATAAACTTCAAGACAAAAGATTGAAATTCTTTATTCTATATACACGGACATGATAAATTATCTGAAGATATGTAGCCACAGGAATAAGAAATATTTGAAGTTAATACGCATATTATACTTAATGCGGGATTGTCATTTGAAACCTACCAATGATAAGGTTGTGGCCTTTTGTGAGCATATGCCTAGCTTATTCCCTATGCTCCTTAATTCTAGTTAAAGACGGTGAGATTTCAGAAAAAATATAGTGGAAAGTTCATTTATCTTTAGAACGACGGTACTGTCATAAAATATTGACAAAGTTCAAGATAAAACTAAAGTGTGATACCCAACGCGTTAAAATAAGATTAATGTAAAGACAATTTATTTCATGGAATATTACTTTTATACATGTATACTTTTTTAAATTGACCAATTCCAAAAATTATTAAACATTGTTTTTAGTTTGATATATTTACAGTTTTTTGCAATAAATTATATGATAAAAAAATGCAAACATATAGACAAAGCATTGACGTTATGTAATCTGTAAACAGGATGATGAAAAATTCTATACCAGGTCAGTTTTACACACAGGGGAAACCATGTTCATAACTTTGCACAAAGAGGGAATTATATCATTCATGTGTTTACGCTTTACTATCAAAACTCCAAATTGGTCGGACTTTATATTTTTGTTCTGGAACCAAAATCACGGGTATATAGAGTTCTGGCCAGAATCCTTACTTAATCAAAACCTAACTTTGTAACACCAGGCAAACCTTTATCAAATTTTTTTTCTGTTCATTAACCCTTAATATATAAGTGATTTGAAGAAACACAAACCTTTTACTGTGTAATTCCGTTATATATAGCACAATGCTATATCAAAAATGCCTTAATGCGGGCCTCTTAGCAGGAAATGCTGAGTGATGTCTGGATAACATACCATTCCTTATGTATGTTTTTTATTTACAGACGAATGCGTAATACTGACCTTCTTATGAAAGTGTAGTTGAAATTATTCATTTAAACGTTCGAAGTATTAGAAACAAGATAGATTCCCTTAACGCCATAGTTAGTGATTTCGATATTGCGTGTTCTACTGAAACGCATCTGGACCACAAAATTTCAGATAATGACATACTACTAGACGGCTTTGATACCATTTTTCGTAAAGATCGAAATTCTTATGGGGGTGGGGTCATTATTTATACTAGTAACAATATCCGATCTCGAAGACGTATTGATCTCGAACCAGGTAATACTGAATGTATTTGGATAGAAATTGATAATCTCACCTCGCGACTACTATTATGTTGTGTTTACCGTCCACCGCATGCCGATTCCGCTTTTTGGAGAAACTTCTCGTGTGGTCTTTAGACAAAGCCAGCGGAATTTCCGACAAACTCATAGTAATTTGTGATATAAACGTCGACCTTCTTACTATTCCTAACACACATATTTTGTACGATGTAATATCCAACACTCACTTAGTCAACAAAATCCATGAACCTACAAGAATCACGAATTCCTCAGGAACACTTATTGACCCAATTTTTACAACAGAACACATTGACGTAACTGAATCCGGAACTTTTAACGTAGAGGAGCGGCTAAGCGATCACAAGGCAACCTATGTGTGCGTTACTATGAATTATAAAATTAATCGTTCATACAAACGTAATGTCTGGCGATACAAAGATGCGGATTTTGACAAACTTAACAAACTAATTAATGACTGTGACTGGCGAAACATAATAATCAACGCAGAAAATATCAATACTGCAACTGAACACTTTACTTCACAATATTTAAAGCTTGTACGTGAATGTATACCAGAAAAATCGGTCACTATCCGGCCCAAGGACAAACCATGGTTTGACTCAACGCTTAGAAAAACTATTAGAATACGCAACCGGCTTCGAAACAAAGCATTAAAAACAAAGAATGAATCTGAATGGATAAATTATTGTAAACACAGAAACAAAGTTAACAACATGAAAAAACATGCACTTTGTAATTATTATGATAGTATTAACTTACAATTGTCGAACGCGAGCTCGAATAATAATAACAAATTATACTGGAAGTTAATTAAAGACGCTTTTCATGCAAAACTAACGAAAGACATTCCACCGATACAGTATACGTCTGATACGGGTGGATTTAATATTGCTTTTACCGATACAGAAAAAGTTGATGTATTAAACAAATATTTTTCATCTGTTTCAAACGTTGATGACTCTTTAAGTCAACTACCTCAATTATATCACATATGTAACGACAAATTAAACAATGTAACTATTGAGGAGCAAGAAGTTATTGATATAATAAAAATACTCCCTGTTAACAAAGCCATAGGTCCAGATGCAATAAGTCACAAAATGTTAAAATCTACTTTACAATCTGTCGCCAAACCACTATGTTTGTTATTCAACAAATCTTTGACTGAAAATGTGTATCCAAATGATTGGAAATTTGCTCATGTCTTACCATTGTTTAAAAAGGACGATCCTTCTGTAGCAACAAACTACAGACCTGTATCACTTTTGAGCTGTGTTAGCAAAATTATGGAAAGAATATATTCAAACATGTCTACAATTATTTTATTAAAAATAACCTATTTTATAAATATCAAGCTGGTTTTTTGCCTGGCCACTCAACTTTATATCAATTACTAGAAACATATCACAGTATTGTTAAAGCTATAGATGAAGGGAAATTTTGTTGCATGGTTTTTTTTGGATTTGTCGAAAGCTTTTGACAGAGTGTGGCACAAAGGTCTACTTTTTAAATTACAAACATATGGTATATGTGGCAATATTCTTAATTGGTTTGAAAGCTACTTATGTAATCGTAAACAAAAAGTTATGTATAAGGACATATTATCCTCCTGTAGAGGTGTCATTGCTAGTGTACCACAGGACTCAGTTCTTGGCCCTTTTCTATTTTTGATTTATATTAACGATGTGTCAGAAAATATGCTTTCACTGTGTAGACTGTTCGCTGATGATAACTCTTTACAATCTTCTTCATACAATGTTGCCAATATTGAATATGTCCTGAATCACGATCTGAAAGTTCTAGAAAACTGGTCATCCACTTGGCTGTTAAGATTTAATCCATCCAAAACAAAATTTACACTCAAAACAAATTTTTATTCTCCCAAACTCCAATTCCAAAATAGTCGATTAGAATATGTTTCATCACACAAACACTTAGGATTACTTTTTTGTCAAAACCTTTGCTGGTCAGAGTATATCGATAATATTGTTAAAAATGCATACCAAAGACTTAGCTTGTTGAAGAAGCTCAAATTTAGCATAGGAAGAAATACTTTATCAAAAATGTACATGACTTTTATTCGACCTTTAATTGAATACTGCTCAGTTGTCTGGGATGGTTGTTCATTACAAGATGTCGAAAAATTCTAAACTACCATACAGTTGTAAATTGTTATACTTGGTAAGAACCTCGTAAGTTGTAAGAACTTGTGTTCGAACCATTTGTATATTTATACAATAAAATATGTTCAAACCATGTAAGCAAAAGCTTGTTTACATTGCAAAGAATTGTAGGCTCTGTAACTCGCTTATATCCAACGAATGACACTCAAATTTTGATTGCCCATTGAAAATGCCCTACTGAAGCATTGTAAACATTAAAATCGGAAAAATAATTTTCGACCAAAATCGTGATCATTCCCCTTTAAGTTATTTCTAAATATATAATTTTGCCAGCGTTGTTACAACGCACTTTAAAAAATTACGCAGTTTGAAAAAAAAATTTCAAAGTGCGTTAATTTTGGGATCAAGTCAACGCACTTTGAAAAAAATATTTTTTTTCAAAGTGCGTTGATATCGTCGATATTAACGCACTTTGAAAAAAAAAATTCATGGTTTAGTGAAAATTGTTGATAGTTTTATATACAATAAATGATTGTTTTAACCGTGTTTAGCTTAATGTGATATATTTAAAAAAGAACTAATTGCATTCTCAGGTAACTTGATAAACAGTTTCTAGATGAGAATTTTTTCTTTTCTCATAAGACAATATCGACAATTTACACAGAAAAAAAATCGGGAGGTTTGAATTATCCAAATATTACATAAACTTCATCGCTTAGCAACTGCATTTATTTTTTAATATGCAGCAAATTTACCTCTTATCTGGTATATCGGGCTATGCCCGAACGAATATGATTTATATATAAATGAATAATGGAGATCAATGTATAAATATATTTTAACTTGCTTATTGCAAATATGTTATGAATAAGGATACCTTAGTTCTGTATATCAAAAACAATATGATCTTTGGAAGATCAGTGCGAGAAAATTAACCCACATCCTAATGCTTGTTTTTAAGTTTATAATAATTTAATGTTCGTTAATGTTAATCCATGTACTCTTTTATTGAAGTGATTTATTTGATTACAATAGGAAAAGAGGGTTACTGTTAAAACACATAGAATCTTTAAAATACCAGTGGAGAAATTATTGTTCGGCCAACTTGTTTTTTTAATAACACTGCATATACTTATACAGCACATATTTCTTTTTCCGATCTAAATGTTTACCCAAAGTTTGTGAAGATCATATGTTTTGGAAGGAAAAATGAGAGGATGGGGACCTTCTTCTTGTAATCAGTCAAATGATCCATTGGTATTTGACCTGTATCTGTGGTTAACCCCTACCCCCCCCCCCCCATCCCCGTTCTAAATACGGTAAATTAGATTATCAAGCGTTAACTATACTATACTATCAACAAATTTGAAATTCAGTTCCAGATTTTGTGATATAGAAATATATTTTCAAAGTGCGTTAATATTGTCGATACTAAAAAATGTTGATGTACCTTCATAACGCACTTTGAAAATTTTTTTCAAAGTGGGTTAACATGGTCCAAAATTTAACGCACTTTGAAACATTTTTTCAAAGTGCGTTGATTTTGTCCAAAATTTAACGCACTTTGAAAAAAAATTTCGAAGTGCGTAATTTTTTCAAAGTGCGTTGCCACAATTGTTACACAAAAGTTACCTGTGTTGTCACGGATGCTCGCGAGAACTCGCCTATACACGGAACACAAATTTTGGCGAGAGCTCGCGAGCTCTACTGAACACACCTCAGGTGTAACAGTGGAGAGAAAGTTAATTCTATCGATAATTAATTATTTGTCTGTTGTATTTCTAAAATTCTAAACAATTTTTTTGTAAAGTGAATTGAATGTTTTGTACGGAAGCGAATTTCCGGTAGTGGAAGCCATATTGATTTAAACATACCATGTATATTTATTTGAATCAAAACAGACAGCTGTAAGATAATAATACTCTATCCATACAATAATGTTGCCTATGGCTTTTGCCTATGTGAGTATATACGCGGTACACATTGATACAGTTGACGTATTTGTGTTGACTTTGTAGCGTTGTGACAGCAGGCACGTAGCATCAGGGGGGGGGCCTGCCCCCCACCCCCACTTTTTCTCGCAGCAACCAATTTCCTTATGTTTTAGATCACCTGAGTAAACTCAGGTGACCACTTGCTATTGTTTTCGTCCGTCGTCGTGGGTTTTGCGTCGTCCGTCTTGCGTTTACAATTTTACATTTGTAACTTCTTCTTCAAAACTACATGGCCAATTGTTTCCATTTTTGGTGTGACGCATCTCTATGGTAAGAGAAATCCAAATTGTAAAATTCATGGATCTACCAGCCCCTGGGCGCCACAGGCGGAACCAAATATGCAAAAAAGCAAACCTTTCAAAAATCTTCTTTTCCACTCCAACATATCTGAGGAAAAACCTGATTGCATGGTTATGATATCCATGAAGCCCTTTCCCAAAATTGCGAAATTCATAGGCTCTAGGATGGGGTTTATATGGCCATATAGTAAAAGTGTATTGACTCTTAGTCAATTTTCTTTGAAACTCTCCTTTAATCCCGCACATGTGGGAGGGGGTGAATGCATGGTTATTAAGGGGGCATTATGGCTCCATACTGTTAAATTGCATTTATATTTTTTTTAAATGATGTTCTTTATTTCCACACACCTATAAGTAATACTGAATTCATAATGTTAGAAATCTTCAAAATAAGGCTATAGCTGCGCAGTTCGACAGCCGTTTTGTGTAATTAAAAATGCATTGTCTTGTTCTTGTATGCAAAATTTGTAAACAAAATAACATGATGAATCTCTTATTTATTTGCCTTTATATCTTTTGGGAGTGTTTTTGGTCAGTTTCGGGCTGAATTAAGCCAGAAACGTTTACATTCTTCATCCTTATCCTCAAAATTACAAGATGGCTACATCCCCCTCCCTTGTAATGCGCTTTATTATTATCTTTAATTTTTTTTGCTAAAATTTTAGGTTTCATAGCCCATTTTGAAAGATATCAGTCAGGGAGGTGGTCATACATGTAATTACAACATTATTATTTTTCTACTCCAGAATGAAACATAATTAAATGTATATTCGACAAGTGTTTGTATGGGCTATGGTATTCAGGTGACCGTTAAGGTCAATTGGACTCTTGTTGAAACAGAAAAAGGTTTATGTTACTAGTTCATAGTACAGTGGAGCCTCAGTTATCCGGACGCTTTCGTTCCCAAGTCCAATCGTCCGGAAAGGTTATGTGCAGATACCCGATGGACGTGGTCATAATGACACGAGGGAGCGTATCTCCCGAGTGTCGTTATAACCACGCCCATCGGATATCTGCACATAATCAACAATATTATATGGGGTAAGTTACTTGTACCATAGTTTACGATTATTCATTATATCTTATTATTTTAGTAATATCGGGAGTGCACTTTCCTCTTAACAATACGGTGCCAGTGCGTTAGTCTTTATATATGTACATTGTGCTTCGTGAATTTCCCAAATGACTTTCTATCCCCGACAAAAATTAATTATTCTTCATTTTTTTTTTTTTAAATTTTAAAGATCGACTTCTCATTGTTATATTTTTTTTCATATTCATTCATTTTCATTTTTCACACAATTTCATATGTACGAACCCTAAATTGTGCAGTGCTTCTGTTTAAACAATAGAAATTAAATTTGAATTGATGAAGGTAATTAGTTTTCCATAATCTTATTTGGTACTCTGTATCAATGTACGTTTTTTAAAAGTGAATGAAAAATCATGTACATATATATTTTGAACAAAATCAATCAATAAGCAAAAAAAAAATATTATTTGAGAAATGCATTTTGCGAAACCGTGAATGGTTAATGTCAAATTCGATTGGCTACCGCTATTCACTCTGTCAAAAACCAAGTTTTCTATTCAAACGCCTTTCTATATTATCACGTGATTGACTCTCTATAAAACCTTTAAACAGGATATCCCTATATGCGTTTTATCTTTTTGTCCGCACACATGGAGAGGAATATGTAAATAGAGTCTTTCTGACAAAGTCAATTCCGATATTTGTTTGTCTCAAGCTAAAAACGAGATTTATTCGACGAACTAAGTTAGTCGAGTCATTTATCCGTGTTGAGTTTTCGCAATTTTGATCTGGAGAAACCTCTTACTGTGAAGTATTATGGACGCGCTAAACAACAACTTTGTTGATATTGTTTTTACTCGAGATAGTGGGCGGAGCTTAAGGTGGTATGGGACATCTGTCGATATTAATGTGGATTAAAGTAATATATATTTTAAAAACTTTCACCGGTTTAGAATTTTCAAATTTTACAATATTTAACAAAAAAAAAGCTTTTAAAAATATTTGAAAAGGTAAAAATTGTAAAACCCCCAGCGGGATTCGAACTCATGACTTACAGGTTCGTAGTAAACCCTCTAACCCACTGCGCTACGGAGTTAGATGACCATTTTTGTAAAGAAACTATCTATATAATTACATTTTATTTTATTGTTTATTTCGATAAACAATACGTCACAACATGGAAGTGTCCCATACCACCTTAAAAAAAGTGTGGGTTATGTACATACAACCCACACTTTTAACAATAGAAATCTCGGCAGGCTATGGTACAAGTATCAAAAACACATGCACTTACTCATTATATAGTTTTATAGTTAACTGCTGAAAAAGTTATCTTTGATATTGTTTTTAATAAACATGTTGAGGGGGTGCAAATTATAAACTTCAAGACAAAAGATTGAAATTCTTTATTCTATATACACGGACATGATAAATTATCTGAAGATATGTAGCCACAGGAATAAGAAATATTTGAAGTTAATACGCATATTATACTTAATGCGGGATTGTCATTTGAAACCTACCAATGATAAGGTTGTGGCCTTTTGTGAGCATATGCCTAGCTTATTCCCTATGCTCCTTAATTCTAGTTAAACACAGGATGAATGACCATCTTTAAGTCCTCCTTAAAGATAGCTTAAAGGTGTTTAAAGGTAGCTTAAAGACGATCTTTAAGCCACCTTTAAGCTACCTTTAAGCTATATGTATTGCTTAAAGGTGGCTTAAAGAAAGCGTAAAGATGGCTTAAAGGCAGCTTAAAGACTATCTTTAAGTCACCTTTAAGCCACCTTTAAGGACAACTTATAGGTCCTTAATGTCCAAACTTCTTTAAGCCACCTTTAAGCCACCTTTAAGCTACCTTTAAGCCACCTTTAAGCCATTAAAAAAATTTAATTCAATGTTTTGCTTAATTTCCAACAAAATGTATTAACTTTATGAAAGAAAAGGTATTAAAACGGTTTTTGTTCTAGAAAGAAAAATGAAAAAAAAAACACAAAAAAAAAACCGGCCACGGCGAGAATTGAACCCGTGACCCATAGTTTACTAGAATCACCACACATCCTCTGCGCCACAGCAACTTACATATACGTAAGCGTTTTTATATCCTATATATCAGTGGATATTGAATCACTGTATTGAATGTGTTTACTTGAAAAGATTTTGACAAACCATTCAGTTTGTAACAATCAATTATATCTAATTTATAAATTACATGCATGCATGTATTAAGAATGAAATACGGAACTTGGTCTTCAGTGAACAAAAATATATTATACCTAAATGGAAACCGTTAGGTTCACTATAGTATGCTTTCTGACATGTAGTTAATAAATTTAAACCGAGTAGATATACGTTCATCTTATTTATAGCTATAAAAATGTAAGAAAGAAAATGAAATCATTTCTTTTATTAAATGCATTGATACTATTAGGGTATTTGTTCAATTTCCCGCAATTTCCAGGTTTTCATGTTCGCGGCGCCGTTCCAATATGTTTAAATATTTACATGTAATTGTATGTACATGATTTATAAACTATCAATTCTATAACAAACAAAATTACCAATTACCGGTGACGTATTTACTGCATGTGGCAATTGCAAATGACTTGTACATACAATTGTATGATGTGCCAGGCCGGGTATATTTGACATATTTACCCTTATACATATATTTAAATAATCAACCCCTATTTATGATCACCGGTACATTAATTAATTAGCCTCAAGATTTTACTCTTACATACATGTATCGTTAATTTGTAGACGTAACATCTTTGAAACCCAGAGCTAGGAAATAATACTTTGAAAATGAATTACAAATGTAAATTAACTTTTATTCACTAGACTTATCGTATACTCGTACATACTAAAATTCAACGCTTTTAGAAACCCTGACCTGCACCTGGGCACACGACACACCTGTTGTGTATATCTTGTATATTCTGTGTTAGTTCCAGGGGTTTTCTTAAGTTGGACAAACAATAGACTTTAATTAGATATACACAAACATGCACCTGGGCACACGACACAACTGTTGTGTATATCTTGTATATTCTGTGTTAGTTCCAGGGTTTTTTTTAAGTTGTACAAACAATAGACTCTAATTAGATATACACAAACGAACAAAACTATGTCTAGACAAACAAAGCAGTAATATCCTGCCCGATATAACAAAGGCAGTTGAGAGTCTTTTCATCTTTAACATGTATCTAGCAGATCTAGAGTTAGAAATAATGAAAATTGAAAAAAAAAATACAAACCTTAAACCGATTAACAAATTAAATCATGCATTTTTGGTTCATTATCTTTATTTTGTTTAATAACCGGATGAACTGAGAGAGAGAGAGAGAGAGAGAGAGAGAGAGAGAGAGAGAGAGAGAGAGAGAGAGAGAGAGAGAGAGAGAGAGAGAGAGAGAGATTTTTTTCACCGATTAATTTATAATAGGAAACAAACATACTTTAATTAGTTTTATGCACATATTAATATACAGAGACTGCGCTCATCCCTACAATAATTTTGAAACCCCCAAAAAATTATAAAGAATTTTATAACGGCAATCTGTGTCCATCGGAGCGGTGCTGATGATAGCGATCTGTGTTTAATGGAGCGACGATTAAAACCGCCTGGAACACCCCCCCCCCCTTCCTTGGAAATTATATTATCACTCGGATGACCCCCTTCCATCTCTATAAAAGAGCTTTTGCATTTAATATATGTGTTTATTGTTCAGCTTGATCAATATTGACTTAAAGGCCACTTAAAGACAGTGTAAAGGCAGTGTAAAGAGAGCGTAAATGCCACTTAAAGATGCTTAAAGGTGGCTTAAAGGTGGCTTAAAGAAGTTTGGACATTAAGGACCTATAAGCACTTGCTTAAAGGTGACTTAAAGGCGGCTTAAAGGTCGTATAGCCTTTAAGCTCCTTTAAGTCACCTTTAAGCCACCTTTAAGGACTTGCTTAAAGGTGGTTTTTCGTCCTGTGAAAGACGGTGAGATTTCAGAAAAAATATAGTGGAAAGTTCATTTATCTTTAGAACGACGGTACTGTCATAAAATATTTGACAAAGTTCAAGATAAAACTAAAGTGTGATACCCAACGCGTTAAAATAAGATTAATGTAAAGACAATTTATTTCATGGAATATTACTTTTATACATGTATACTTTTTTAAATTGACCAATTCCAAAAATTATTAAACATTGTTTTTAGTTTGATATATTTACAGTTTTTTGCAATAAATTATATGATAAAAAAATGCAAACATATAGACAAAGCATTGACGTTATGTAATCTGTAAACAGGATGATGAAAAATTCTATACCAGGTCAGTTTTACACACAGGGGAAACCATGTTCATAACTTTGCACAAAGAGGGAATTATATCATTCATGTGTTTACGCTTTACTATCAAAACTCCAAATTGGTCGGACTTTATATTTTTGTTCTGGAACCAAAATCACGGGTATATAGAGTTCTGGCCAGAATCCTTACTTAATCAAAACCTAACTTTGTAACACCAGGCAAACCTTTATCAAATTTTTTTCTGTTCATTAACCCTTAATATATAAGTGATTTGAAGAAACACAAACCTTTTACTGTGTAATTCCGTTATATATAGCACAATGCTATATCAAAAATGCCTTAATGCGGGCCTCTTAGCAGGAAATGCTGAGTGATGTCTGGATAACATACCATTCCTTATGTATGTTTTTTATTTACAGACGAATGCGTAATACTGACCTTCTTATGAAAGTGTAGTTGAAATTATTCATTTAAACGTTCGAAGTATTAGAAACAAGATAGATTCCCTTAACGCCATAGTTAGTGATTTCGATATTGCGTGTTCTACTGAAACGCATCTGGACCACAAAATTTCAGATAATGACATACTACTAGACGGCTTTGATACCATTTTTCGTAAAGATCGAAATTCTTATGGGGGTGGGGTCATTATTTATACTAGTAACAATATCCGATCTCGAAGACGTATTGATCTCGAACCAGGTAATACTGAATGTATTTGGATAGAAATTGATAATCTCACCTCGCGACTACTATTATGTTGTGTTTACCGTCCACCGCATGCCGATTCCGCTTTTTGGAGAAACTTCTCGTGTGGTCTTTAGACAAAGCCAGCGGAATTTCCGACAAACTCATAGTAATTTGTGATATAAACGTCGACCTTCTTACTATTCCTAACACACATATTTTGTACGATGTAATATCCAACACTCACTTAGTCAACAAAATCCATGAACCTACAAGAATCACGAATTCCTCAGGAACACTTATTGACCCAATTTTTACAACAGAACACATTGACGTAACTGAATCCGGAACTTTTAACGTAGAGGAGCGGCTAAGCGATCACAAGGCAACCTATGTGTGCGTTACTATGAATTATAAAATTAATCGTTCATACAAACGTAATGTCTGGCGATACAAAGATGCGGATTTTGACAAACTTAACAAACTAATTAATGACTGTGACTGGCGAAACATAATAATCAACGCAGAAAATATCAATACTGCAACTGAACACTTTACTTCACAATATTTAAAGCTTGTACGTGAATGTATACCAGAAAAATCGGTCACTATCCGGCCCAAGGACAAACCATGGTTTGACTCAACGCTTAGAAAAACTATTAGAATACGCAACCGGCTTCGAAACAAAGCATTAAAAACAAAGAATGAATCTGAATGGATAAATTATTGTAAACACAGAAACAAAGTTAACAACATGAAAAAACATGCACTTTGTAATTATTATGATAGTATTAACTTACAATTGTCGAACGCGAGCTCGAATAATAATAACAAATTATACTGGAAGTTAATTAAAGACGCTTTTCATGCAAAACTAACGAAAGACATTCCACCGATACAGTATACGTCTGATACGGGTGGATTTAATATTGCTTTTACCGATACAGAAAAAGTTGATGTATTAAACAAATATTTTTCATCTGTTTCAAACGTTGATGACTCTTTAAGTCAACTACCTCAATTATATCACATATGTAACGACAAATTAAACAATGTAACTATTGAGGAGCAAGAAGTTATTGATATAATAAAAATACTCCCTGTTAACAAAGCCATAGGTCCAGATGCAATAAGTCACAAAATGTTAAAATCTACTTTACAATCTGTCGCCAAACCACTATGTTTGTTATTCAACAAATCTTTGACTGAAAATGTGTATCCAAATGATTGGAAATTTGCTCATGTCTTACCATTGTTTAAAAAGGACGATCCTTCTGTAGCAACAAACTACAGACCTGTATCACTTTTGAGCTGTGTTAGCAAAATTATGGAAAGAATATATTCAAACATGTCTACAATTATTTTATTAAAAATAACCTATTTTATAAATATCAAGCTGGTTTTTTGCCTGGCCACTCAACTTTATATCAATTACTAGAAACATATCACAGTATTGTTAAAGCTATAGATGAAGGGAAATTTTGTTGCATGGTTTTTTTTGGATTTGTCGAAAGCTTTTGACAGAGTGTGGCACAAAGGTCTACTTTTAAAATTACAAACATATGGTATATGTGACAATATTCTTAATTGGTTTGAAAGCTACTTATGTAATCGTAAACAAAAAGTTATGTATAAGGACATATTATCCTCCTGTAGAGGTGTCATTGCTAGTGTACCACAGGACTCAGTTCTTGGCCCTTTTCTATTTTTGATTTATATTAACGATGTGTCAGAAAATATGCTTTCACTGTGTAGACTGTTCGCTGATGATAACTCTTTACAATCTTCTTCATACAATGTTGCCAATATTGAATATGTCCTGAATCACGATCTGAAAGTTCTAGAAAACTGGTCATCCACTTGGCTGTTAAGATTTAATCCATCCAAAACAAAATTTACACTCAAAACAAATTTTTATTCTCCCAAACTCCAATTCCAAAATAGTCGATTAGAATATGTTTCATCACACAAACACTTAGGATTACTTTTTTGTCAAAACCTTTGCTGGTCAGAGTATATCGATAATATTGTTAAAAATGCATACCAAAGACTTAGCTTGTTGAAGAAGCTCAAATTTAGCATAGGAAGAAATACTTTATCAAAAATGTACATGACTTTTATTCGACCTTTAATTGAATACTGCTCAGTTGTCTGGGATGGTTGTTCATTACAAGATGTCGAAAAATTCTAAACTACCATACAGTTGTAAATTGTTATACTTGGTAAGAACCTCGTAAGTTGTAAGAACTTGTGTTCGAACCATTTGTATATTTATACAATAAAATATGTTCAAACCATGTAAGCAAAAGCTTGTTTACATTGCAAAGAATTGTAGGCTCTGTAACTCGCTTATATCCAACGAATGACACTCAAATTTTGATTGCCCATTGAAAATGCCCTACTGAAGCATTGTAAACATTAAAATCGGAAAAATAATTTTCGACCAAAATCGTGATCATTCCCCTTTAAGTTATTTCTAAATATATAATTTTGCCAGCGTTGTTACAACGCACTTTGAAAAATTACGCAGTTTGAAAAAAAATTTCAAAGTGCGTTAATTTTGGGATCAAGTCAACGCACTTTGAAAAAAATATTTTTTTTCAAAGTGCGTTGATATCGTCGATATTAACGCACTTTGAAAAAAAAAATTCATGGTTTAGTGAAAATTGTTGATAGTTTTATATACAATAAATGATTGTTTTAACCGTGTTTAGCTTAATGTGATATATTTAAAAAAGAACTAATTGCATTCTCAGGTAACTTGATAAACAGTTTCTAGATGAGAATTTTTTCTTTTCTCATAAGACAATATCGACAATTTACACAGAAAAAAAATCGGGAGGTTTGAATTATCCAAATATTACATAAACTTCATCGCTTAGCAACTGCATTTATTTTTTAATATGCAGCAAATTTACCTCTTATCTGGTATATCGGGCTATGCCCGAACGAATATGATTTATATATAAATGAATAATGGAGATCAATGTATAAATATATTTTAACTTGCTTATTGCAAATATGTTATGAATAAGGATACCTTAGTTCTGTATATCAAAAACAATATGATCTTTGGAAGATCAGTGCGAGAAAATTAACCCACATCCTAATGCTTGTTTTTAAGTTTATAATAATTTAATGTTCGTTAATGTTAATCCATGTACTCTTTTATTGAAGTGATTTATTTGATTACAATAGGAAAAGAGGGTTACTGTTAAAACACATAGAATCTTTAAAATACCAGTGGAGAAATTATTGTTCGGCCAACTTGTTTTTTTAATAACACTGCATATACTTATACAGCACATATTTCTTTTTCCGATCTAAATGTTTACCCAAAGTTTGTGAAGATCATATGTTTTGGAAGGAAAAATGAGAGGATGGGGACCTTCTTCTTGTAATCAGTCAAATGATCCATTGGTATTTGACCTGTATCTGTGGTTAACCCCTACCCCCCCCCCCCCCATCCCCGTTCTAAATACGGTAAATTAGATTATCAAGCGTTAACTATACTATACTATCAACAAATTTGAAATTCAGTTCCAGATTTTGTGATATAGAAATATATTTTCAAAGTGCGTTAATATTGTCGATACTAAAAAATGTTGATGTACCTTCATAACGCACTTTGAAAATTTTTTTCAAAGTGGGTTAACATGGTCCAAAATTTAACGCACTTTGAAACATTTTTTCAAAGTGCGTTGATTTTGTCCAAAATTTAACGCACTTTGAAAAAAAATTTCGAAGTGCGTAATTTTTTCAAAGTGCGTTGCCACAATTGTTACACAAAAGTTACCTGTGTTGTCACGGATGCTCGCGAGAACTCGCCTATACACGGAACACAAATTTTGGCGAGAGCTCGCGAGCTCTACTGAACACACCTCAGGTGTAACAGTGGAGAGAAAGTTAATTCTATCGATAATTAATTATTTGTCTGTTGTATTTCTAAAATTCTAAACAATTTTTTTGTAAAGTGAATTGAATGTTTTGTACGGAAGCGAATTTCCGGTAGTGGAAGCCATATTGATTTAAACATACCATGTATATTTATTTGAATCAAAACAGACAGCTGTAAGATAATAATACTCTATCCATACAATAATGTTGCCTATGGCTTTTGCCTATGTGAGTATATACGCGGTACACATTGATACAGTTGACGTATTTGTGTTGACTTTGTAGCGTTGTGACAACAGGCACGTAGCATCAGGGGGGGGGGGGCCTGCCCCCCACCCCCACTTTTTCTCGCAGCAACCAATTTCCTTATGTTTTAGATCACCTGAGTAAACTCAGGTGACCACTTGCTATTGTTTTCGTCCGTCGTCGTGGGTTTTGCGTCGTCCGTCTTGCGTTTACAATTTTACATTTGTAACTTCTTCTTCAAAACTACATGGCCAATTGTTTCCATTTTTGGTGTGACGCATCTCTATGGTAAGAGAAATCCAAATTGTAAAATTCATGGATCTACCAGCCCCTGGGCGCCACAGGCGGAACCAAATATGCAAAAAAGCAAACCTTTCAAAAATCTTCTTTTCCACTCCAACATATCTGAGGAAAAACCTGATTGCATGGTTATGATATCCATGAAGCCCTTTCCCAAAATTGCGAAATTCATAGGCTCTAGGATGGGGTTTATATGGCCATATAGTAAAAGTGTATTGACTCTTAGTCAATTTTCTTTGAAACTCTCCTTTAATCCCGCACATGTGGGAGGGGGGTGAATGCATGGTTATTAAGGGGGCATTATGGCTCCATACTGTTAAATTGCATTTATATTTTTTTTAAATGATGTTCTTTATTTCCACACACCTATAAGTAATACTGAATTCATAATGTTAGAAATCTTCAAAATAAGGCTATAGCTGCGCAGTTCGACAGCCGTTTTGTGTAATTAAAAATACATTGTCTTGTTCTTGTATGCAAAATTTGTAAACAAAATAACATGATGAATCTCTTATTTATTTGCCTTTATATCTTTTGGGAGTGTTTTTGGTCAGTTTCGGGCTGAATTAAGCCAGAAACGTTTACATTCTTCATCCTTATCCTCAAAATTACAAGATGGCTACATCCCCCTCCCTTGTCATGCGCTTTATTATTATCTTTAATTTTTTTTGCTAAAATTTTAGGTTTCATAGCCCATTTTGAAAGATATCAGTCAGGGAGGTGGTCATACATGTAATTACAACATTATTATTTTTCTACTCCAGAATGAAACATAATTAAATGTATATTCGACAAGTGTTTGTATGGGCTATGGTATTCAGGTGACCGTTAAGGTCAATTGGACTCTTGTTGAAACAGAAAAAGGTTTATGTTACTAGTTCATAGTACAGTGGAGCCTCAGTTATCCGGACGCTTTCGTTCCCAAGTCCAATCGTCCGGAAAGGTTATGTGCAGATACCCGATGGACGTGGTCATAATGACACGAGGGAGCGTATCTCCCGAGTGTCGTTATAACCACGCCCATCGGATATCTGCACATAATCAACAATATTATATGGGGTAAGTTACTTGTACCATAGTTTACGATTATTCATTATATCTTATTATTTTAGTAATATCGGGAGTGCACTTTCCTCTTAACAATACGGTGCCAGTGCGTTAGTCTTTATATATGTACATTGTGCTTCGTGAATTTCCAAAATGACTTTCTATCCCCGACAAAAATTAATTATTCTTCATTTTTTTTTTTTTAAATTTTAAAGATCGACTTCTCATTGTTATATTTTTTTTCATATTCATTCATTTTCATTTTTCACACAATTTCATATGTACGAACCCTAAATTGTGCAGTGCTTCTGTTTAAACAATAGAAATTAAATTTGAATTGATGAAGGTAATTAGTTTTCCATAATCTTATTTGGTACTCTGTATCAATGTACGTTTTTTAAAAGTGAATGAAAAATCATGTACATATATATTTTGAACAAAATCAATCAATAAGCAAAAAAAATATTATTTGAGAAATGCATTTTGCGAAACCGTGAATGGTTAATGTCAAATTCGATTGGCTACCGCTATTCACTCTGTCAAAAACCAAGTTTTCTATTCAAACGCCTTTCTATATTATCACGTGATTGACTCTCTATAAAACCTTTAAACAGGATATCCCTATTTCATTTAACATGCGTTTTATCTTTTTGTCCGCACACATGGAGAGGAATATGTAAATAGAGTCTTTCTGACAAAGTCAATTCCGATATTTGTTTGTCTCAAGCTAAAAACGAGATTTATTCGACGAACTAAGTTAGTCGAGTCATTTATCCGTGTTGAGTTTTCGCAATTTTGATCTGGAGAAACCTCTTACTGTGAAGTATTATGGACGCGCTAAACAACAACTTTGTTGATATTGTTTTTACTCGAGATAGTGGGCGGAGCTTAAGGTGGTATGGGACATCTGTCGATATTAATGTGGATTAAAGTAATATATATTTTAAAAACTTTCACCGGTTTAGAATTTTCAAATTTTACAATATTTAACAAAAAAAAAGCTTTTAAAAATATTTGAAAAGGTAAAAATTGTAAAACCCCCAGCGGGATTCGAACTCATGACTTACAGGTTCGTAGTAAACCCTCTAACCCACTGCGCTACGGAGTTAGATGACCATTTTTGTAAAGAAACTATCTATATAATTACATTTTATTTTATTGTTTATTTCGATAAACAATACGTCACAACATGGAAGTGTCCCATACCACCTTAAAAAAAGTGTGGGTTATATAGCATTGAATGATTTATTTTTGACGTCGTTGTGTCAATAACTGCCGTCAGGTGAGCAGACAAATTGAATAACGCGCGTTAGCGCGTTATGATAATTTGTCTGCTCACCTGACGGCAGTTATTGACACGACGACGTCAAAAATAAATCATTTAATGCTTATATTTACATTCCCTTACTGAAGAAATCAACTGTTTACTGAAATAAATCGATATAAAGTGAAGACCACGGAGGGAGTAAATTAGTAACAGCAAGAACAGCTGATTTGTAATACCGGTTTAAACTGGTTTTCACAGAGACCGTTGAGATGAGATCGACGAGCATGAAAATATAATCCATGAAAAATAACTATTGAAATGTTGCTTTTAACAATAAAGTCAACTGTTTTGTTGAATAATTATAAAACATGGTGTTTTGACAACATTTATGAAATACATTTTTTAACCGATTACATAGAAATCACTGTTTGAGAACTACTTATGTAAATTACATGTAAATTCATACGCAGTGAATAGGTGTTGCATTTAGAGGCATTTAAACATCACGGAATTCAATGGAAAAACACAGTAGAATGTAAATATTGTACATACAACCCACACTTTTAACAATAGAAATCTCGGCAGGCTATGGTACAAGTATCAAAAACACATGCACTTACTCATTATATAGTTTTATAGTTAACTGCTGAAAAAGTTATCTTTGATATTGTTTTTAATAAACATGTTGAGGGGGTGCAAATTATAAACTTCAAGACAAAAGATTGAAATTCTTTATTCTATATACACGGACATGATAAATTATCTGAAGATATGTAGCCACAGGAATAAGAAATATTTGAAGTTAATACGCATATTATACTTAATGCGGGATTGTCATTTGAAACCTACCAATGATAAGGTTGTGGCCTTTTGTGAGCATATGCCTAGCTTATTCCCTATGCTCCTTAATTCTAGTTAAAGACGGTGAGATTTCAGAAAAAATATAGTGGAAAGTTCATTTATCTTTAGAACGACGGTACTGTCATAAAATATTTGACAAAGTTCAAGATAAAACTAAAGTGTGATACCCAACGCGTTAAAATAAGATTAATGTAAAGACAATTTATTTCATGGAATATTACTTTTATACATGTATACTTTTTTAAATTGACCAATTCCAAAAATTATTAAACATTGTTTTTAGTTTGATATATTTACAGTTTTTTGCAATAAATTATATGATAAAAAAATGCAAACATATAGACAAAGCATTGACGTTATGTAATCTGTAAACAGGATGATGAAAAATTCTATACCAGGTCAGTTTTACACACAGGGGAAACCATGTTCATAACTTTGCACAAAGAGGGAATTATATCATTCATGTGTTTACGCTTTACTATCAAAACTCCAAATTGGTCGGACTTTATATTTTTGTTCTGGAACCAAAATCACGGGTATATAGAGTTCTGGCCAGAATCCTTACTTAATCAAAACCTAACTTTGTAACACCAGGCAAACCTTTATCAAATTTTTTTTCTGTTCATTAACCCTTAATATATAAGTGATTTGAAGAAACACAAACCTTTTACTGTGTAATTCCGTTATATATAGCACAATGCTATATCAAAAATGCCTTAATGCGGGCCTCTTAGCAGGAAATGCTGAGTGATGTCTGGATAACATACCATTCCTTATGTATGTTTTTTATTTACAGACGAATGCGTAATACTGAATGCGCAGACTCATAACATGGACTCTGTGGATTGTAAGGCTGACACAGGATGTCCCAAAGAGTTGTACTTTCCCTCCGATTTGTGGCGATGTAAGTTTGTTTCGTAATTCTTTTGTACTATGTGGATAAAATGTTACAAGTGAGATACAAATAAACAGTAAACAGTAACCACTAATTGTACATTTTATCAAGTATAAAAATAAAAATATACCTTTATTATAGAGTCATTTGTACAGGAACAATGGGTGTTTTCCGTGGATGTCTTATTAACCACCTTTGTAAATTTGATATTTTTAAAAAAAGACTTTTGGTCAGTAACCCTTTCGCTGCCACGTCAAAAAAGACGTTATTACGCTTCAGTGCCAAGCATGACGTTATCATTTATGTTTTGACGTAACAATCTGACACAACGCGCCGTACTATTTTTTAGCGTTACGGGATGCAGTTTTTTGTTTAATTAATAATTTCTAATGTTATTATCGAAAACAATGGCTTTTTATCTTTTTCTCTGTCATTTCAAATAAGACGTTACGCCATTCTTTTTTTCTTTTTTCTTTTTTAGCGTCGCCAAATGAAAAATAAATGTAAAGAAAACCACGTCTTTCAAAAAATATGAATTACTTCATTAATGATGCATGTTCCCAATCTTTAACAAATACGTGCAGTTTTTAAAATAATCACTTTCTTATTCTGTCAATCTTAATTATAATCCACGCATATATGTGAATTTTTTATCATTGAAATTAGTTCTATAAGATCTAATGCATATATCTCTTATTTGTTTGTTTGCACATACTAGTATATGAGACATAAATTTCACGAAAAAAAGCTATCTTATTCCTGAGAGAGAGAGAGAGAGAGAGAGAGAGAGAGAGAAAGAGAGAGTTTAAGTAGGGTGACTTCTAAAAATTCATAAATTATCGGATTTCTTTTTTGATAATCTAATGACATGCAATGCTAACTTATATTGATACAAATTTAAAAAATCAATAATGAAAAACAGAACCTGAATATATTCAATGTTTTTTTTTATTTTAATGTATATTTTTTCATAATGCCATAGGCCCAAAGAGGCCCTGTGGCACTTAACGTAGATATTCAAATAGGCCGAAATAGGCCCTGTGGCACAGAAATGGTTAAAGCTGGGAATTAGTAATGAATTCAAGACAGCTTAAGATATATATTTTTTTCAACTTTTTCAATGCTATAACTTCTGATATTTTGTATATGCAGCGACATCCTGGTATTGATTTTTGAGATAAAATTTCTTACTAAATTTGATGTGTTCAATAATCTGTAATGGTTATTGACTAAGCATATCAATCATTTGCTTAAATGGGCATGGTCATGTTTTTTCAAAGTGCAATTTTCTGTTTTTTATTATTTACAATGCTTTACAATTGAAATTTGAGAGTCAGTCATTAGTTAAAAAGCATGATACAGAGCTTACAGTTCTTTGTTATGTAAACAAGGCTCTTGTCCTGTTTTTGTTTAAATAGGTTCAATATACCAGTAAAAATCTTTGTCAAGCTTATTTGTCAAATAAATCATCTTATTCATCTTAATGATGAATAAACAGTTTCTAACGTTTAACACTTCATTTAGGGTCTTTTATTTGGACTTTTTACTCCAACATTCAAAATGTAAACAAAAGCTTTCTGTACATAGTAAAGAATTGTGAGCTCTGTATCTCGCTTATACCTCAACGAATGACACTCAAATGTTTGTTGCATATTAAAAATGCCTTACTTAAGCTTTTTAAACGTTAAAATCAGAATTTTTTTTTACCAAAATCGTCAAATGGTAAAGATCATAACTTGTCCATATATATATATAGAAAATTTGAAAAACGAAAGACAACACATAGTAAAACGTTAGTGCTTTCATTCAATCTTCAGACGTTTTTAAAATAACAATTACGTTACTTGGTGACGTCTACAATACAATGACGTCATAGTTAAAGTTAACGTAGTAGAGGGATATTGCCGCGTAATCTATAAGGTAATTCAATGAAATATATACACAATACATAAAAAAGTTAAATTACAGCAGTCTGTTGAGGCAAGGTTTTAAAGTTTGAATAAAATGTTTTTCTTTTTCTCTTCTTTCCGTTGCACTCTCTGTAAAAAGTTTATAAAATGGAAACACTTTAAATTGTCTGCCTCCGCATACATCGATGTGCTCGCTGAGTTTTATTTTCCGGTACTCTGGGTCTTTAATTTGCTGTTTATGCATCCGGATTCTTGTTCTTAATGTTGTCCCTGTTTCCCCGATATAAAATTTGTTGCAACCATCACATATAATGGTATATATTAAATTTTTGGAATGACATGACATGTCCGAATTTATGCGGAATTGTTTTCCTCTGAAGTCAACCGAGCTGCCTTGTTTTAAAAACGGACACGTGCCGCATCGTATGTCTCCACATTTAGATACCGTTTTTATTGACGTATTAATTGTAGATGGACAGAGTATTCTCTTAAGGTTCTTTGGTTGCCTTTTACTGTTAATAAACTTGAGTTTGGTTAAAACGCGAGCCATATCTTCATCTGTTTTGAGAACTCCGTTGAGATGATTGACCACTGGAGCTATATTCGGGTTCCTAGGGTTATGGGTAGTAACAAGCGGTAATATTTTGGTTTCCTTGTTGTTCTGTAAAATTGGATTAATGAGATCCTGTGGCCTTCATTATTCCGTCGTTGATAAGGTTGATAGGGTAATGCTGGTCAGTTAAAAATTGTTTTAAATCGTTGAGACGCTGATTTCTTGTTTCTTCATCACTGCATATTACTTTATATATATATATATATATATATATATATATATATATATATATATATATATATATATATATATATATATATATATATATATATATATATATATATATATAAATAAAACTGTGAATAAACACCCTTACCCAAGCCGAATGCTTGAGTGAGCTTTCTAATTACATTCTGTTTCTAGTCCGTCTATAAACTTTCTCCGTTTTCAGATATTTCGCCGCCAGAACCATCACCAGTATCATATGGTGAAGGTTAAGGAAGTTTGTTAAAATTAAGGATCACGTCAGTATTCAAGGGGAAAATGAGAAAAGCCTTCAAAATCATCTCAAAAACTATTTGGTCAGATAGTTGAAAACTGTGTGGAAGCATCCTCATATAGCTTCCAATATTTTGTAGTAGTATTGATCCCCCAAAATAGCTTGGGACTGGGGCACCATCTTTTGGTATATTTATATGATATACATGTACCTTAAATTGTTCGCTATCATCCTGGTGATATAGTTTTAATTTGTTCAAACTTTAACTTCTGGACCATCACTAAAAATTGTTTGGCAGGAATGGTTTAAAAGTTATTTACATTTGTACATATTTGAATATTTATCAATTCAGATTTTAAATACAAGATCCCCTAAAACTAATTCTTCTAACTTTTCATGCCAATTTGATCGTTGTTGTTAGATTTTTTCTCTTCTTGAAAACTACAAGGATAACTTTGACCACAGTCATTTGTTTAAAAGCATCTTTAGGGCAAAATAATTTAAATTGTGAAAAATTAATGTATGTGCTTGTCAGCTCCGGGGCCTCTTGGACTGTTTAGGGGATGTAAATTAAGTCTCCATACAGGTTGTAATTAAAAATTTTATTAGTGCGCTTTAGCGCATGCAATGAAATTAAAATTTTATGAATAAAACTGAAGTAAGTTATAACAATGTATTCTCCCTGGCTTCCGGTAATCCCAGCCTATTTAAAGAATAAGATCTCGCGAGATCTTCCTTCTTTAGTTTGGCGGAGATATGTATATATAGATATATTTTTTTTTTCAAATACTCATAAAATTCTAATTTCATTGCTGTGTGTAAAGTGACATTTGATTGAAAAAATAACAACTCTTTTTTTTTTTTTTTTTAATTTTGTTGTCAAGGTAACAGAGTTTCAGAGTCAAGCTGCCTTTTCACTTCTTGCTGCCTGGATATGGCGCTCTACAAAATACAATGACAAAAATTTATGTATCAACTGATCACATCAAGTTGATTAATTTAAATACAAAATGTAAAATCCAAAACTATATCAAACACCTGAAGTAAGCATAAGCCCTTAGGGTGAGGAGGGTGGGAGGCTTATACCTTACTTCAGTTTTATTCATAAAATTTTAATTTCATTGCATGCGCTAAAGCGCACTTATAAAATTTTTAATTTTATTTCATAAAACTGAAGTAAGGTATAACAATGTATATTTAAAGCCTGATATGTTTTAGATTTTAATTCTCTTTTACTTTCAGAACTGAATTAGAAAATTCTGACTCGTTTTCAATTGGTTTATTGTTTCCAGTTTGCTAACTCCATAATTTGCTTGACCGACAATCCAAGCTTATTTGCTTTAGAAGTACTGGCCCCTCTTGTAGAATGTGCTTTAAAAATGCTTGTATCAATTCCTGCATTTCCCAATAATGTTTTTAACCATCTAGCAATAGTACAGGACCTAACTGGCTTATGGGGTTTCAAAAAACTGAGAAAAAAATTGTTTTCTCCATTTCTAATAGGTTCTGTGATTTTTAAATATTGCATAATGTGTTTTCTGACATCAAGTCGTTCATTTTCATACTCCTTGAATATCAATTTAACAGGTTCCATTCCCACTTTTCGTGTTTTAGTCAGTTGAACTATTTTAAACACAATTTCGTTTGGGGAAATTTGCATAAATTTCAGATCTAAATGGTACAGCTCCGATGACCTACAAGCTGTTGACAATGCCATAAGACTGGCAACTTTCAAAGTTAACAACTTTAAACCTAAATTTTCACAAGGCCCTAAGGAAATTAGATATTTAAGTACAATATCTACATCCCAAGTGTGATTGTATCTAGGCATAGGTGGCCTGGAATTAAACACTCCAGACATAACCTGCTTTATAAGGTTGCTTTGACCTACTTTTATACCATTAATTTCAGGATGAAATGCTGAAATTGCAGATCTGTAACTGTTTACAGACCTATATTCGTACCCTTTTTGAAACAACTCTGACAAAAAATTTGCTATATGTTCCAAAGAGGAGAAAAAGGGATCAACTTGTCTGCTACCACACCAGCTAGCCCAGTGTTTCCAGCAGCTGTTGTAAGCTGATTGAGTTCCCTTCCTCCATGATGCTGCGAGTAATTCTGAAGTGTTTGCTGATGACCCATGCATTTCTTTGTTTCGCCTGAAATTTTCCAGACCACTAATTTTAGCGTCCCATTGGTTATCAGAGGATGGGGGTCCCCCCTGGTAACAGAAGGAGGTCCTTCTATGGGGGTAGAAGAATGGGGTCTACTATTGACATATTCAGTAACATTGGATAATAAGGTTGTGTTTGCCATGCTTGTGTCACAATGACTAATTCCCCCCGCTCTTTCTGAACTTTTGCTATGCATCTCTGTATCAGGCAAAATGGTGGAAATGCATATGCTGTCATTCCTCCCCAATGTGCTAGGAATGCATCTGTTCCCATAGCAAATGGGTCGGGTTTCCAGCTCATGTACTTCTCTAGCTGTGCATTTAATCTGTCCGCAAACAGGTCCATTTCTAGAGGACCCCATAACGAATTTATCTGAGCAAATATCTTGGGATTCAACCTCCAACTGTTGATGCTCATGGTTGACACATTCCTGCTCTCCCAATCTGCTGTCTGATTGAGAGATCCAGGAAGGTGCTCTGCTGTAAGAGTTATCTTTCTTTCCAGACAATATTCTCATAGATCTTTTGCAATGTTTGTTAGAATGGGTGATTTTGTTCCCCCCATCTTGTTTACATAAGTCACAGCAGTTGTATTGTCCATTTTCAAATGAATGTGTACATTTTGTTTGTTTTTGGTTACTGATTTTACTGCAATATTTGCAGCTTTCAGTTCTAATGCATTTATGTGAAGTTTTTTCTATACTGGGCTCCATGGTCCCCCCATTCTTGTTTGGGAAAATGGGCAGTGGAACCCCCACCCCATCGTGGATGCATCCGTCTCTATTACTAAGTCTGGCTCGTTTGTTATTATTTGTTTCCCATTCCAGACCTGCAATTGTTGAATTCACCAGGAAATTTCTGTTTTGCACTCCTGAGACAGATTTATTTTGTTCTTGTAACTCTTTTCTTTGATCAGACATTTCGTTTTGAACATTTGTAATTCCCTGACATAGAGTGAGGCTGGAATTACTGCCTCCACTGTTGCATTCAATGATCCAACTAAACTTGCCAATTCTTGGATTGTAATGTGGTCGGATTCTAAAGCTTTTTGACATTTCATTTTTATATTCTGAATTTTGTCTTGAGGAAGGTAAACACTCATTTCTACTGAATCTACTATTAGACCCAAGAACTCTATTGTTTGTGTTGGTTCTAGAACTGATTTCTTCCAGTTTATCAACCACCCCAGGTTGTGTAATAACCAAATAAGGGAATCTCTGTCCTTCATCAACCCTTCTTTGGTTTGATTCAGAAGTAGAATATCGTCCAGATAAATTACCAGCCGTAACCCCAGTCTGCGCAGAAATGCTATGATTGGTTTCATAACTTTTGTGAACAAACGGGGACCTGCTGCTAAACCAAATGGCAGGCTTGTGTACTGCAGGAGTTGACCCCCCCCCCCCCCCCCAAGTGAATCTCAGGTATTTCCTGTGAGTTTGGTGTATTGGAATGCAAAAGGATGCATCTTTCAGATCGATTTTGCACATAAAATCTCTTTTGATCATAATGTTTTTTACTACTTGAAAACCTTCCATCTTGAAATGTTCGTATACTACATACTCGTTCAACTTTTTTAGGTTGAAAATGGGACGAGACCCCCCATCTTTCTTGGGACGTACAAACAAAGTGCTTATGAACTGATCTTGAACACTGTTTTTGGGGTCCACAATCTCCACCGCTCTTTTTTCTAACATTTCCCCAATTTCCTTGTTCAAAATCTGATATTCTTTCTCCGAGTAATGAATTTCCGTTACAGATATTTGCCTGGGTGTTATCAAAAAATCTATTTTGTACCCCCTCAGTTCGGTCAGAATTGAACAATCTTTTGTTATTTTCTCCCAGTTTGAAGCAAAATGCTTTAGTCTCCCCCCTAACGGGATTTGATTTTGTACAATTTCTGTCAATTTCAACTTTTCTACATTGGATGGAGATTGTGGTGATCCCCTAAAACTTTTGATATTTGTTCTACCACTATCGGTATATTTATCTGAAACGTCATTGACGTACCTTTGTTTCTTTGTAATGCCACCTCTGCCTCTGAAGTTCGACCCCCTTGTCCTTTTCTGCTCACCAGAGGGTCCCTGACGAAAGGGCTGGTCGACAGTCTGAGTCAGCCTAGGTTTCTTGGTTACAGGCCTGGCGATATCCCTTGACATCTCTCGGGCTCGCTTTCTGTCTTTTGACTTCCGGTACAGGGTAGCATAAAAATCGTTCCCAAATAGTACAGTGTCGTCCTGAAGTTTTGCCTCGTTGTCACGTAACATGCTTTTCGCTTTCTTTGTACTCTTGAGAATCTTGGCGAGGAAATTTATTCTCCGCTCGTAAAGACTCGCCACGTTCACCTGGCCAATCATAAGAATAGTCTTTTCCAGCAACTTGACCACATCTTCAATATCCATAGTTGATGTGTGGCCCTCGTGAGCTTTGTCTAATTCTTCCCATATGCGAGATATTGGTCCCATACACTGAGCGACGCGTTTCTGAACAAATTTCAACGACGAATCGTGCATTTTTAAGAACTTCAT
Source organism: Magallana gigas (assembly GCF_902806645.1). Lineage (NCBI taxonomy): Eukaryota > Metazoa > Mollusca > Bivalvia > Ostreida > Ostreidae > Magallana > Magallana gigas. The sequence goes on from NC_047564.1 coordinate 12,382,230, forward strand.
AGACTTGTGATCCGCCACTAAGTCCTCAATGTAATCGTCAATTTCCGGAGGATTCAAAAATTCGTTACCCGGTATTGGCGCGTCTTCTAAAATACAGGAGCGGATCTTCTCCTCTGTCAAATGGAGTTTGAAATACTTCTTAGCATACTTTGCCTTGCTTTTGTCCAACAAATATTCCGTCTCATCATCGAGCGGATCAAAACGCTTAGCGTCCAGTTCATCATCCGAATCGGCCTCTTTGGGCTCCCGGGTGCGTGATAATGGCGACTTGTACGTAAAATCGTCAATTTCGCCCTCTTCTTCAGAACTATCGTCTTCGTAAGGGTCTGACGAAGCACTGTCGTCGTCATAACGATCTTTCATATAAGTTCTCATAGAGTCTTTGTTTTTAGTTTTCTTTGGTATACTGTAACCACCCCACGATTTTCTGGGTTCGCCATCATGGCCGCATGTTTTATCTGTCTCGACAGAAATGCCATCTTGGCCTAAACTTGCCCTTTCGGGGCTACCATCAGGACTACTCATGTCCTAAAACAATTCTCCACACGACATGTTACCAATATATGGAGAACAAAGTACAAATCCGAAGGATTACAGGTGATCTGAATTGGAGCAAAAAAATATCGTCTGCTATGTATCGAAGCCAAACGGAAGAAGGAAGATCTCGCGAGATCTTATTCTTTAAATAGGCTGGGATTACCGGAAGCCAGGAAGAATACATTGTTATACCTTACTTCAGTTTTATGAAATAAAATTGAATATTTTCTAGTATTCAAGATACGTAGGACGAACTCTGACGATAATTGCTCATAAAACGCATGTGGTAATGAGATGGATGGAATATGGCATAATGCATATTACTTACTGGTTTACCAAAAACGTATGTCTCAAATTAACTCATGTTTCATAAATAAAACATGCTTAAAATATTTACAGGTTCATGTTCATGTTCACTATTTGGTTCAAATTTAATGATTTATACATGATTGCTGTTGCACTTGTAGTTCTCAAAGTAAGGTTGGTCCCGTAACATTTACACGCTAATGGCGGAGTTGACAATCTCTATTATATATGTCTCTGATTTTCGGAGTATGGTTTTTAATGAAAGTAATGGTTGTATCGTAATTCGTGTAGGTGATGCACTTGTTTACACAAAAAAGTAGTAAGTGGCGAACGGATTTATTTTTTCCTAATAATTTTGCATGAATCGCAAATGAAGAAAATGAAGAAAATCGTGTCAGATAAGTCGGTCTTAAAAATCAAAATGGCGACCGTGACAAATCTTTTTATGGTCGAAGTTCTTGGAATCTTATTGTAAAAAAAATATTTCTAACGTCAGGTGCCTGTGTTTGTTATCGGTATACAAATGTTCACTTTGTTTGTTATCTCAGCAGTTTTCGGGGTTTTCATAAAACTTTTATTACGGACTGACGACGCAGAGGAAGGCTATAGTCCTTGGGAGGGGACTATAGCTTTCCTCTGCGTCCGTCAGTGCGTCTGTCCGTCCGTCCGTCTGTCTGTCCCACTTCAGTTTTCCAATTTTTTTTTTCTTTATGCGTTTGAGGAATAATATGAAATTTACTGAACAGCTTCAAAATGTCAAACTACAGATCAAGTTTACACTTTTGTAGTGTCTGGTTGACATATTAATTTTTTATATTCCAATTTGTTAAAGTTCGGGTTCGATATTCTGCATAATAGTGCATTGTTTTCACATTTTCCACACACCGGTAGGGACGTTTACTGCTTATGCAATATTCCCAGAATGCTTGTTTTACATAATATACCGTTGTGTCAATTTTCTACAATTATGAAGGCCGGGATCGAGTAAAACTTAGACAAAGTATCAGACAATTGCAAAAAAGCCGAATTTACATAGATTGTAACAACTAATTCAAAGTCATAAATTTTGGAAGCATATTCGAGGAAATCCAGGACAATTACAAATTTAATCTTTTAAGACCCCGTCTTTCAGTACTCTCAGTACCTTGATTTAATAATGATATTTAATATACAGTGTTCTATAATGTAATTATTGCTTAACTTTTATTTTGTCCGTAGCATGCATATAACAGAGAAAAACAATTCGATTATTTAGATGTTTTAAAAACGTTCTGCAAACATTGCCGGGGAATGTTTTTATTATGCTGTCTTATAACATTTTCATTCTGTATGACAAGCAGTCTTCTGACGATAAAGAAATATACATTTGAAATACCAATACAATAAAAGCAATTTTGGTCAGAATTACTAATTGACAGTGTTATAAAAATCAGAAATAAAACATTTTAATAACACATTTTAGGAATGTTTTTATGCTTAATAACCATAACATTTTTCATAATGTTTTTACATTGTTGCCAAAACTAAACAGAAATGTTTTTAAAATGTTGTATTGATAATGTTTTCTTATAACATCCTTACAACAAAAATATTTTTTATGAAACCTTCTTGGAAATCAACCTTACAACCAAAATAAAATGTTATGAAAGCGTTTTGTGCTACCTGGGATGTGTATGATTATATAAACACACATGTTAAAATTGTATTTGAGCAGACATGCGCTCTATACTTCCGAATGCAAAATATAAAGATAAAAAAAATGACAATATTTTCATTTGTTTGCAAATTTGCAGAAAATAGTTCATTTTTGTGATATCATAGATCAACAGCAAATGAGCAAAAGTGACTAAAATCAAGATTAAATTGGGTTAAATTAGGTTAATGTTAAATTTAGGCATCCTCTGTATATTGATTTATGAACAGGGATGGGGTCAAATACAATGGAAAGTAATTAATCAAATTACAATTACATATTTAAATTCTTCAACTAAATTACCATTACCATTACAAGAGTTTTGAAATGTAATTAATTAAATTACAATTACTTTTCAGATGTAATTAATTAAATTACAAATTACATTTTCATCAAAATTTACTATAACCATGATTTATCTACAACACATCAACATTTAAGGAGGTATGTGTATAATGTAAATAAAATTTCATCAAATTCAAAATACTTTCACTATTTGAGAATTTCCTTATAACTAGTACTCTGATAAGTAACAATTTTTGGAAAGAAAAAATATATATTTTGTTTTATTGTTTATTTCAAAACGCAGGTCCCGGTAGTCACAATATGAAGGTGTCCCATACCACCTTGATATTCAATAAAAAATTTGAAAGTCATATCTCCTAACCTACATCTTTCATGTCAACTAAAGTATTTCCTGAATGCAAAACTATTATATGAAAACTTTCTCCTTTGCATTTTTATCCACTATATTTTTCTAAGTTATAAATACAATGCCAAAATACAGGTTAATCTCAAGTAGATGACAGACAATAATTGTTATTAAAACACAATTCACACCTGTTGTTCTATACCTGCATGTAACCATCAAATGTTTGCATTCAGGGAACAAACCCTGTGGACATGTTAGGCATCAAAAACTTAAAACCCATTTAAAGCCATGCATTCAGCTCTATATATTTTAGACTATCAATTACAAAGCATGACTTGATAGTTTATATAATTTAGGTAACACTGATTTTGTTTATATATAACAATAGTTCAATGCTTTTTAGCTACTTTTCCTATCTTGACCTTGTGCCATTGATAGTGTGGGGAACAATGGGTAGTGAACAACTTTATATTTATATGTACATCAGTGTGTAATTGAATGTAATTGAAAAGTAATTGGAATTAAATGCTTTTTTGAAAGTAATTAATTAAAAATAATTGAAAATTTGGCCAATTACACATTACTTTCAATTACATCAGAATTTGTAATAAATACACTCAATTACCATTACAAATTACCATTACCCCATCCCTGTTTATGAAGATCTGATTTTGGTACGATACCATTTAAAAATTGGGGGCAGATATTGGATAATACATGTACCAAATATATAGTCCATTACAATTACAAAATAGCAAAATATATTATATCTACGAGTTTAAGAAACATGAAATTAAACTGTATTAAACGAATTTACCAGTTTCGTTGATATACAATGAGAATAATTGCTTGTTAATATCATTGGATAATGACTTATCGTCCGTTTATTAAAGATGAGTAATAATTATATGAAAATGGTCTAGTTGTAGCAGATTTAGATAAAATTTGTTTCTAGCGATATCATAGCTGAGTATGCAATGATGTTTTAGCTTGGCATGTGTTATGTCACCAGCTTGGGCTTTCCATGTGTAAAAAAAGAGGGAGCTTTAGATATGTTTTAGAAATGTAAATTAATTCTTAAATCTAAAATTTTACAGAGGTTTTATTTCTTACTCCTATACTTCAAGTATTCCACAGCTGAATAATGTATGATACAAATGATTTCTGAAATAATTCTGTTCTCACCTAGAAAAACTATGATTTTTTCACAATTTAATAAGATTGAAGAAGAAAGAAATAAAACTTCGACTGCAAAGCAAAGTTAACTATTTCTAAATAGGCTATGACAGTTTTGATGGTTTGTAAAAATACATTGTCAAGAAACTAAATAAAATAGCAATAAAATTGCTGATTTATTTAAATCACACACTTAAAACTTTAACAATTTTAAAACTTTTTTTTTAAATATCATATGTTATTTTAGATGGTTAATAATATGATATACAGTTTCGTGTAGCTGTCAATCCTTTTTAGTCAAGGGAGATAACTCGCGTTTCAGTTGATACTTTTTTCATCTGTAACCGATGGTCAAGACCGCGGCGTCTTGATTTGCAGGACGAGTCTTTCGTGAGAGTACACAGTTTTACCTGAGATCTGACTTTTTCAAACCGTTTTGCAATTTAGACCGCAGGGGTGCCTGGAAAATAGGGGATCCGTGTTGCCTGTACTGTAGTTGATGCCTCAGCTAACTGCATATTAAGCTCTGTTATCTTTGATTATTTGTCTTCATGTTTCAAAACAAAACTACAGGGCATTGTTTTCATAACACAGAGAGAATTTGATTTATTGAGGTACAATATTTGGTATTTGATACTCTTTCAGTTTACACAGAGGCTACTCATCAAAAGCACCCCCAAAAAAACACGTACAGTTCTCTGTCGAACACTTTTGTAAAGAAATAATTGAAATAGTTAGTCATTCTAAGGTTAGAACCCTTAGACTATCATATATGATAGTCTATTAAATGTATTTATGAAATAAACATGAGTGTATATATAGATATAATTATAGGTTTATGTATCTGTTAATAGCTATAATTCAAAACCATCAAGTGTTTGTGTTTTCATATTAACGACACAACGCAGCTACGTTAATGACCCCCCCCCCCATACCGTATGAAATAAATGCACTAAAACAGACTTCATTTCAGATAATTTATACAAACGTATTCCAATATGGCAATGATTAATATTATACATTATATTATTATTGATCTCTCCTACATTTTTCACCGGAAAACAGCCCGCTTATCAGCTGTGTAGCACGTGATACGTAAAAAATAGAACAACTTCATTTGTCGCAAAAGTTCAACGATATACGATTTAAAGATAAAATTGTTAGTTACTTAAAAAAAATAAATTCCTTTATCTAAAAAGTGCTTGGGGCAACTACAGCTGTACCAGATTAATTTTTGCATTGTTCGTTCAAGTTTAATAACTTCGTCGATAACTGAGCTAATTCACGTGTCAAATACTGTTTCCTCTCATTCTCCACAACTTGGTCCCAGCATTTTTTACAGTCACTGGTATGAAATAAAATTAAATAAATAAAAGCATAGTTGTCATAATAGTCAAGCATAATCGGAACAATGGACGGGGTATTGTTAAACTTATGTAATTGTTTAAAGGTATATATGATTCTATGCTTCTGAACCGATTTTCAATCGCACTGATGATCACGATCAAGGGCAGATAATCTTACGTTGTAAAGCGCAAAAAATTTAAAGATTGGCGTCGTTCATTGTTGGTTATTTCTTATCTGCATAATTCAAACTTCACTATTGTTTTAAAAAACTCAAAATGGTTATCTAAAGCGATTTATCGATAAATTTCAACAGCGATCGCCTTACTAAATCGAAACTAAGAATCAGATTAAAACATAAATATTGGACGGAGCTAACGTTATGAACGGTCAAGGGGTATTCATGAGCTGAAATCTATTTGAGGCCTTTACCTGACTGCAAAATTCACTTATATGACAGCTGTTAATTTGATAAAATTGTTTCAATCTCTACATTTGCCAAATTATATGAACAGAATGCTAATAATGTTAACTTGTTTTCAACAAAATGATTAAGCTTACAGTACTTGGTTTTTGTCTTTTTGTAACACATACCAGTATTTACGAAGTGAAGTAGGTTGTTTAAATTATATATTGAAGCTTACTTTAATGTAAAACAAAATGTTCATGTTTTCATATCTTACAGCTGATGCTGAAAATGGTGAAGCACAGAGTACACAAGTCCTACTGCTTGAAGAAGGTAAGTAGTGATATGTCATTGAATTGGTCAATAATTGCTAGACTATTTCCTTTAAGAGAATCAACCATGTAGTTACATTTTATATAATGAAACAAATAAGTTTTGCAGACAGCATGCAGTGTTCTCCATTTTGGACATGTATGGGCTATGGTACTCAGGTGACCAATAAGGCCTAAGAGCCATGTGCCATGGAAGAAGTTGTCCGTATGATAAAAGAATATACATTAAAGGGGCATGGTCACGATTTGGGTCAAATTTTATTTTTCTGTTTTTATTATTTACAATGCTTTATGAATGCATTTCTAATGATCAAATGAATTTTGAGAGTCACTTGTAGAGTTATAAGCAAGATACAAAGCTCACAACTCTTTGTCATGTAAACAAAGCTCGTGCCCTGTTTGTGTTTACATATGTTAAATATACCAGTAAAAATCTTTTTCAAACTGATTTGTCTATCTATTAACGTACAGTTCCTAACGTTTAACATATTTTATTTGGTTGAAAACTGTAATTTTTACTTCAACATTCAAAATGTTAACAAAGGCTTTGTTTACATTGCAAAGGATTGTAAGCTTTGTAAATCGCTTATAACTCAACAAATGACATTCAAATTTTGGTTGCATATTAGAAATACCTGACTGAAGCATTGTAAACATTAAAATCGGAGAAATAATTTTCGACCAAAATCGTGACCATGCCCCTTTAAATATCCTCCACAGTTGTACCATATTTTTTATTTTTTAAAACAATGAAGAAATATGTTAAAACTTGCAACATAGTAATTAGGAAACAATGCTTTTTCTAACCTTTTTGTTATACATGGTAATTGCAGATGTCAGACATGTCCAAGAAAATGAAACCAATTCAGGTATCTTATTTATACTCTCATCTGGCATGTACTGTTTTAATGATTGTCAATCAAAAGCATGCATGATTTAGAAAAACTTCTGACAATACTGAACAAGTTTTCCAGATACTTTTACTGATAAGATCACTGTGAACCAAGTTTTATGCATATACTAGAGACATTTACTATGACCTTAATTTTCGTTGGGAATGATTCTTGGTTGAATGCTACCCTTCAGTATCTCTCAAATTTGTTTAAGATTATCTATTTTGGCTATCTATGATACATTAAACACTACAAACCAGTTTACTACCTAGTTAATTGCTGAATAAAGTCTTTTCAAGTAGAAAAAGTTGTAATGTTGCGATTTGATACAAAACCTCAGCTGCAGAATCATAGGTTTAAGAACTCGCATAAAATGAGGAATTTACAGTAGATGATTATAAATTTAAGAAGTTAAGTTAGAATAGACTGAGTTAGAAACACAAGACATCCTCTTACTAGGATAAACTCTAATTTAATAAAACATTTGAATACCTATATAAATGTAGAATGATCTTGTGTTCAATTTGTTGCCCATTTTATGTCTTTGCTAGAATATCAAATTGTTGCAATACTAGTAATCTCTCACAATATCCTTAGGACCTTGATTTGTAGCTCACCCATGGTCAATAGTTAAAGTAGTTTTTCTGATTACTTATATGTAGCACCTGTCTGACCATTCGTAAAACTTTGAACATTTTCACTTTCCAGAACTACTCCTGGTACTGAGCCAAATTCAGCAAAACCTTTCGCAAATGAATGTTCAAAAAATGTGCGAAAACAAAGTATACTTTGCATAGAACATCCTTTGGTGAAAGGATTATTATACCCCCGCTCCGAAGGAGAGGGGGTATACTGTTTTACCCTTGTGTCTGTCTGTCTGTTTGTCCGTCCGTAACAAAAATTTCTGTCGCATTTATCTCAGCAACTATTTATTGCAGATGCAAATTTTCGTCAAAGATTTCTCAGCAGCTATTTATTGCAGATGCTTGAAATTTTTACACAGTGTTTGTTAAGGCATGCCATATCGTGGGATATATTTTTGTACCAATCGAACGTCAACTTCCTGTTAAATGAGGACTTTGTTTATTTTAGCCAAAACTTTCGTCAAAGATTCCTCAAAGATTTCGCAGATGCTTGAAATTTTAACACACTATTTGTTTAGGCATGCCATATTGTAGGATATATTTCTGTACCAATCGGATGCCAGCTTTCTGTTAAATGTCGACTTTGCTTATTTTGCATATTCACATCAGAGCGGGGGTATCACTAGTGAGCATTGGCTCACAGATATCTTGTTAAAGTTTATTTAAGTTAATGTGGCTCACAGTTGAAACAGTTTATCAAATAAGCGGAATATTATTTTTTTTTTTTTAAAAAGCATGAAGCACGATTTACAAGACATCCATAAGTCAAATAGGCATCATTTGTGATAAACAAATTATGCTTTCAAAAATGATTTGAACTCCTGATATGTGTTACACAAGACTTTAACCATTGAGCTATGAATATATTCAACAAAAGTAATTGATACACACTATTCAACAGAATATGTAAACCACAATCTTTTGACATAGTATCATAAAAAGTATAAACCTTGATGAAGAGAGGTACCTTGATATTACCATCCTTACATCTAGTTGATTCTAGGTTGTTTTAAACCGATTGTCAGGTAGGGACTCCAATTGGTGTTCAAGTTCATATTATGAAGACATTTTGATAACCAAGGGCTAATTAATTTATTTATTAATTAATCCAGACAATTTTTCCAGGGGGGGGGTCTGAATGATAATATTGTTTTCCAGGGGGATCCAAGGGCTGTTTTCAGGAATTGTACAATATGAATTTAATAAATTTGAGTTTTCCAGGCAAAGGGGTCCCGGGATCCCCCTTTTTAGATATGCGCGTGATAAGCAAGATTAACCACGCTAGGAACTTTCTTATTCAACACTTTATGTTATTTAAATTAATGGTAATTCTTTAATTTATGGAAAAATGATGAAATCATGCACAAACTTTTTAGTTTCAAAGCAGCAAACAACATATCTATATTAAGTATTAATTGTTTAATGTAATATTCATTTATATAGATTAACATCAGGTATAGTATTTAATTAAATTAAGATACAAGTGAATATGGTTATGTTATGAATATTTTGTAACATTTATATACTTTATAGAAAAGCCAGATTTTAGGGCTATTCATGAAAAGACAAAAACAAAGAAAGGTAACTTGACAAATACTATTTGATCTTGTGTTAATTAAACTAAACAAAGGACATTTTAAAGATAGAATATTAATGTAGCCACATTTTTAAACTTAAAAAAGGTAACCAATACCAGCAATACTGGTAGTATTAAATAAGAAGGACAAATAAATAGAATTAGAGTGTGCTAATTATCTAACATAATAGCTTTTTATCTTTTTAGATAAACGACTATAGAAGCACATATTTTTGTCGAATCAAAATGTTGTTTTTAATGAAATAAGATTTCGCTAGCATTTCATTTTGTCACATCGTATTCTGTAAAATGTATCACGTATAAACTCTTTATTCATTAACATTCGGGTTAAAAAGATTGTCATGAATTTATTTTCGTTGATTTATACTGCCAACGAAAATTTAATCTTCAACGAGTATTTCTGCTTTTACAGTATTTAATTAAGACAGCTTGATGCCTATTTTTATTTGGATCTGAATCAACACTAAGAACGGAGAAAAATTAAAAAGTCACGCTATTTCTTGTCCTAAATGGTGTGTCAAACCTGATTCCGAGCATCACAATACCCGACGGGTTTAATACACAAACACCCAGCAGAAATTCAACTAAGTCTTGTGAAAATTCCCTCAGTGTTTATATTCTAAAAGATATTAATAAGATTTTAAAATGTTTCATTTTTATCTCGTTTACCCCATTAGCAAAAATCTGAGTATGAAATTCATGATTCTAAGGAGAAACGTTTTACTTGAAATACATGTAAAATTTCATTACAATGTATGATATCATGTCTGAAATACACTTAGATATAAAAAGGTAGTTTATACTTTATTCCAAGGTTTTTATTTATCACAATTTCCTAACTTATTCAATATTTATAAATGCATTACGGTTTAAATGATAATTGATCCTCTTGTATAAATAAATCTTAAGATTTCTCTTTTGAAACACCTCTATTAAAATAAAGAATGCATATATATATTTAAAAATAAATATTTATGGCAATTTGCATTGCAAATGACAATGAATTATCTGGGTGGTAATCTTGATAAAATTGTGCGAAGTGTTCCAAAAACTTTCAATGGATAGAATTTAGATACCCTTAAGAAATATGTTTTTCTTCTCGTCAATATCTTTAAATAAGAAAAGATTATATGTCAATTAAGAATCTCTGATAGATTAAATTAGCTTTTTGCAAAAATTAAAGATATATCCATCTCTTTAAAGCTTACATTATGGTATAAACTAGCTTTAACTTTTTCAAGCTAATATTTCTTCCTCCTTTTTTTAAAATTTGATGCATTACTATATTAAACAACACTCTTTTGACAAGCATAATATCAACTAATTTTGTTTGACTAGCTAATTAATACTGTTTGATTATTTGCTTTGCTTGTGTATGGTATGCATACTGATTTGTTTTATGTGTAATGATAACTACACTGTTGTAACCCGAGTGTAACCTGGACATGTATTTGTTTCAAAAAATTCTCGAAGTGTTTGCCATTATTTTGCATATACATATTATTTTAATTCTTATACATTTGGTAACTGCAAAAGGCTTTGAGCTTATGTTCAAATGAACACCTCGATGGCAATTAAATGATCATATTTCTTTGTTTTCTAAATATCCTACAAGATAGAGTACATAGAAAGCAGAAATATGCCATTGTACTACTGTATTACTTTTTACTGGGGAATCATTATTGTTTGTGGGGGACCAATGTTGAAGGCTTTCATGGATAACCCTTGCCTTCGAATTTACATCTCCATGAGTTTATATACAATGTACATTTGTTTGGTACTTATTAAAATTATCCAGAACTTGCTACAAACGAAATACAACCCCATGAACAAGGAAAATTTTGGCTGCCCACGAATAAATACACCCTCAAATAAAAATGATTCAACAGTTACTGTATTTAGTAATCATTTTCAATATGCGTAATTACTTTACAATGTATCTATAATGGGTACCATGCCATTCATTATGTTTAGTATTGTCAAGTAATGGGGGAGCGTGGGGTACGTGAGCTAGCTTGCTCACCTTTATCTTACAGTTTATCTTTGGAAGGAGACCAATTCTGTTCAGTTCAGTTCAGTTCAATTTATTTTACCCAAAACCATAGAATGAGGAATATGAACAAAATTAACATATTTACGTATATTCAATATCACTGCAAATTGGTGAAAGTGTTTAAAGTTTTTAGATAATTGGTTTGCATTGAAAATAGATTAATAATGTAATAGCCACAAAATATCAGACCAGGCAGGGTTAAAGAGGCTAGGTCACGATTTTGGTCCGTTTTTTTTAGCTCACCTGAGCTGAAAGCTCAAGTGAGCTTTTCTGATCACATTTTGTCTGTCGTCCGTCTGTCTGTAAACTTTTTACATTTTCAACACCTTCTCAAGAACTACTAGGCCAATTTCAACCAAACTTGGCACAAATTATCCTTAGGCAAAGGGGATTCAACGATGTGAACATTAAAGGCCACACCCTTTTTCAAGGGGAGATAATTAGAAATTAATGAAAAATTTTGAAAAATTTTCAAAAATCTTCTTCTCAAGAAATATTATTATTAAGCCAGGAAAGCTGAAACTTGTGTGGAAGCACCCACAGGTAGTGTAGATTCAAAGTTGTGAAAATCATGACCCCTGGGGGTAGGATGGGGCCATAATGGGGGGGTCAAAGTTTTGCATAGGAATATATAGAGTAAATCTTTAAAAATCTTCTTCTCAGAAACTAATCAGCCAGATGATTCTTTATAATTGATAAGACTTTAGCTCCAGAACAATTCTTCGGCCTCACAAGAAGGTTCAGAGTTTGATGTAGCTTTATATCCCATATATAAACAATTGTTAAGGATCTTTTTTGAGAACCATCCTGTAAGAAAAATGACTAATGATTATAAACAGAAGAATATCCAGGGGGGGGGGGGGGGGGGGGGGGAGAATGGATTTTATTTATACAGGATCTACATGTATTATTGTACATTGTCCAGATAGTTTGTATTATGACTCCATAAGCTGATTTTTTCATACCTATTGATCTTCAGGTGAGCGATGTGGCCAATGGGCCTCTTGTTTTTCTCTATTATTTTTTTTTATATTAACAATGCTTCAGTAATGCATTTCTAATGATAACCCAAAATTTAAGTGTCAGTTGTAGAGTTATAAGCAAGATGCAGACCTTACAATTCTTTGTTACGTATTCAAGGCGTATGCAATGTTTTTGTTTACATTTGTTCAATATACAGGTAAAAATTCATTTCTAGCTGACTGTTCAATCTGCTAATTTGTTTCGAACATAGATAAAAGTTGCTAGCATTTGTCACAATAATTTTATATCTAAACCTTGAATTTTCCTTTCAGAATTTAAATTGTAAAACAAAAAATGACTCAGCTTAGCTTTGTTTTCGTACTAATGATTTTTAAACACTGTATCTAGAAGCTTATAACTCGATGACTGACACTCAAATTTTACTTGACTATGAGAAATGCTTTACTGAAGCATTGCCAACATTTAAAAGAGAACAAATATCAACCAAAACCACAACCATGATAAATGTAGTTTTCTGGCATTATGACAAACATATGAAAAAAAGAATGTCAACAAGTTCATTGATAAGTATATTTCTATTTATTGTGTTTGTTTTATTTTACAGACACAAATGATAAACCACCCGAAAAGAAAATAGAAGAACTTAAAGAGCTTCTGAAGTATCTAGTTCACACACTGAAACAAGAACTTGGTGTCAATGATCTGAAAGAGAAAGTTGTTATTCATTCAAAATCTGTCAATGAACATTTCTCGGAAGATCTAATTAAAGATCTTCAGAGTCTAAAAGACATCAATGACTATAGCCAATTTGATACATCCTTGGTATTGACATTGCTTCGTAACTTTTGTGAAGATATAAAATCTCCAAGCAGAGGCAGGGACTGTGAACCACCAGATGATGAAACACATGTTGGTGCAGACATTGAAAGGATAAGATCTATGTGGAACAAGTATTGCGATAATGACTCGCAGTTTAAACACATTGAAGATGTGTATAAACGGATGAAACAGAAGTATGGAACTGTTGCAGTTCAGGGGGATGATGGTATTATGAAATCTTCAAGTAAAGATGAAGAGAATACAGAAAGCTCTGAACTGATGAAGGAAAAAATAAGCAGTAAGGATATTTTTTCATAGCATTTAAAAAAACTGAACTTGGGGCTTAACTTCTAAATTTGTCATATTTAAATGTTGTTTTATTTGACATACTATTAGATTACCAGTACAATTTGTTTCCCTTGTCATGCTAGATATTTTTTGTGAATGGTTTCTTGTACATGTCTGATGAAAAGACTGTCAACAGAATGTATTTTGATTGAAGAGACATGAATACAAAGCAAGCTACATGTAACACAATGACCCTTATAACTGGTATATGTCTTATAAGGTCTTAGATACGATTTTGGATCAAAATTTTAGCTCACATTTTGTCATCCGTCTGTATGTCCGTCTGTAAACTTTTCACATTTTCAACAACTTCTCAAGAACCACTGGACCAATTTCATGCAAACTTGGCACAAAGCATCCTTAGCTTAAGGGAATTCAAATCTGTGAAAATTAAGGATCACGCCCTCTTTGCAAATGGAGATAATTAGGAATTTTCAAGAAATTTTCAAAAATCTACTTCTCATGAACCATAAGACCAGGAAAGCTGAATCTTGTGTAGAAGCATCCTCAAGTAGTGTAGATTCAAGGTTGTGAAAATTATGACCCCTGGAAGTAGGGTGGGACCGCAATTGGGGGTCGAAGTTTTACATAAGAATATATAGAGTAAATCTTTAAAAATCTTCTTCTCAGAAAGCAATCAGCCAGGAAAGCTGAAACTTGTGTGGAAGCATCCGTGGGTGTTAATTCAAGGTTGTGAAAATCATGACTCCCAAGGGTAGGATGGGGCCACAGTGGGGGGTTGAATATTTACATTAGAATAAATAGAGTATATCTTTAAAACTCTTCTTCTCAGAAAGCAATCACCCATGGCCAGGAAAGTTAAAACTTGTGTGGAAGCATCCTCGGGTAGTGTAGATTCAGGGTTGTGAAAATCATGACTCCCGGGGTAGGGTGGGGCCGCAAGGGGGGTCAATTTTTTACATAAGAATATAGAGAAAAATTCTTCTCAAGAACCATAAAGCCAGGAAAGCTGAAACTCGGGTAGTGTAGATTCAGGGTTGTGAAAATCATGACTCACGGGGTAGGGTGGGGCCGCAAGGGGGGTCAATTTTTTACATAAGAATATAGAGAAAAATTCTTCTCAAGAACCATAAAGCCAGGAAAGCTGAAACTTGTGTGGAAGCATCCTCAGGTAGGGTAGATTCAAAGTTGTTAAAATCATGACCCTGGGGGTAAGATGGGGCCACAATGGGGGAACGAACTTTTACAAAGGAATATATAGAGTAAATCTATAAAAATCTTCTTCTCAGAAACCATTATGCCAGGAAAGCTGAAACTTGTATGGAGGCATTCTCAGGTAGTGAAAATATAAAGTTGTAAAAATCATGACTTTCGGGGGTTCAGTGGGGCCACAATGGGGGTAGACTTTTTACATAAGAATATTTAGAGTAAATCTTTAAAAATCTTCTCAAGATTTGGCCAGGAAAGCTGAAACTTATATGGAAGCATCTCCAGTTGGTGTAAATTTATGGTTGTGAAAACATGACTCCCCAGGGTAGGGTGGAGCCACAATGGGGGGTAGACTTTTTACATATGAATATATAGACTGAGTAAATCTTCAAAAATCTTCTGAAGACCCATTTGGCAAGGAAAGTTGATACTTATATGGAAGCATCCTCAGGAAGTAAAGAGTCAAAGTGGTGAAAATCATGACCCTTGGGGGTAGGATGGGGCCACAGTGGAGGGGGGGGGGGAGACAAATTTTTACATTGTAATATATGGAGTAAATCTTTAAAAATCTTCTCAAGAAACCATTTTCCCAGGAAAGCTGAAACATGTATGGAAGCATTCTCAGGTAGTGAAAAATCAATGTTGTGAAAATCATAACCCTCGGGCCTTCAGTAGGACCACAATGGGGGTAGACTTTTTAGCTTACTTGAGCTGAAAGCTCAAGTGAGCTTTTCTGATCACATTTTGTCTGTTGTCCGTCCATCTGTCCGTAAACTTTTCACATTTTCAACATCTTCTCGAGAACTACTGGGCCAATTTCAACCAAACTTGGCACAAATCATCATTAGGCAAATGGGATTCAAAGTTGTGAAAATTAAGGGCCACACCCTTTTTCATAAGGAGATAAATAGGAATTAATTAATTTTTTTTAGAAATCTTCTTCTCAAGAACCATAAAGCCGGGAAAGCTGAAACTTGTGTGGAAGCATCCTCAGGTAGTGTAGATTCATAATTGTGAAAATTATGACCCCCTGGGATAGGGTGGGGCCACAATGGGGGGGGGGGGTCAAAGTTTTACATAGGAATATATAGAGTAAATCTTTAAAAATCTTTTTCTCAGAAATTAATCAGCCAGATGATTCTTAATAATTGTTAAGACTTTGTCTGTAGGACAATTCTTTGGCCTTACAAGAAGGTTTAGAGTTTGTTGTAGGTTTATATCCCATATATAAACTATTGTTAAGGATCTTTTTGAGAACTGCAATACTCAGGATGTGGTATGACTATAAAATCGTCCTGTTAGAAAAGTATCTAATGATTGAATAAACATAAGAATATCTAGGGGGAAAAATGGATTTTATCTATACAGGATATATAAGATCACAAAATTTTTACATAGGAATATATAGAAAAATATCTTTAAATCTTTTTTCTAAAAAAAATTTGCCTAGAAAAGCTTTAACTTTAGTGAAAGCAACTTCAGATAGTGTAGATTCAAATTTGTTCAAATCAAAATCTTCAGGAGAAGTGTGAGGCCACTTGTGGATTCAATTGTACAAAGGAAAACATTTTAACTATTCAAAAAAATTGAAATGTTATTTTATATGCTTTTACCTATATGCAAGCATTTTTATATATTGCTGATTCTTTAAAATTGTTTTAACTTTGGACCCTGGAAAATTATTGGGCCTCACAAGAGGTTTCGAGTTTGATGTAGGTTTATACCCTGTATATAAACAATTGTTAAGGGTCTTTTTAAGAACTGCGATGCTGAATGTGATATGACTATAAAATCATCTTTTAGAAAAGGGACTCGATTATAAATATAAGAATATCCAGGAGGAAACAGATTTTTTGTATAGGATCTATGTGGTCCAGATATTTTGTATTAGGACTCCAGGAAGCTGATTTTACCATGCCTTTTATTGCTTAGGTGAGCGATGTGGCCTGTGGGCCTCTTGTTATCCCCTCGCGCAACTTGTTGCGAAGGGGATATAGCATCGCTACCGTGCGTGTGTGTGTTCGTATGTGTGTATGTATGCGTGTATGTATGTGTGTGTGTGTGTGTGCACTCCATTTCAATTTTCTAATAAATTAATAAAAAACCTTCCAGTAGAATTTCTTCAAACTTTTCACAAATATGCCTCATTGTAAAAGATTAAAACAAATGCAATGTCATATTAATTGGTCAAATTTTTATGCAAAAACTTAGATAAAATTACACCATTGTAAAGGAGGGGGGGGGGGGCATACATTATGACAAAATTCGTTCAAAACTAAAAAATATTTATCATGGATTGCACACTTCTGTAAAATAACAAATAAAAAATGCATGTGCCTTTCCAAACCATCAATACTATTACAAATTATTATTTCATTAAATCAATGTCATAATCAGTTTTGTATACGGGTTATCAATCGAAATTTCTGAGTAAGAGTTATCAAACTTCCGATTCACTTCGGTGGCAGGGGATAGTTTTTTTGGTCAAGGAAATGTGAGGCAGATAGTGCTCATATATGAGATTTAATTTTTCAGTGGATTTTTAAATTTGCTAAAATTGGTTTGCATGCGGGGGACACATGGTCCCGACTCTTGAGAATTTTAAAACATTTCAGAATAAAACAAGTACATCTTACATATAGCACTATAAAGAATAGCCAGGGACGGTCTCAAAATTTTCTGAAAAATTGCATTTTTTTCACATTTTCACGGGTCCAGAACCACGCTCCAGTCCCGAGTAACTGCCATAAACTACCATAGGATTGGTAGCTTAATGTATACCCATGCAAATAATCACCAATTGATGGGGGGTCAATCACCTTGTTTTCGAGTGACATTTCGTGTTCTGAACCCACCCTACTTTTCAAGCACAAAACCGTAAGTGAAAATTTTGGCCACAGTTTCGCATTTTCATTCCATATCTGATGAAAAGTGCTACCAGTATTAAAGTGTCATATATCAATGAAATTGGCATGAGCTCCTCTATCCACAATACGAATACAATTAATATTCTAGCAATTTATACCCCTCAAATAACCAGCCAAACCCCAGGTTCTCCCTTCATTTCAAAATTTTGACCGGGTCTTTCCTTCGAAACCATCCCCTGCCACCTTCTTTGAAAGCAAAGTGAAAGTAAGCAGTTCAAATCAACAACTTGATATTTTTTGGATTTAGATCTAGTACAGGTAAAGAAAATGTAGTTTTTTGCAGTAATGGAGGGTTAGTAAAATGTGGTCTTCTCATTAACATAACTATATATTGCTAAATAATGCATCCCTACAAACAATAACTCATGTCGCAAGGGGATGCTCCGCTTAGCGGTGCCCTTGTTTAATTTTTAGCTCAGCTGAGTGAAAGCTTAAGTGAGCTTAAAACTAAAAGACAGGGTTTTATAATTTATAAGGGACATGATAGTCTTTAAAGAAACATGTATAGATATAAATTGTAAATTAATTATATTTGTTATTGCAAAGTTATTGCCATTTGTTTTAAGGGATAAATGATTTTGCAAAATGAATCAACAGATCACTAGGAATTGTGTACATTAATGTTTTAATTGTTACCTTAACACATGTTTATATACATGGCCTATGTTTCACACTTTTATACTTTTTGTTTTTAGGTATAAAGCTAAATCCAGATTGTACTGTGGAGAAAGGTATTGTCATCACGGAAAACGTAACCACAGCATTTAGACTTCTTAAATCAAGAAATGTTGTGATTCTAAAAGGTGTGATTGGGTGTGGCAAAACACATGCTTTAAAAGCCATCCAAAACCACTTCCAAGGAAAAAACTGGGTGACAGAGTGGGTGGAATCTGAAATTTTGCAAGAGGTAATCTCCGCTAATGGACCAACAATCCTACTTTGTGATAATCTCTTTGGACAATTTGGGAGCTGTGTATTTTCACAGACTGATGTTGAAAAAACCGAAAAGACTCTTGGTGCAATTGAAGGAGCTGGTGACAATATCAAAGTTGTAATTGGAATTCACACACATGTTTATGATGAAGTCAACAAAAGTTTAAAACTTAACTTTATTAATAAAAAAAACATCACAGTAGATATGGATAAACTTTCAGAAGCAGAGTCACTATTGATTTTCAAAGAGCAACTAAAACAGGGACATTGCAGTGAAATGGATCCCAACTGTTGGTTTAAAGCAGTTGGATTTCAGTCAGTGTTAGATAGATTATCAAAGAACCAAGGTCAGATTGGAAGTCCTTTCTTAAGTCTTATGTATTGTAATCAGCATGAGCTGTTCTCAGACGAAGCCTTCTCTGTCAACCCTGTTCATACAATGATGCAGTACATAGAAAAAATGAAACACGATTCTTTTGAATGCCTCGTTTATCTGATGTGTGTTCAACAGCACAACATTGAGGAAGAGCCAGAGAATTGGGTCGGTTTTATCAGTGTAGATATTACTAAACATAATCTAATGCAGTTATCCAAAACATCAGGTTTATTTCGTGTTGAAAACAAAATAGCAACTCTTGCTCATGAAATACTTACAACAGTTTTATTCAAATGTGCAGCTGAGAAAACACTAATTTTCTTACCAGCACTTCAATTGTGTAAGATTGATGTATTCCTCCAGCTTTTGAGACCTACAGATAGCACCCATAGGGACTTTTACTTTGAATATATTTTTAATGATAATAGTAATTTCTCAAAAGATATAGGGAAAATGTGTGCCTACAGATTGTCTCAAGAATATAAAAAACATGAAACAGCTCACCCATTGATGACCGTAGAAATTGTAAAGAATAAATATGAAGAGTATTTACAACGCGAACCAAAACTCCTACCTATCATAAAGGTAGCAAAGTGAATAGCACATTTTTATACCCCTCTTCCCCTAATTGAAGTTTGGTGGATATAAGAATCGGCTTGTCCATCTGTCTGTGCAATCAAATCTGGTCCAGGGATGGGGTAATCATAATCAGTAATCGTAATCAGCTGTAATCGATTACAGGTTGCTGAGTAATCATGAGTAATCAGTAATCATCCATTTTTCTGATTACAAGCAATCGTAATTTAATCGATTACTCTGTGAAAAAGTCCTGTAATCATGATTAATTTTTGATTACTTTTATGATTACAATGGCAAAATTCAATAGGTTGAAATCATTATTCATTGGATCTTATATTTAGTGAATAAGGTTCAGTCTTAAAGTTGGCCAGTATTCCTTTATTGCCCTTGGGCATGTTTAAATTCATGTCCAGTCACGATACATGTACAATGAGTTTGCTATTCAACAGTCCTTGCTTTTAGGCGCATTAGAAAACAGTTCACATACTGTGCTTATTTAATTGGGAAAATTATTTAAAGGGTCACTTTTAGTTGGACTTTGTTTAGAGAAAGATGCCTGCTGTACAACATTTTGAGTTTTCTGATGATCAACCATCATCGGGTATTGTGAAAGCCAAATGTAGATACTGTTCTGCATACATATCGGGGAATGCAAAAACTACTTCAAATAGTAAATAATGCAACAAATTACATTGATACCAGAATAAAGAGTCCTGTCAAAAAATGCACTGTTTTATTTAAATGAAACATTTAAACTATGAAAAAACTGAAAAAAATAATGTAATCTAAAGTAATCACAAGTAATCATGATTACAATGAGGAAAAGTAATCTAATGTAATCGATTACTTTCAAAAATGGATGTAATTAGCCTGTAATCGATTACTTTTAAAACCCAAAGTAATTGTAATTTAATCGATTACTTTTGAAAGTAATCGACCCCATCCCTGATCTGGTTTGTATCTTTTTTACAGAGGAACATTGGAAATTTTTACTTCACACAAAGATTACTTAATATGACATTAGGGTGTATCATGATTTTAACCAAGGTCATTTGGGCAAGTTCAAAATCACTGGAAGGAAAAGTGTAAAACTCGTGTCTGGTTTAATTCTTTCTTTTGGAGAAACTTTAGGAGATCTTACTTTTATAAAGAGCTTCTGTTTTCTATCTTAACTTGATTAAAAAAGAAAAGAAATTGACCGTCTCTTCCAAATGAACTAATCCGCGGAAGATTAACTGGCAAGACTGGAAATTATAAAGCCTACTTCAATTTCATCTGTCACTGTCAAGACATTTGAAATAGGCGGTGACAGATTGACGCGGACGTGTGAGAAAACATTGGATTGAAACTGTAATAAATGACCATATATATGATAGTATTGGTATTAATTCCGATATAATGTTTTTTGTGTCTGTGAATTTCCTTAAAACTTTCAGTCTTCTGTCTAAATATATCCAATTAATACTCTTCAATGTTGTTCTTTAAGAATAATTTTTTTATATTTCATTTATGATTATACTACAATATATTTATTATAGTTTAATTTGAGTAAAGTTAAATACATGTACAACATTGTATAATGTAATATTAGAATTTTTTCTTAATATCAATATCGGAGTTTTCTTAAATACAAGTATTCATGTTCCTCATAAATCCTCATCAATGTCGATATGTCGTTATGTTGTTAGTGATTTATTTTGTTGTTAGTGTATAGCTAGATAAAAAATGAACGCGCATTTGTATACATTAACTAAGTGAAAAAAAAGAAAACATTTATCTGGGTATAATTTAAATCTATTTAATCAGAATTTGAATTATTCTCGCATTGGAAGAAACCCCGTTTGGACAATGACCCCACTTTATTTCAGACTTGCGACGAGTCATATTTTATAAATACAGTTTCAATTTAATGTTTTCTCAGAATTTGTCCCCGCCCATTTCAAACGTTTTGACTGTAACATACGTTAGCTTTATATTCCCAATCTTGCCAGTTAATCTTCCGCGGTCTTATATAAATCGTTTTTGTCGGTATATGAAGTTGTGCATTTTCGGCTTAAATTCAAAGCTGTTTTGAATCAAATAACACTGTGCCATGTTAAGGGGAACCATTCATTATGAATTTTTACTGATCCGTAAACCCCTTAGTTACAAGTTTTGATAAAACAAAGGAAGCACACCAAATTCAGAATCGCATGCACTGTGGAATCATTAGAATTCGTGGTGGCTCAATTTTCGTAGGTAGCCCTCCCTACGAATTTAAATCCTCAACGAAAACAATTTTAGAAACAGTAATCTTTGTTACTGAAGCAGTAACCGATGCATTCACGAAATTACATCCCCTAGAATGAACAAAGAACACGATCCACGAAAAATTGCCCCCACGAAATTAAATGATTCCACAGTATGTGAGAACTTTGATTTAGGGGAGGGGTGTTTAATTTATCCATGGAAAATGCCAGTTGAATACTTTATATTGGAAACATTTATTTTGCCAAATTGCTACAGACATCTTTTTTTATGTGCATACATGTGCAGATTCAGAATTTTTCCAGGGATGGGTGTCGGAGAGATAACTTTGCTTACTAAAGGTGTATTTAAGGCTTATTTTCGTTCAGTTTGAATTTTCAAAAAGGGGGAGGGTTATGGCCTTTCCCTTTTCAGATCCGTGCATTGGAACAAAGCCTATGAATTAAACAACTAAAATTGTTTGTTTATATGCAATATCGTATTTGCCCATTGAATGTTTCTTGTGAGATTTAGTGATTCGAAAAATTAAAAGCTTCGTCCCTCTTAAATATAAACATGTATGAAACAGATTTCTAAAAGTGTCTTTATGATTTGAAACGGACCTGGACATAATTTGTGCTTACCTCTGTATCTTGAAAGTAGCTTGACTTCTAATTTTTAAATTTTGGTGAATCACTCAAGATGCACAAATAAACCATTTTATGCATAAAAATTAAAATTCAATTTTGATACAAAATCGTGTCTAGGTTCCTATAAATAATTTCGTGTATTACGCTCATCATATGAACAGTTAATTTGCAGGATTTAAGACACGTGAAGGTCACGTTAGACACGCCATTTATTGAATCAGTATTTATTTTACTAGTTGGTTTTTCATGTCCCTCATTTATACATATATGCATGATTGTATATTTCAATTTACATATTGAATATTAAGCAAAATCTTGATCAGCATGTATTTTGTAATGGGAATGTTCCTTAACCTATGTACTTCTGATGCAATGAATATGTGTTATGTAATATAGTTGTATTGTATCCTTCGCATAATAAAATACCATGATTCTACTCGTCATTTTCAACATATTTCTTGTTACACTTTTTACACCATTATAGGAAATGAAATGAACAATATAAAACATTCACAAAATTTTAGCATTGTTCATTACGACTTTCCTTAAACTATTTTGTATGAATAGCTGCAGGACTGTAGCTCCTGGTCTGAAATATTCGGATGGACGACCTGGGAGCTACAGTGCCGCCCATTGAAAAAGTTGTGTATTTATTGCGCACAAAAATGTGCCCTAGTTTTGGACTGATTAACATTATTTATACGCTTTGGGAGACTATGTGAATTAAAAGCTTCCGAACGCCAGTCTCTGCGCTGATAGGTAAGACATCGAAAAAGGACTGCAATAATTTGTAATTTATAATTTAAACATATTTTATTGAGTAATCAAATGGATTAGGCAACTGACAAAGCCTATATAAAACCTCTCCAAAATACAAAGTCAAGAAGTGGTGTTATAAAATAATCTATAGAATATAGTATTACTAGTTTACAGAGTGATATATTATTGATATTTTTGTATATTAGACAAGGGATAATTGGATATTCAATAATAAGCTTGACTTTTGTCATATATTTATAAATTGTAAGTTAATTTGTTGAACATGAACACATTCGTACCTACATTTTGAAACCCATCACCTCATTCATTCGTAGCGACAGACAAACATAAGTATAGAGTTCTCATGATCAGAAACAGTAATTAAAAAGAGTACTAATATAAATTTAAAAAGTCAAAAACGCTTAGAAGCTGATAAAACTAAAAGAATATAGTTAATATGAAAAAGGTGCACTGTCATTAAATTGATGTGAAAGTTTAACTCTTTGTTGAATGTATCTTGGACACTCGAAAAAATGTATATTTCCTTTGGATTCAGACCCACAATTTGTTCATCAAATATCATCAATTAAAAAAATCCTTCAAATAAATGACCATTTGAATTGCTAGCTTTATTCCGTTATTGACTTAAAATGATATTTTCTTTCCAATGTTCAAAACTGTAGTGTTTGTAAGTGTTGGGTATATTTTGAGTTTTGACTTAAAATGGATAAAGTTGATGAATCTTTTATTTCTGCATCACGATTATTCCATAATTTAATTGTAGACAGAATAAAGCTATTGTAATAAGAAGTAGTCCGACATAGTGGCAGAGAGTAAAAATTGCCATTTGACTTAAGATTATATGCATGTTCAGTTGGAAAGTATGGTTGAATTACGTCTAACAAGTACTGCGATGCTAAACCATGAGTTTTTTTTGTAAAATAGAATAAGCTTATGTTTATCCAGGGTTTCTCAGCCAAGTTTACTATATAACATGCTTTAAGAAGAGTTAACTCTCAACCCTGTTATTATTCTGGCTGCTTCTATTTGTACATGTACCTTTTCAAGCAATTCAGAGTTTTCCTTGGTACAGTTGCCCCACACAACATCACCATGTTCCAGTATAGGTCTGATAAAAGCCATATATGTTTTAACCAGTGTTTCTCTATCAATTGTATGCTTGAGCAGTCTTAATATATTCGACCTTTTGCATGCCTTTTCATAAATACCATTAAAAAAATTCTCATAAAGTCAACATTTACAGTTTTATTTGCAATAAAATCTACAGCCAGTATGTTGGATCAATTTTTATTATGTCAAGGTGATTAGTAATTGATAAAGTTTGTTGTATGACATTCATCATCAATAGCAATAGCAAACAGAGAAATGTCATCTGCAAATAATTTAATATTGTTTGTAATACCATTAGTAATATCATCAATATCTAGCAATAGATAGGAATAGGAAAAGACCAAGTACTGAACCCTGAACCCCAGCATCTAACATCTGAAATGTAGATGTAAATCCTAATGTTACTCTCTGTTGCCTATAAGTCAAATAATCTTCTATCCAGTTATGTTACCCCAAAACCTTGCCCCTCAAGTGTATGAATAAGACCAAGATGCCAAACTCTATCGAATGCTTTAGAAATATCACAGAAGATAAAAGAATATATTTTCCTCTATCTAAACTTGATATAATTTTATCATAAATTTCTACAAGCTGGTTTACAGTTTAATCCCCTGGCTGAAACTCTGACTAGGATTTTGATAGTAGCTCATTGTCTTTAATGTAATTAAACATATATTTAAACAACACTTTTTTCATAATCCTAAACAATGAGCTTGTTAAAGAAATAGGTCTATAATTATAAAGATAATCAACACTGCCATTGTTCTTAAATACAGATGTAACATTAGCTTGTTTCCAAATATATGGTAGAGTAAGACATTTTTTTTCTAAGAGATAGATCGAATAGTTTGGTGAGAGGTTTATACGATGCTTGTTAACAAAGTTCGCGGACAAAGTGATTTACGGCAAAATTACTCTGTACTTTGTAGGATGACGTATGTTTTTTTAAATGACTACCAGTTGATAATAATAATGCAAAACATCACATGATCTTGAACAAGATATAGCGATTTTTATTTTGCATGAATTGGATTTACGGAGCACCATTTCACATCCACGACATCAGGTGACGTCAAACACAAGGCTGAAGCTAGCAGCCACTAACAGCAGCCACTAAGCCCGTAGAAGCCACTAAGCCCGTAGAAGCTAGCAGCCAATAAGGAAATTCGTCAAAGTACTGAGAGTATTCGAACAGAAAATTATATTTTACTTTAGTATCGGCATATTTTAATTAATATCAAGAAAATTTATGCATATTTCCTATATTTATCTATAGAAAATTACCTCTCTAATTCCTGTCTGGTTCCTCCTCTTTTGAAAACGATGCCGTGCGCCCGTGACAAAAGTCCGATTTTACTTGATTTCATGTAAAATTCCGTGCCCGTTAAGGCCTGTGTGCCTCGTGTTTTACTTGTAATACGGCACATTTCACAAAGTCACGATGAAAATATGATACTGGGTATTAATTGTAAATTTTGTATTACAACCCATCCAATTACTAAAAAAATAAAATATGTCAACTTTGTTAGTCTTCAAAATTTTAACGATATCCAAAAAGGCGTCTTTTATAGTTTTTCAGCATTCTTGTTGAGAAGCGTTTTTGCACGATGCGTCGTTATTTAGATAATTTTCTCTGCATAAAAACTAACAAACCAAATCGAAATGCATCACCGGCGGTTATCAAAGAATTCGAGAATGAGCTTCCATGACTATGAATGGTCGTTGTTAATTAACCCTGAAATGCAATTTGGTTTCAGAAACCAAACTTACGCATGTCGAAACGGAGATTTTGACCCAAAGATACAATTTGGGCTATCTTGAATTCAAAATGATACATGTACAACAAACTGCTTGTACCATAGAACTTGGACCCATAGGGTCATGTACTCCCTCTGAGTGACAATCAAAAAGGATGTACTCAATAGATTATTTAAATAACTGCATTGTTTTCCATAGTAAAAAAACAATCACAAAGTGAAATAAAATATAATATAATATTTTACAGCATAAATATGATAAACTTGAAAGAGTTCCTATATTATGAAAGTAAAGTTTATATGGTTCATAGGCACACTGCCTCAGCCCTGTGGCTTAGCGGGGGATGATTTTTCACTATCGCTCCCTTCCGTCACACCCTCGGAGTCTGAGTAAGGTTCCTGGTCCCCGTGGGAGGCCCCAAGGTCATCCTCGTAGTATTCGTCCTCGACCTCCACATCCTCCGAGCTCCTAACAACGAGTCTTCCTCGTAATCACTGAGCGTGTCCTCTGTCTTATCGGTGGTTAATGTATGAAATGAAATCTGTGGGTAACATTATAGAAGAGGAATATAATATTATTTACACAATAA
Organism: Magallana gigas; assembly: GCF_902806645.1. Lineage (NCBI taxonomy): Eukaryota > Metazoa > Mollusca > Bivalvia > Ostreida > Ostreidae > Magallana > Magallana gigas. The sequence continues at coordinate 12,409,112 of NC_047564.1, forward strand.
ACTGCTTTCTTAAGTGATTCATTCGGGATATGAAGGTAGCGACATTGCAGAAAAAATACATACCGGTAACCTGCGTTACCGCGTTTGCGTTTTTCTACAATTATCGCTACCTTCATAACCCACATGAATCATCAAAGAAAGCATTCTATCGTCAATATTTAAAACATCTTTCTTTTAAAATTAACAAATTGATTATGAAAAGGTAGTGAAATTCAATAAATTACTGTTAATGTACATAAGTACGTTAGCTAAAAGAAACAGCTAAATTGACTCCTGTCAGATTTTGACATCATCGTGATGATTTCGTGCAGTCCCTGATTTTTCTTAGGTTGCTGTAGGTTTCGACCAATCGATGAACATGGCTTGTCAATTTTAGTCGTGTCAGTATCTTGTCAGTTTCAGCCACTGTAGATTTAAACCAATAAATAAATGGGGCGTGTATATTTCAGTCTAGCTGTTTCTATAAAACTCTAAATTAACTACAACTGTAAAAGTTTCCGTAAGAAATAAAGGGAATAATACTTGGTAGATGTAAATATTTCTATTTGAGAGGGGGGGGGGGGGGGGGGGTCATTCAATCATATCACAATAATGAAGTCAAGAATATTAATACATATAATGGATTCTAATTATCAAGTTTAAATCATTTTTTCCCATAACTTTTCATCCACAATTGGACAAAATTATAGGAAAAGCTCATATTGCATTCAATTAAAGTATTTGTTTAGAAATATAAGGTGAGACAATAAATATATAATTCATTATATAATGATTATAAACTTTGTACAACCACTGTAATACAGACCTGCTTCTACAGAGGGTGTGGTGTCCTCTTCCTGGAAGAAATCATCCAGGGCATGCTGGTCAGTGTCCACCACAATGTCTCCAAGGTCAGCCTTCTTACCACTGTCTGAACTGGACACAGACAAACCTGTGGGCGTATATAAATACACAATTATGTTTATGTTTAACAAATGTATTTGCTGGATATTTTATTTTGTTATAAATATTGTATTTAAGTCACAGAAAAATATCATTAGCAACTTCAATTGATTCATGGGTTTGGAGTTTTGCTTTATTACTTAGTTAAAACTTGCGTTCTAATCTGCCATGTGTTCTGTAAAAGTCAATGTCCTTGTCAAAAGCACTCTGGAATGTTTCCTGTCTCTTTTTGAGCTCTTTTTATTTTTGTTTTCCCCAATTTCTTGACGGATTTCAGATGGTCTTTTGCAAGTTGGACTGGAGGGAAAAAAATGTTTTTGTCATAGTTACAAGTAAAAATATCATTATTAAGTAAATAATGCGTCAGATATCAGACAAACACGTGTAAATACCCATTAATTTCTCTTGATCATCCATCGTTTTGCATGCTGCGGTAGGCTGCCGGTTTTTGAGTCTTTGAAGTTCCTGTTTCTCACATATGTTCTTCGGTGTGTAAGTGCAGACTCTACCTCGTAGCTCTAAAAAGATATATGTATAAATGGCTATTGGTACTTTGCGGAACGGAACGGAACCAGTTAAGAGGCCCCAAAAGGGGAAACAAGATTTTTTTAAACGTCATTATTTCAATTTAACTTATCGTAAATGGAAGATTGTTTTACAAATTTTGCTGTTTTAATGAACTGTGTATTACATAAAATATGCTACTCATTGCTCTATAATTCATTACACGCTTCTCTCCCGAGAAAACCTAAAGTCACTAGTTGTTTAATGATGTTTGATTGACACTGTATAAATAAAGTTGAGGTTTAAACTAAACTCAATTAATATGTGTGTGTAACGTCGATGAAAATTACTTAAGTAATCTTTCTTCTGAATAGATTTCTTCTGATTCCGTTCCGTTCCGCAAAATACCATTACCCGTGTGGATATTGGTATTTAACGGAACGGATCGGAATCTTTCAAACTATTTAAATAAAGGAAAACATCATAACAACTACTAGCTGTTTGTTTATTTCTATGTTCTTTTGAGATAAATGAAGCAAATCATTTCATCAATTCAAACATCTTGCATATGTGCGTATCACTCCTGTGTTGTGTACAGCTATAACTTTTATTTCATATATGATACTACATTACTTACACGGATGATATTACTAGTTTGTTCATCAAGCTAGCAATAACGTAATGTGTATCCAATATTACGTAGAATTCTAAAATATAACGAGCACATTCGCAAGGAAAAAGTTTAATATTCATCACTTACCTTCCGTCTGAACAATTTTCTTCTGGTTCCGTTCCGTTCCGCAAAATACCATTACCCGTGTGGATATTGGTATTTAACGGAACGGAACGGAATCTTTCAAACTTTTTAAATAATGGAAAATATCATAACAACTACTCACCGTTCCTTGAATTTTTTATCAGATTCTTTAAAGATGAATCAGTCTATCAATCAAATCAATTCAGTCATCTTGTGTATTTGTTGATTATTAATTTCAGCGTTTGTGTGCGTGTGCTGCATACAACAACAACTTTGTTTTAATTTTTTTTTTTATCAATTTCATATCATTGTCACGGCAGAACTAACTAGTTGGTTAATTAATCTAGCAAAAACACAATGCTTATATCAAGTAGAATTCATATTATACCAAGATCATTCGCAGCGCAGGGATAATATCGATAAAAATACTTGATAGTCTTATTTGAAATCAATTTGAATGAATGATGATATAACAAATGTTTTACCTATTTATAAATAATTTTCTTCTGGTTCCGTTCCGTTCCGCAAAATACCATTACCCGTGTGGATATTGGTATTTAACGGAACGGAACGGAACGGAGTCGTTTAAAAATTTTGAAATATAAAATATATCATAACAACTACTAGCTGTTTGTTTATTTCTATGTTGTATTGAGATAAATGAAGCAAACCAACAAATCATTTCATCAACTCAAACATCTTGCATATGTGCATATCACTCCTGTGTTGTGTACAGCTATAACTTTTATTTCATCTATGATACTACATTACTTACACGGATGATATTACTAGTTTGTTCATCAAGCTAGCAATAACGCAATGTGTATCCCATATTACGTAGAATTCTAAAATATAACGAGCACATTCGCAAGGAAAAATTTTGATATTCATCACTTACCTTCCGTCTGAACAATTTTCTCCTGGTTCCGTTCCGTTCCGCAAAATACCATTACTCGTGTGGATATTGGTATTTAACGGAACGGAACGGAATCTTTCAATTTTTTTATAATATGAAAAATATCATAACAAGCACGGCATTTATTCAATCTATAACGAACATGTATTTGTTACGGGAGTTTACGGGAGATTTAACGAGTTTGTTTATCAAATTAACAATACACAATGTTTACATCCAGTAGAATTTTATATTATATCAAACCTATTCTGAGGGATAACATTATTTCCAAAAATAATTGATGGCTTTATTTGTAATACATTAAAATAGATATTAATATAAGAATGTGGATTCCATACTTATTAATAATTTTCTCATGATTCCGTTCCGTTCCCCAAAATACCGATACCTGTGTGGATATTGGTATTTAACGGAACAGAACGGAATCTTTTACATTTTTTAAAGCCATCTCAGGGCTTTGTTCGTACGATCAGTTTTATAATAGAGATTAACTGACACTGATCATTTACATGCTTTATATGTTAAAAATATAATGTGCACATTTAATGGATTGCATGTCACTGAATTTTCATATCCATGATACAGCAAGAGACAGATTATCATAATGTTGATTAAATGTGCTTAATCATGTGTCTCTGTATTCCGCTTGGAAGTTTGTGTTACTAATCAGTGCAGTCTAATTGCAATTTCTCGGGCCTTCCCGGCAGGCTCGGAAAAAACATGAATGCATTAACATTACCTGACGTTAGAATTTTATACAAAATGGAGTTGCTTCCCATTTAAATAAGGATAGACTAAACAGCATTGTGTGTCGTTTTTCGTGGTATAGTTTAGGATATATCGTTGGCTATAATGAAGTCTATGTCAGATCTCAACAGATCATAGATTGTGTTGTATTTATGTCAAGTTTTATAAAAATGGATGTTGCCATGTACGCCTATCTAATACTTTCAATTGTGTCAATTCCAACTGTTACCCTCTAAAACAGGACTATCTATTTTATTATACTGAATGTTTTAATTTTAGAGAACATTTTACTTCTTCTACATAGAAATGACGAGAATTATACGGCAAACCGTACGCGTATGTAACATTTTTTTGTGTTACCCGTTGCCAAGGGAGTTTAATAATGCTGAGGGTAATATGATATAAATAGTGCCTGTTTGGGAGGGTAACAGTTGAAATTGACACCCCGAGAAAACCATTGTCAACCGACGCGAAGCGGAGGTTGACAATGGTTTTCGAGGGGTGTCAATTTCAACTGTTATCCTCCCAAACAGGCACTATTTATTTTGTTATACTGAATGTCTTAATTTTAAAGAAAATTTTACTGCTTTTATATAGGAATAACGTGAATTCTACAGCGAACCGTACGCGCATAATTTTCGCGCATGTAACATTTTTTAATGTTACCCGTTGCTAAGTGCGTTGCTAAGGCTGAGGGTAATAGAAAATATTATTAACTGCGTCTTAACCAATCAGATTTCAGTATTTAACATGAAAGTATAACAAAACGGATTATTAACTGCGTCTAAATCAATCAGATTTCAGTAATTTTTTTTTATTCGAACTTTCATGAACAAGTTATTCACATCATCTTATATATTTAGTTTTACAGTGCATACACATCACATATTCACTTCATTTGAGATTTAGAATATAAGTATAATATAGACACAGTCACATACCAAAGATAAAAAAAGCACATGTACAGACAAGTGTATACACCGAAAGACAGACGTATATATGCACAAACAATCTCGAAAACTTGCTTTCAGAAATTAACATAGAAGTATAATAAAACAAAATATTCGGAAATGTATTTATTGGCCAATAAAACTGCTCACAGATTTCTCTCATCGCCAGTAGAAACTAAAATATACATATAAAGACAAATGAATTCAAAGCACAAATCACACATCAACGCTAGATCAACATACAGACTTGAATCACAACGACAACTGATTACCCTATGGCACGTCATACTATTACTTATTAGGTTAGTTACTGACTCACTACGCCTCGCCATCTATGAGATTGATCAACCCAATATATTTCCGTAGTGAGTTAGTAACTAACGTAATAAGTGTTTTGTTTTCCCAAGGACTATCAAGCGACATGTTTATTCACAAATTGCGATGATCTACGCAAAGCCATGTACAAGATGTCTAACATCTCGTGCAATTTAACTCATTTAAACTCTTCAAAATTTTCAATCTCACCTTTCAAATACTCTTTAAAAATATTTGCTTCACCCATGTTTACTTACAATGTTTTGTTCCTATTCAATTTTAAATGTTTTCTCCCTTTCCTCTGCAGAGATTTGATCAAATATCGACGCTGCCATTTTGTTCTCCTCCAGACAAAACAATGTGACGTCAATATTCTAAGGGCAACTACTCTAATTTTAATGAATTTCAAAGGGCAACTACTCCAAATACATTAAGAACTTACGGCATGCGGTTTATGTATTGAATTCAATGAAATGTCGAAATGAGTAACGAAGCGTCGGCCAATGACGGCCATATTGCCTAATACTAGTATTATTTCTCACCGAACAAATATAGAGATATGTGCACGTGCACGTGCTATGTTTAAACCAATGAAAGTGTGACATTTCAGTCCAAGGGAAAACAATTAAATATGTGCGAACTTTAAAACAGAGATTTCATATCATTAAAGTTGTCTCGTGCAAAATGTGACATTAAGTAAGCATTAAAGATTTTAATTGACAGATAATTGCAATGCGATAAGAATCTGTAATAAACAAAATACAAATAAAAATGACAGGTATTGGTTTCCATAGAAAAATAATTCAATAAACTTTCACATAGAATTAAGTAATGCAACATTTCTTAAATATATTCTATAAATAAATTCATTAATTGAATAGAAAATAATGAGTTAAAACCGTAATCAATTTACTTTATTAAACTGACAGTACGTAATTATCAAGTTCAAAATGTATTAATTGTCGACGAAATGGCGCACCATACTTGAAGCACATGGTAAACTAAAATCCACCGGTAACAAGAATATGCAAAACTAAGCATAGTTGACAATAAAGACAGAGGTAAATTACATCACTAGAAGATTAATAATACATAATTATTACAGTCAAAACACTTACACAGTGGAATTCAAGGCTTACAAAAAACTGTAGTAATCGAGCGTTTAGAAATATGGCGCAGTACTCCACCCATCCACAAACAAGTCGTACACAAAATCTTTCGTACAAAATACATGTAGTAATCAAAATAAGATATGCACAACACATAACAGAAATAAAAATTAACGTTGTACACAAGATAAGCACATAAGATATTTATAATTTTATATTAATGAAATGGTTGCTTCTTATATGCCAAAAAAGAAACGGCGAGTAGTTGTTATGATATTTTCCATTATTTTTTTTTGTAAGATTCCGTTCCGTTTCCGTTAAATACCAATATCCACTGCGCTGCGAATGATCTTGGTATGATATGAATTCTACTTGATATAAGCATTGTGTTTTTGCTAGCTTTAATTAACCAACTAGTTAGTTCTGCCGTGACAATGATATGAAATTGATAAAAAAAAATGAAAACAGAGTTGTTGGTGTATGCAGCACAGGCACACAAACGCTGAAATTAATAATCAGCAAATACACAAGATGACTGAATTGATTTGATTGATAGACTCATTCATCTTTAAAGAATCTAATCAAAAAAATTCAAGGAACGGTGAGTAGTTGTTATGATATTTTCCATTAATTATTTAAAAAGTTTGAAAGATTCCGTTCCGTTCCGTTAGATACCAATATCCACACGGGTAATGGTATTTTGCGGAACGGAACGGAACCAGAAGAAAATTGTTCAGACGGAGGGTAAGTGATGAATATTAAACTTTTTCCTTGCGAATGTGCTCGTTATATTTTAGAATTCTACGTAATATGGGATACACATTGCGTTATTGCTAGCTTGATGAACAAACTAGTAATACCATCCGTGTAAGTAATGTAGTATCATAGATGAAATAAAAGTTATAGCTGTACACAACACAGGAGTGATATGCACATATGCAAGATGTTTGAATTGATGAAATGATTTGCTTCATTTATCTCAAAAGAACATAGAAATAAACAAACAGCTAGTAGTTGTTATGATGTTTTCCTTTATTTAAAAAGTTTGAAAGAATCCGTTCCGTTCCGTTAAATACCAATATCCACACGGGTAATGGTATTTTGCGGAACGGAACGGAATCAGAAGAAATCTATTCAGGAGTAAGATTACTTAAGTAATTTTCATCGACGTTACACACACAGATTAATTGAGTTTGGTTTAAACCTCAACTTTATTTTTACAGTGTCAATCAAACATCATAAAACAACTAGTGACTTTAGTTTTTCTCGGGAGAGAAGCGTGTAATGACTTATAGAGCAATGAGTAGCATATTTTATGTAATACACAGTTCATTAAAACAGCAAAATTTGTAAAACAATCTTTCATTTACGATAGTTAAATTGAAATAATGACGTTTAAAAAAATCTTGTTTCCCCTTTTGGGGCCTCTTAACTGGTTCCGTTCCGTTCCGCAAAGTACCAATAGCCGTATAAATTAACTGTAAGCATAAATAAAATGCAGATTATGCAAGATAGTGAAAAGATATTATAGAAGTAATCAAAAAGAAAAATGTACAAATTAACTATGAGCATGAATTAAGGATTTTATTTTTCTGATTTTGTGTTATACTTCTTCACTTGATTCAGCAAAACAGCAACCGCTAACTATTTATTCATGGTCAAGGATTGTGAGTTCCTGCGCCATGTGTTCAGCTGCTGTCCTAGCACTGCTAGCCACTTGGTTATACTGTATTTATGCCCCTTCTAGCATAAACATTCTAATGATCGTGCCCTATTAATGGAAAAGTGTTTTTTTTTATAAATTAGTTAAGTGTGTGGTAGTCTCGTTATGGGACACCGTACTGATAAAAGGTAGAAGTATACGTGTAGGCCTTTGTTGGGTAGAAATCCTACAGTATAGTTTGTGTATATGCTTGAAATTCAATATTGTTGCTTATCACTCCCTAAATTCCGAAACTGAGCATACATTAAACATTCAAATGTGTCTTATTATAATCATAACGATGGTGAGACAATCAGATAGCTGACAAGTGAAACTTGCATCGTATTCGAATTCATCAAAAGAAAGCATTTTCATTCTAAGCCTCAATTAGCAAATATTGTAGTCTAGTTCAAGAAAACATGAATGTAGTGAATTCGCTGTAATTATTATTTTGAATTTGTTATATGGATATAACAATTTACGGTTATAACCAATTTAATCCATTGGTCGCTATAACCGGGTTTTACTGTAATTACAATTTAGATATATACTAATATAAGGTTGTAGTATCCATATTTTTCATTAAAAAGATAAATCCTTTGCATGTTTCACTTGTCAACATTTAAATTTGCAATTAATAAAAATGTTATATGGAATATTAGCAACAGTTAGCAAGAGTTTTCAAGTAAAAAGAAGGTTCACGAAGCACGTGTGTAATCATGATTTTAAAATAGATAGCCATGTCTGGACGATGGAATGGGGGTGTCATCGCAACAAGTTGATACCTATTGTCTATAATTATTGTAGAATGCTAGTAATAATTGATGTTGGTTATCATTATTAACAAAAAAAATTTCAGTTTTGATAAAAAAAAAAGAAGAAGATGTATTCATATAGCTGAAATATTTACCCGATATTTCGATCCACTGGGCGATTTAATTTGTTTTGAAAAGGTATAACGTGCGTATCATACTAAATATATTACATTATTTACAAGCTGCTATGAGAACTTAAGTTTAAATTTTTCTCTCAGTTAGATTAATTACGCAATATAGTTTGTAAAAAAAAACCAAACAAACAGAGATGCTTTCGTGTGACAAACATGTTAATTCTCTTGACACTAGTCTTCGATATCTCCAGGCAATTCTTACGGTTGGAAATGACAAAAAGCCATTTGATTTTGCATCTTAACATAACAAATACAATTCAAAACTTGACTGTTCTTTCTTTCATGCTTTTAAGCGTAGGGTTATCTGATGCTTCTACATTCTTAGTATAATTTGAAAAAATGAAATAATTTAATTGCAAGTGATATACATGTGTATGCAGTATATAAAATATACTTCAATTGCTTCTTGAATCTATACGTTCCATTTTTATGAATTTATGAACAGCAGCGAAAATTAAATCAAAATTATTTTCTAAACCATAGCCTTATTGATACATGCCTTCAATGGAATAATTTTGTTTAGTCAGGCGAGATTTTTGGAACGCTATTACTTATGGTACAATAGGGTTTCCGTATTAGCCACACACTCAAACTGAAAGTTGAACATCTTAGGAATTTGCTCGAGCATCGTTGTTTCTTTGATGCAACTACAATTTTTTCCTCGAGGATATGTCGTCATTATTCTTATGCTCGATATCCATCGTTACTATTACGTTTACCTTGGCCGCGCAAAATTTTGTAGAAGTTTCGGATTGCCCAAAAACTGCTGATGAATGGGGTATGAGATCGAAGAAAAAGAACTGCCTGGTTGATAGCCATGTTTATTTATGTGCAGCCATACAAAACAAATTGGGTCGATACGGAGAGATTTGCACTTATCAAAGGTGGATTCCAGAAAGTAAGTACACATGTACGAAGGTTGTCTTTAATTAATGTCACAGATCTATGCGATTAAATCGGGTTCAAGGGACAACATTTCGTCCTCTAAGAAACACACTAATTTTAATTCCTACTGACAATTTCAATGCACATATGATAATCATTTTAAAGATAAAATGTTTTACAGAGAGTAAGTTAATGATAGTCGCTGCACGTTAGCCACGTCATTTATAGACCCTAGGTAGTAGTTACCATATAATATATTGTTGGTTATGTGCAGAAACCCGATGGGCGTGGTCGTTATGATCACGCCCATCGGGTATCTGTACATAATCAACAATATTCTATGGCGTAAGTTACTTGTACGATAGTTTACGATTATTCATTATATCTTATTATCATAGTAATATCGGGAGTGCACTTGCCTCTAAACTATACGGTGCCAATGCGTTGGTCCTTATATATGTACATTGTACTTCGTGAATTTCCAAAATGACTTTCTATCCCCGACAAAGATTAATTATTCTTCATTTTTTTTTATATTCAGAGCCCTATTGAATAGATCGACTTCTCATTGTTTATTTTTATTGCATGTTCGTTCATTTTCCGACTTATAGTATCGATATTTGCTTCAAAGAATTAAACGTGTTAACACGAATTTATATGTACGAACCCTAAAGTGTGCAATGCTTCAGTTTAAACAATTGAAATTAAATTTGAATTGATGAAGGTAATTAGTTTTTTTTTAAATCCTATTTGATACTCTGTATCAATATATGTTTTTTAAAAGTGGCTGAAAAAACATGTACACATATATTTTGAACAAAATCAACCAATAAGCAATAAAAAAAATATTATTTGAGAAATGCATGTCGCGAAACCGTGAATGGAAAATGTCAAATTCAATTGGCTACCGCTATTCACTCTGTCCACAAAACAAGTTTTCTATTCAAAAGCCTTCCTATCACGTGACTGACTTTCTATAAAACCTTTAAACAGGATACCCCTATTTCAGTTTAACACACGTTTCTCTATTTGTCCGCATACATGGAGAGGAATATTAAGATAGAGTCTTTCTGACAAAGCCATTGCCGACATTCATTTGACTCGAGCTAAATATGAGATTTATACGACGAACGAAGTTACTCGAGTCATTTATCCGTGTTGAGTTTTGGCAATTTTGATCTGGAGGAAGCTCTTACTGTGGAGTATTGTGGACGCACTAAAAAACAACTTTGTTGATGTTGTTTTTACTCGAGATAGTGGGCGGAGTTAAAAAAAAAAGTGTGGGGTATGTACAAATAACCCAGACTTTTAACAATAGAAAACTCGCCAAGCTATGGTACAAGCGTTCTTGTAGAACTTCGTAAGAAGGTGTTGCAATTCCTATGCTAATTATTCCTAAAGGAGTTGCAAATAAAATAGAAAAATCAAAGTTACAGAATTCGATGTAAATCTTTTTTTCATGCAACGTTGTACATAAAGCAGTGTAGAATTTTATTTGGAAAGTTTGTACTAACTTGTTTAAGACCATGAAATAAATTTGAAAATAGTTACACAGACTTATGTGGCAGAATTCACGCAATATAAAAGGGGAATCCTCATTATTGTGAAAAAATGCCTCCTTGAAACAAAATTAATTTAATCTTAACGTTTGGAGTAAGACAATTTCTTGAAAACTGCCATTTCCGATTTTTGTTTCAAAGAGGCATATTTTTTATAAATCTGACTTTTGGAAAAAATCATTAATACCTTTGAAATTTAAAAATTACGTATTAAATTTTCCCTTCTTAAGTCATATCTAGGATAGTCGAGTGGTAACGCACTTAGAATAGATTAAAACCGTGTCTTATATTTTTGACTGGGTTCGAATCCCGAAAAAGTTGGATTTTTTTTTTATTTCTTTTAATCGCATGGAAAGGTAATGTGTATAGATAATTTAAGAATGTCAGAATAAAGTTATTTAAACTCTTGTTAATGTAATATTTTGCATGTCTGCTTATTTTGTTTTCAACATTATTGTGTGACCGCGTTATAAAATTGAAAAATTCTTCTGAACAAAAGATTTTAAAACAATGTACTTAGTATGCATCAATGTAGAAAGTTGATTTTTCACCCTTTTTAGTAAATAAACGGATATGCTGATTTCAAAGTTATACATGCACAGGTTGTTAAAAGCAAACAAAATCATCAGTTTAGAAAGTTTGAATCGGTGATGAAGCAATAGGCTACTGAAAATTTGTACGGAAAATTTGTACTTTTTTACTAGTCTTAGCATTTATTTAGATACTATTGAAACATAGGATGATTATAATTACAACTCTGACGGTTTTGAAGAGCCAGAATAAGATTTGTTCATGATGTATCTTAAGAATGATATTTTAAACACGCTGGACAGTATATATTAAATTGAGATATGTTAACATTCGAATACAGAAAACATGTATATGGTTATCTTTCTAACTGTATTTGGTGGCTGCCGATAGAAATGCGCGTAAAATGTTTGTTTATTTTGCCTCCGTATGGAACATACCCGCTATGCAAATATAGTCGTCTACGTAATGTGTCTATATTTAGTTGTGACTCTCAAGCGATATTTAAAGGCCCTTACCACGTTAGGGAATAGTCTCACTGTTTTTCAACACCTTCTTTAATCCTTTATAAAAAAAATTGGTCATGATGCTCTATTCACATTTTTAATCATTTTTTTCATTAAGTATTTAAAACTATTTTACTGTTTGTGGTAGATGAAGTAGTATATTGTGCAATCAGTTTTATCAATGGGTCTTCAAGGGCCATGGTATAATATAGTTGATGGCAAATAACCTAGCTTTACTGTTATAAGTTTCTTTCCAAGCGGATGTTTTCTGACTATCAGTAACAATCAAAGATATCAGGCTAGCTTTACGGCCCTATCTTTTAAACCCGGCAGGTTGTAAATAAACACGTGATCGTATGTGATGTAATCGAATCGAACTGTTTCCCGAATATGCGGTTATTTACCAGCATATACTTAGCTGCTTGATTTGTACTTCATAGCACGCACACGGAAAACATACCTTGGTGAGTAATGTACAGTGCATTCGATATGTATTCTTGTCTTTTTTTCAAATAATGTAAGACTTTGTCGTTTAAAGGGGCATGGTCACGATTTGGGTCAATTTTTTCTGTTTTTATTATTTACAATGCTTTAGGAATGCATTTCTTGTGATAAAATGGATTCTGAGAGTCCCTCATAGTGTTACAAGCAAGATACAGAGCTCACAATTCACAATTCAAGGCTCGTGCCTTGTTTTTGTTTACATTGGCTCAATAAACCAGTAAAAAATCTTATTCAAGCTGATTTATCTATCTTCTTATTCATTTTATGCATAAGTAAACAGTTTCTAACCTTTAACACATTCATTTTTGGTCTAAAACTAGAATTTTTATTTCAATATTTAAAACGCAAGCAAAAGCTTGTTCACATTGCAAAGAATTGTAGGCTCTGTAACTCGCTTATATCCAACGGATGACACTCAAATTTTGATTGCCTATTGAAAATGCCCTACTGAAGCATTGTAAACATTAAAATCGGAAAATAATTTTCGACCAAAATCGTGACCATGATCCTTTAACTTATTTCTAAATATATAATTTTGCCAGCGTTCACAAACGTTACCTGTGTTGTCACTCAGACACGTGTTTAACAGAGCGGATGCTCGCGAGAACTCGCCCATACACTGAACACAAATTTTGGCGAGAGCTCGCGAGCTCTACTGTACACACCTCAGGTGTAACAGTGGAGAGAAAGTTAAGATACCCTATTCCTATTTCTATCGATAACTAATTATTTGTCTTTTGTATTTGTGTTTCTCTAAACAATTTTTTTGTAAAGTGAATTGAATGTTTTGTACGGAAGCGAATTTCGGGTAGTGGAAGCCATATTGATTTAAACATACCATGTATATTTATTTGAATCAAAACAGACAGCTGTAAGATAGTATATACTCTATCCATACAATAATGTTGCCTATGGCTTTTGCCTATGTGAGTATATACGCGGTACACATTGATACAGTTGACTTATTTGTGTTGACTTTGTAGCGTTGTGACAGCAGGCACGTAGCATCGGAGGGGGGGGGGGGGCTTTTTCTTGCAGCAACCAATTTTTTAAAATTTACATATAAAAAATTGAATTATCATGGATTTGGCCCCCACTTTTTGGGAGTATGTAGAAAATTGATATGAAAATAAGGAAATGAGGAGTGAAATTGAAGTTATATGTTAAATACTTCGCCAGCCCCACCCCCCAACCCCCCAACCCCCCCCCCCACCCCCACCCCCACACCCGGATTAGGATTTTGATGATTTTGAGAAACTTTCAATTGTCCTTTTTTATGTTTGTCAAGATTTTTTGGATGAGTCTGCCCACCCCCCCCCCCCCCCCCCACACACACACACACACATACACTTTCAAAAATGATGCTACGTGCCTGGACAGTGGTCGGTGAGCATGAAGTATAGTACATGAGTGGATCTGGAAGGACTTTGTTTTACAACCACTCCACGCCACAATAAGCTCTAGAACTTAAGTCCCAGAAATAGTAAAAAGGGTGAACTTGTGAAAGTCGTTATTAAACCATCAGCGCAGGCGTCCGTATATAGATGTCGATTGTTGAGCTAAGTGGAACCCTGTAGTGATACCTGTACATGTTGAACTAATCGCTAGTGGACGTGGACAAGAAGTTGCTAGTGAACATGTTTGGCAACATTGATCATATTAACGTTACTGTTTAAATGTGTTTAACAATTGAACATTAATAGTTTAAGATTATTTAACTGTCTACTATTTGTCAAAAGGGGAATTTAATTTTTGTGGTTTAGATTTATGCATTTAGTTTTTCAACGAGAGTGAGTGTGTGGGTGTGAAAGTGAGTGAGAATTTGTAATATATTTTCTATTGTGTTATTTTCTTGTAAATAAATTTCATTAATTAAAACTATTTTGAGTGTTATTTTGAGATTGCCTGCCTCAATTACGTTATATTTTCTAATTAATCATTAACATGATACTCTAGTATATGCTTTTATAAAATAATGCTACAACATTAAGGGTACCCTGTTCACTTGCTCTCACTTTTAGGTTGATATATTAATTCCATAACATTTACAAATGATTTCTATCTATCAAAGTAAAAAAAATGCAACGTATCATAATTCGCAAGTCCAGCCATTTTATTACTTGATCTAGAGACAGATGATGCTGCGATGTTATCCGAAACAGACGGTAACGTTCCCTATGTTTTTAGATCACCTGAGTAAACTCAGGTGACCTCTTGCTATTGTTTCGTCCGTCGTCGTGGGTTTTGCGTCGTCCGTCGTGCGTTAACAATTTTACATTTGTAACTTCTTCTTCAAAACTTCATGGCCAATTGTTTCCATTTTTGGTCTGACGCATCTCTATGGTAAGAGAAATCTAAATTGTAAAATTCATGGATCTACCAGCCCCTTGGCGCCACAGGCGGGACCAAATATGCAAAAAAGCAAACTTTTCAAAAATCTTCTTTTCCACTCCAACATATCTGAGGAAAAACCTGATTGCATGGTTATGATATCCATGAAGCCCTTTCCCAAAATTGCGAAATTCATAGCCCCTGGGTCTGGGGTTTAGGCTCTAGGATGGGGCTTATATGGCCATATAGTAAAAGTGTATTGACTCTTAGTCAATCTTCTTTGAAACTCTTCTTTAATCCCGCACATGTGGGAGGGGGGTGAATGCATGGTTATTAAGGGGGCATTATGGCTCCATACTGTTAAATTGCATTTATATTTTTTTTAAATGATGTTCTTTACTTCCACACACCTATAAGTAATACTGAATTCATAATTTTAGAAATCTTCAAAATAAGGCTATAGCTGCGCAGTTCGACAGCCGTTTTGTGTAATTAAAAATGCATTGTCTTGTTCTTGTATGCAAAATTTGTAAACAAAATAACATGATGAATCTCTTATTTATTTTGGGAATGTTTTTGGCCAGTTTCGGGCAGAATTAAGCCAGAAACGTTTACATTCTTCATCCTTATCCTCAAAATTACAAGATGGCTACACCCCCTCCCTTGTCATGCGCTCTATTATTATCTTTAATTTTTTTGGGTAAAATTTTAGGTTTTATAGCCCATTTTGAAAGATATCAGTCAGGGAGGTGGTCATAATTACAACATTATAATTTTTCTACTCCAGAATGAAACATAATTAAATGTATATTCGACAAGTGTTTGTATGGGCTATGGTATTCAGGTGACCGTTAAGGTCAATTGGACTCTTGTTGAAACAGAAAAAGGTTTATGTTACTAGTTCATAGTTCAGTGGAGCCTCAGTTATTCGGACGCTTTCGTTCCCAAGTCCAATTGTCCGTAAAGGTTATGTGCAGAAACCCGATGGACGTGGTCATAATGACACGAGGGAGCGTAGCTCCCGAGTGTCGTTATAACCACGCCCATCGGATATCTGCACATAATCAACAATATTATATGGGGTAAGTTACTTGTACCATAGTTTACGATTATTCATTATATCTTATTATTTTAGTAATATTGGGAGTGCACTTTCCTCTTAACAATACGGTGCCAATGCGCTGGCCTTTATATATGTACATTGTACTTCGTGAATTTCCAAAATGACTTTCTATCCCCGACAAAAAATTAATTATTCTTTATTTTTTTTTAAAAATTCATAGTTATAATGACAAGATCGACTTCTCATTGTTATATTTTTTTTATATTCATTCATTTTCATTTTTCACACCATTTCATATGTACGAACCCTAAATTGTGCAGTGCTTCTGTTTAAATAATAGAAATTAAATTTGAATTGATGAAGGTAATTAGTTTTTCAAAATCTTATTTGGTACTTTGTATCAATGTATGTTTTTTCAAAGTGAATGAAAAATCATGTACATATATATTTTGAACAAAATCAATCAATAAGCGAAAAAAAATTATTTGAGAAATGCATTTTGCGAAACCGTGAATGGTTAATGTCAAATTCGATTGGCTACAACTATTCACTCTGTCAAAAGCCAAGTTTTCTATTCAAACGCCTTTCTATATTATCACGTGATTGACTCTCTATAAAACCTTTAAACAGGATATCCCTATTTCATTTAACATGCGTTTTATCGTTTTGTCCGCACACATGGAGAGGAATATTAAAGTAGAGTCTTTCTGACAAAGCCATTGCCGATATTTTTTTGTCTCGAGCTAAAAACGGGATTTATTCGACGAACTAAGTTAGTCGAGTCATTTATCCGTGTTGAGTTTTCGCAATTTTGATCTGGAGGAACCTCTTACTGTGAAGTATTATGGACGCGCTAAACAACAACTTTATTGATATTGTTTTTACTCGAGATAGTGGGCGGAGCTTAAGGTGGTATGGGACATCTGATAATGTGGATTAAAGTACTATATAATTGAAAAACTTTCACCGGTTTAGAATTTTCAAATTTTACAATATTTAACCAAAAAAATAGCTTATAAAAATATTTGAAAAGGAAAAAATTGTAAAAACCCCAGCGGGATTCGAACTCATGACTTACAGGTTCGTAGTAAACCCTCTAACCCACTGTGCTACAGAGTTAGATGACCATTTTTGTAAAGAAACTACTTAATTATATAATTACATTTTATTTTATTGTTTATTTCGATAAACAATACGTCACAACATGGAAGTGTCCCATACAACCTTAAAAAAGTGTGGGTTATGTACATACAACCCACACTTTTAACAATAGAAATCTCGGCAGGCTATGGTACAAGTATAAAAAACACATGCACTTACTCATTATATAGTTTTATAGTTAACTGCTGAAAAAGTTATCTTTGATATTGTTTTTAATAAACATGTTGAGGGGGTGCAAATTATGAACTTCAAGACAAAATATTGAAATTCTTTATTCTATATACACGGACATGATAAATTGTCTGAAGATATGTAGCCACAGGAATAAGAAATATACGCATATTATACTTAATGCGGGATTGTCATTTGAAACCTACCAATGATAAGGTTGTGGCCTTTTGTGAGCATATGCCTAGCTTATTCCCCATTCTCCTTAATTCTAGTTAAAGACGGTGAGATTTCAGAAAAAATATAGTGGAAAGTTCATTTATCTTTAGAACGACGGTACTGTCATAAAATATTTGACAAAGTTCAAGATAAAACTAAAATGTGATACCCAACGCGTTGAAATAAGATTAATGTAAAGACAATTTATTTCATGGAATATTACTTTCATATACTTTTTTCAATTGACCAATTCCAAAAATTATTAAACATTGTTTTTAGTTTGATATATTTAGTTTTTTGCATTAAATCATATGATAAAAAAAAATGCATACACGCAAACATATAGACAAAGCATTGACGTAATGTAATTTGTAAAACGGATGGTGAAAAATTCTATACCAGGTCAATTTTACTCACAGGGGAAACCATGTTCATAACTTTGCACAAAGAGGGAATTATATCATTTATGTATATACGCTTTACTATCGAAACTCCAAATTGGTCGGACTTTATATTTTTGTTCTGGAACCAAAATCACGGGTATTTGGAGTTCTGGCCACAATCCTTACTTAATCAAAACCTAACTTTGTAACACCAGGCAAACCTTTATCAATATTTTTTCTGTTCATTAACCCTTAATATATAAGTGATTTGAAGAAACACAAACCTTTTACTGTGTAATTCCGTTATATATAGCACAATGCTATGTCAAAAATGTCTTAATGCGGGTCTCTTAGCAGAAAATGCTGAGTGATGTCTGGATTACCATACCATTCCTTGTGTATGTTTTTGTTTACAGACGAATGCGTAATACTGAATGCGCAGACTCATAACATGGACTCTGTGGATTGTAAGGCTGACTCAGGATGTCCCAAAGATTTGTATCTTCCCTCCGATGTGTGGCGATGTAAGTTTGTTTCGTAATTCTTTTGTACTATGTGGATAAAATGTTACAAATGAGATACAAATAAACAGTAAACAATAACCACTAATTGTACATTTTATCAAGTATAAAAATAAAAATATACCTTTATATGAATGCAAGTCAGCTTAAGATATATATATTTTTTTCAATGCTATAACTTCTGATATTTTGTATATGCAGCGACATCCTGGAATTGATTTCTGAGATAAAATTTCTTACTGAATCTGATGTGTTCAATAATCTGTAATCTATGGTTTTTGACTAAGCATATAAATCATTTGCCTAAATGGGCATGGTCATGTTTTTTCAAAGTTCAGTTTACTGTTTTTTATTATTTAAAATGCTTTACAATTGAAATTTGAGTGTCAGTCAATAGTTTAAAAGCACGATACAGAGCTCACCATTTTTTGTTATGTAAACAAGGCTCTTGTCCTGTTTTTGTTTACATAGGTTCAATATACCAGTAAAAATCTTTGTCAAGCTTATTTGTCAAATAAATCATCTTATTCATCCTAAAGGTCACGATTTTGGTCAAAAATCTTTTTTTCGATTTTAATATTTACAATGCTTCAGAAAGGCATTTTAAATAGGCAAATGAAATTTGAGTGTCATTTGTTGAGTTATAAGCTAGTTACAGAGCTTGAAATTCTTCGCTATGTAAACAAAGCGTTTGTTTACCTTTTGAACGTTGAAGTAAAAACTCCAGTTTTAAACCTAAAACGAATGTTTTAAACGTTAGAAACTGTTTATTTATGCTTAAAATAAATAAAAAGATAGACAGATAAGCTAGAAAAAATATTTTCTACTGGTATATTGAACCTATGTAAACTAAAACAGGGCACGAGCCTTGTTTACATGACAAAGATTTTTTAGCCCTGCATCTCGCTTATAACTCTACGAATGACTCTCAAATTTTATTTGATCATAAGAAATGCATTTCAAAAGCATTGTAAATAATAAAAACATAAAAATAGAATTTGACCAAAATCGTGACCATGCCCCTTCAATGATGAATAAACTGTTTCTAACGTTTAACACATTCATTTAGGGTCTTTTATTTGGACTTTTTACTTCAACATTCAAAATGTAAACAAAAGCTTTCTGTACAGAGTAAAGAATTGTGAGCTCTGTATCTCGCTTATACCTCAACGAATGACACTCAAATTTTTGTTGCATATTAAAAATGCCTTACTTAAGCATTGTAAGTGTTATATATATATATATATATATATATATATATATATATATATATATATATATATATATATATATATATATATATATATATATATAACTGAATAAACACCTTACCCAAGCCGAATGCTTGAGTGAGCTTTCTAATTACATTTTGTTTCTAGTCCGTCTATAAACTTTGTCCGTTTTCAAATATTTCGCCGCCAGAACCAATACCAGTATCATATGGTGAAGGTTAAGGAAGTTTGTTAAAATTAAGGATCACGTCAGTATTCAAGGGAAAAATCATTATTTGATATAGATATCAAAATTTTGCTTGTTTTTTTTCTTAACTTTATTGACCAAACAGAGAAAAGCCTTCAAAATCAAAAACTATTAATTGGTCAATTAGCTGAAAACTGTGTGAAAGCATCCTCATATAGCTTACAATTTTTTGTAATAGTATTGATCCCCCAAAGTAGCTTGGGACTGGGGTAGCATCTTTTGGTATAATTATATGATATACCTTAAATTGTTCGCTATCATCCTGGTGGTATAGTTTTAATTTGTTCAAACTTTAACTTCTGGACCATCACTAGAAATGGTTTGGCATGAATGGTTTCAAAGTTATTTACATTTGTACATATTTGAATATTTATCAATTCAGATTTTAAATACAAGATCCCCTAAAACTAATTCTTCTAACTTTTCATGCCAATTTGATCGTTGTTGTTAGATTTTTTCTCTTTTTGAAAACTACAAGGATAACTTTGACCACAGTCATTTGTTTTAAAGCATCTTTAGGGCAAAAGAATTTAAATTGTGAAAAATTAATGTATGTGCTTGTCAAATCCGGGGCCTCTTGGACTGTTCAGGGGATGTAAATTAAGTCTCCATACAGATTGTAATTGAATATTTTCTAGTACTCAAGATACGTTGGACGAACTCTGACGATAATTGCTCAAAAAATCATGTGATAATAAGATGGATGGAATATGGCATAATGCATATTACTTACTGGTTTACCAAAAAACGTATGTCTCAAATTAACTCATGTCGTAAAAACAAATGACTAATTCAGTATCTTAGCTGCCACTGAATCAGCCAAATAAGAAAGAAATAAAATCAACAAATCTCTGAATTGTTGAAGTCCGACCAATTTTACAATATTCACTACTTGTTGTTTGTTATCAACCTGCTTAATATGAGCTAAAAACAGATTTTATTTTCCAAAAAATTTATGTACTATAAGGTGTTTTCTCTTCTTGTCAAATTATAAGAAAGGCATATCTCACACTGTCTGGTTATTTTTGTAAATACATTTTACACGGTTTCAAAATAATTAAGTGTAATAAACAGTTGTCAGAGAAAACCAATTAAAGCAAGAAAAAAAATTAAACAGACTTTTAAAGGTATATTTTATTAATGTTACAAACGAAAACAATGCACGAGTCCTATTTACTTTAGAGATAATTTCGAGCCCTGTATCTTGTAAATCAAGTTTGTTTAAATAAAGAGTCAAACTCACTCTCTTTCAAGAAGAGATAATAAGAATTCTTAAAAATGTGTTGGCTTTTTTCAAAAAGTTTCTTCTCAAGACAAGAAAATTAGCCAGAAAATCTAAAAGTTGTGTGAAAACAATATCAGAGTAGATTAAATTGTTTTCAAATCATGATCCTCGGAAGCAAGGTCAGACCACAAAGAGATGTGTAATTTTTACATAGGAATAAATAGAGAACCGTCTTTAAAAATCTTTTACTCCTAAACCATTTAACTAAAAAGAATGAAAATTGAGTGAAAGTATCCTAAGGAATAAATATTTAAGTTTGTTAAAATCACGAACCCCAGAAGAATAACGGGTGAATTTTTACAAACGATAAATGTTGTTACCGCCAATACTGCAATTAGTCATATCTATGCTGGTACTGCAGTTAGTCATACCTGATCTGACGTCATCAGTTTTTGAGCTCAATATATTTTGTGTGTAGAGCCCGTGAACTTGTGTTAGGCAGGCTCATGTTTACAATCCTTTTGTACTGAATGTACTTTTCTCTGGAGGAAACTACTTAATTGGTGAGTGTTATAATATGTATATTGTTAGAATGTTTTCCAATGCATATGTATATTGTGCAGTAGGATTATATTACAGTACATCTGATAATTCTGATAATTCTCATACTTTAGTGTAGGTATAAAGTTACTATTTATGCATATGCATGGATATTTCAAGGTCATTATTAATGATATATTGATAAAGCTATATGGAGGTACTTATATGTAATTATGAGGCATGTGTGCAACTTCGTTGGATTATGTTAGGTTTATAATTGATATATTACGGGAGGTAACTCCATTTGCAACATGTATGATATCATTTGGTTGTCTAGAGTTATGCCTCTTTGTTTACATTTTTCTGTCGCCAAACTTTGCTAGAGCATTTCAGATTTATATATCTAGATGCATATCTTATTGTGATTAATTGAATTAGGTTATTCTGATATATCTGATAGTCATACGTTTCATCATTGTCAACATATATTTACTAGGATGAATTTGTATGTGTGTGTTATTGAATTAGTTTATTTACAATATTTTTTCTCTATTTTTTGTAGTAAATCGTCATTCGTCATTCGTCATTCGTCATATGTCATACGTCTATTGATTCGTCATACATCTTACATGTTTTGTCACCCTCCAAAATAAAATAAAGACGCATTTACAAAAGTGACCAAAGTTTCCTCATTTCACTGGCCAGTACAAATATTTACAATTAAGTAGATGATGGAGGAGGATGGAGGGTGAGAAGATAGAACAGTACCGTAGGAGTGAACGAAGTAGGAAAATGACTCAAAAAGGTGCTGAATTTACCCTGGAAAGTAAAAATAAAAACCGAGAAAGGTGTTTCAAAATACTGTTGACACTTAGTGACAACTTACAGAAATTACTATTATCATCAGAGGATAAAGAAACGATTAGAAGAGCGTATAGTGAATGGCTCGATAAATACGAAGAATTTCTAGTGTCTCAGGATGAAGTACGGGCTTGGCTTTCTACCAGTGATCAGGTCCCTGATGAAGAAAGATTCCAGAAGAGGGATGAATACCTTATGGATTTGAAAAGTTCTGTAGAGGACTGGTTTACGAAACATTCAAAAAGTGTTGTGATTGATAACAATTCCGTGAGTTCTAGTGGAAGTCGCAAGAGCAGTTATTCGCAAGCGAAGTTGGAGGAAAGTCAAAGAAAAGCAGAATTAGAGGCCAGAGCGGCATCATTTCAAGAGAAAAAACAGATAGAAGAGGCCAAATTACAGTTGAAATTGAAAGAAGAAGAACTGGATATAAAGACAGCTTTAAAAATATGTGATGAGAGAACTAAAATAATCGAACAACTGGAAAAAGCTGATCTGGAAGTGGGACGTCTGTCAGAGGCCGCGGGTGACATTCATCTTCCTTTATCAATAGTGACAACATCAATACAGGATCCCATCATGCATGTGTCTACATCTATGAAACAGTCAAAGTTGAGTCCATATGCACCGGTGTATTCGTCTGTTTCAAGACCATTACCAACATGTGAAACAGTTAACCACATTAACAGATCTATATGTACAATGACACCTGGTATTCCATATGTGCCAACAATAACACGCCACAGTACACCATATGTGCCTGTTTCAAGTTATGAAACAAGTCGTCAACCACAGACTCAAGTTTATTCTCATCTGTCAGAGCCAACGTTTACAACTGCAGAAAATCACCACAACACAGATGATCTATTTACAGTTGCAAGAGAGCTCAACAAACCTAAAGCTGACATTCAAAAGTTTGAAGGAAATCCAATGGACTACCAAAGATTTATCCGACAGTTCAACACCAAAGTGTGCGCTAACACCAGTTCATATGAAGAGCGCTTGAACTTTCTTCTTCAATTTACCCGTGGTGAAGCTAACAGAATAGTAACTGGATATTCACATTTGGATGCAGAAAGAGGATACCTACAAGCTTTAGATGAACTTAAGGATCGATATGGTGATCCAGATGTTGTGGCTCATACTTATGTCAAGAAGGCGTTGGATTGGCCAGCAATTAAACCAGACAATTCGAAGGCATTAGACTCTTATGCAATATTCTTAACCGAGTGTCAATTTGCTGTGAATAACGTAAACAGTGCTCGAGTTCTTGAATACTCAGAAAACATGAAACTTCTAATTAGGAAGCTACCATTCTACTTACAAGAAAAGTGGCGAAATGTGGTGTATGAGCTTAAAGACAGAAAACAAGCTGTTACATTTCAAAACTTGGTAAACTTCGTCCGCAAAGAAGCTAAAAAGGCGAATGACCCTATCTATTCTAGTTCAAGTGCACCAAAACGACAGAATGAAAGAGTGAACACATTTTCAAGACCGAGCCGAAACTTTGCTACAAAAACTATGGAGTCCCTTTCATCTACAGAAAATCACACAGCTGCTGTTCAATACAAACCAAAATTTTGTGCTTTTGTGAAACCATGCATCTATTGTGAAGGTTCGTCACATTCCTTGGAAGAGTGCAAGAACATTATGAAACTTCCTCTGAAAGACAGATATGCAGTTTTAAAAATGAAAGGACTGTGCTTTTCTTGTTTAAAATCTGGACACCAGAAGGGAGTTTGTCAACGCAAGTCATATTGTATTCATTGTAAGAGATGTCATCCTTCTATACTCCACTTGGATCCTCGACAGAGCTTTGAACCTCCGGACCAGAACAACAACAGATTGTCTGTATCGTCAGCATCTGTGTCTTCGGCAGCGCATATGGGGGCTGGGGAACTTGTGAGGCAAGCGCTTCCAATTATACCAGTGCGACTGAAATCAAGAAACAGTGACAAATACATTTATACATATGCTTTCTTGGATTCAGGGAGTACAGCAACATTTTTTACAGAGAAAATAGCAAACTTACTTCACATTGAAGGCAAAAAGACTTTGTTAAATCTGACAACCATGGGACAACAGAAGACAGAAAATTGTTATATTCTCTCTGGACTTGAAATAACTGACGTGAATGGTGACAATCCAATAGATCTTCCTCCTATTTACACACAACCAGAATTACCTGTGTCCAGGAAAGACATAATTTCACTGGAGGACCTTCAAAGATGGCCGCATTTAAGTGACATTCACATTGACAGAATACCAATAGATAGTGATATCGGTTTGTTAATTGGTGTCAATGTTCCTAAAGCAATGGAACCATGGGACATAATTCCTAGTAAAGACAATGGTCCATTCGCTATGAAGACTATCCTTGGATGGGTAATCAATGGACCAATCGACACAGTTCCAGAAAATGGCATTTTCAACACATTCGTCAGGGTCAATCGCATTGATGCAAGATTAGAAGAACAGATAAGATACCAGTTTAATCATGACTTTTGTGAGCGGACGATCGATGATGTTCCAGAGCCGTCAAAGGAAGATAAAACTTTCCTAGAATTGGTAAAAAAGTCAGCTCATTTTGAGGATGGACATTATATCATTGACTTACCTTTCAAATCTAAAACTGTTACAATGCCTAACAACAGAAAACAAGCAGAACAGAGACTGATTTCATTATCCCGAAAATTTGAAAACAACATTGAATTTTGTGACAGTTATAAAGCATTTATGGACAAAATTATCAGTGAAGGTTACGCACAACAAGTTCCTACTGAGAACCTACAACAAAACGATGGACGTGTGTGGTATTTACCGCATCATGGTGTATTTCATCCCAAGAAGAATAAACTGCGCGTTGTATTCGATTGTGTAGCCAAGTTCAAGGGAACTTCACTAAATGATCAGTTGTTACAAGGCCCTAACTTGACAAACACACTTATTGGAACTCTGATCAGATTTCGGGAAGATGAGATAGCTGTAATGGGTGATGTTGACAGCATGTTCTACCAAGTGCGTGTACCTCTCCAGGATGCTTCATTTCTTCGATTCCTATGGTGGAAAGATGGAGATCCTTCGAAAAGTGTAACTGAATACCAAATGGTTGTGCATTTGTTTGGTGCAACATCTTCACCTAGTTGTGCCAACTTTTGTCTTCGAAAAACAACACAGGATTGGAAAGGATATTTCAGTGAAGAGACTGTTAACACCGTTCTCAAAAATTTCTATGTAGATGATTGTCTTAAGTCTGTCAAATCTGTGAACGAGGCTGTAATATTAGTGAAAGACTTACAAAGACTTTTAGACAAAGGTGGTTTTCACATTTCAAAGTGGATAAGCAACAGTCGAGATGTCATGAACTCAATACCTGTGTCAGAGAGAGCTAAAGAAGTTAAAGAAGTCCAGTGGTGCGTCGAGTCTGATTTCTTCAACTTCAAGCTGGAATTGAACAAGCAACCGCTTACCAGACGAGAAATTCTGTCGATGGTCAGTAGTGTATATGACCCATTAGGATTTTTGGCTCCATTTGTACTCAAGGCCAAATGTATCCTTCAAGAAATTTGCAAGATGCAATTAGGATGGGACGATAGAATTCCAGATGACCTCGTAATTCAGTGGAATCATTGGTACCAGGACCTCCAGAAACTAGAAGACTTCAAAGTGAACAGGTGTATCAAGCCCTTTGGATTTGATCCAGTCATTACACAGTTACATCACTTCTCTGACGCAAGCGAAATAGGGTATGGCACAGTGTCCTACTTACTACTGGAGAATATAGACGGAGAACGTCATTGTTCTTTCATCATGGGAAAATCTCGTGTTACACCACTCAAACAGACAGCCATTCCAAGACTGGAGTTGACGGCAGCTAGCTACAATAGCCGTCAAAACCAACAAGATGTTACTGACCGAGCTAGACATGCCCATCGATCGCGTTATATTCTGGACCGACAGTATGGCAGTATTACGTTATATTCAGAACAGAACGGCAAGATTTCATACTTTCGTAGCTAACAGACTAGCAGTGATACATGAAGGATCGCAGCCAAGCAATTGGAGATACATTAACACGAAAGTCAACCCAGCTGATTACGCATCAAGAGGTATATCGGCCAACAGCCTTATCATGCAAGAAAACTGGATCAAGGCCCCTAGTTTTTTATTGGAACCAGAGGATCAGTGGCCCAAACATCCAATGGAGATCCCTGATACAGAATTATTGGACAATGACCCAGAGGTGAAAAGAGTTAACGTTAGAGCAGTCATCGCAGAGCAACAGAATTCAGACAATTCTACAGAGTGTGTTAACAAGTTGATTCAACATTATTCTTCGTGGTACTTGTTGAAACGAACAGTGGCATGGATTCTGAAAGTGCGGAAAGAATTGTTAAGGCGTGTGAACATGAAAAGACTCAATTCTAGTCCAATATTACAAGAATCATATGATAAGAGTGTTCTATCGCACCAAGACCTTAAAGAGGTAGAAAAGTCAATACTGAAATTTGTTCAACAGCAAGAATTTGACACAGAAATCAATGCTCTTGCTTCAGGAAACTCTCATGTGAATCGTAGAAGTCGAATCAGGAACTTGGATCCATTTTTGGATGATGGAATCTTACGTGTCGGCGGTCGACTACACCAGTCAAGTATTCCAGCAGAGATGAAACATCCAGTTATTCTATCCAAAGATCATCATGTGTCAACAATCATTCTTAGACAAATTCACCAAGAACTGATGCATAGTGGTAGAAACCATATGTGGCAAAGTTAAGAGAAAAGTATTGGATTATTCATGCCCCGTCAGCTATCAGGAAGCTGGTATCAAGATGTGTTACATGTAGACGATTCAAGTCGAAAGTTGAAGAGCAGAAGATGGCAAATCTACCAAAGGATCGTATCGTTCCAGATGAACCACCATTTAGCAGAGTAGGAGTCGATTACTTTGGACCGTTCGATGTAAAACAAAAGAGAAGTCGTGTGAAACGTTATGGCGTAATATTCACCTGCTTGGCAAGTCGAGCTGTACATTTGGAAGTAGCAGCTTCATTGGACACTGATTCTTACATAAATGCCTTGCGACGCTTTATTGCCAGAAGGGGAGAAGTTACGAAGATACGTTCTGATAATGGAACTAATTTTGTTGGTGCCGAGCGTGAACTTACCCGATCCATACAGGAATGGAATCAACACCAGATTCAAAATTCAATGTTACAGAAGAATGTAGACTGGCAGTTTAACCCACCAGCTGGATCACATCATGGTGGAGTGTGGGAAAAAATCATTCGAATTATTCGCAAGGCCATGAACAGCGTTGTAAGGGAACAGACCTTGGACGACGAAGGACTTAATACCCCCTGATGTGTGAAATCGAATATATGATCAATGATCGACCAATCACGAAGAATACAGATCACCACTCTGATTTGGAACCACTTACACCAAACCATTTGCTCTTAATGAAGCGGAAACCGAACCTGCCTCCAGGAGTTTTCGATAAGGACAACATCTATCACAGGAGACGGTGGAGACAAGTTCAATATATGGCAAACCTGTTTTGGCATAGATGGGTACGGGAATACCTACCGCTTTTACAAGAAAGACAGAAGTGGCACGAAATCAAACGGAACTTGCAAATTAGTGATGTTGTGTTAATAGTCGATTCTAATTCTCCGAGAAACTCGTGGCCTATGGGCATTATTTGTGAAACTATACCGGACTGCAACGGACTTGTGCGACAAGTTAAAGTTAAAACTGCGACAAATATTCTGATCCGCCCCGTTGATAAACTCTGCCGGATTCTAGAAGGAGATTGTTAGAACTGTTTGATTATTACGAACTTGTGCAAATTTCTGTATTATTTGTGATCATTGAATGTTTGTTCATTGTTGACATTTTCTAGGAACAATTGCTAGTGAAGACACAAATTTGATAAAAAACTAGGTTGTTTGTAGCTTAATGATGTAGAGTATTTTTGACGTAATTGTGTCATATTCATTCCACAATTAGGGGGCTGGGTTGTTACCGCCAATACTGCAATTAGTCATATCTATGCTGGTACTGCAGTTAGTCATACCTGATCTGACGTCATCAGTTTTTGAGCTCAATATATTTTGTGTGTAGAGCCCGTGAACTTGTGTTAGGCGGGCTCATGTTTACAATCCTTTTGTACTGAATGTACTTTTCTCTGGAGGAAACTACTTAATTGGTAAGTGTTATAATATGTATATTGTTAGAATGTTTTCCAATGCATATGTACATTGTGCAGTAGGATTATATTACAGTACATCTGATAATTCTGATAATTCTCATACTTTAGTGTAGGTATAAAGTTACTATTTATGCATATGCATGGATATTTCAAGGTCATTATTAATGATATATTGATAAAGCTATATGGAGGTACTTATATGTAATTATGAGGCATGTGTGCAACTTCGTTGGATTATGTTAGGTTTATAATTGATATATTACGGGAGGTAACTCCATTTGCAACATGTATGATATCATTTGGTTGTCTAGAGTTATGCCTCTTTGTTTACATTTTTCTGTCGCCAAACTTTGCTAGAGCATTTCAGATTTATATATCTAGATGCATATCTTATTGTGATTAATTGAATTAGGTTATACTGATATATCTGATAGTCATACGTTTCATCATTGTCAACATATATTTACTAGGATGAATTTGTATGTGTGTGTTATTGAATTAGTTTATTTACAATATTTTTTCTCTATTTTTTGTAGTAAATCGTCATTCGTTATTCGTCATATGTCATACTTCATACGTCTATTGATTCGTCATACATCTTACATGTTTTGTCACCCTCCAAAATAAAATAAAGACGCATTTACAAAAGTGACCAAAGTTTCCTCATTTCACTGGCCAGTACAAATGTCTTTAAAAATATATTTTTTCAAAACCATATGGCTATAAAAATGTTGAAACTTGTGGCGAGGTATTAAAAATTTTTTTCAAAGTATGCTCAAATTATTGTTCCTGTGGTTGGGTATGTTACATTTTAGGTGAATAATGACACAGAAATTAAAAAAAAAAAGAAGAATCTTTGAAAATCCTCCTCTCAAAAATCGTTTGGCCTGAAAAGCTGAAACTTATCGGGAAGCATATTCAAGTATGATTCAAGTTTGTTTAAATTATGATATAAGGGAGTAAGGTCAGTTCACAATGAGAGTTATACTTTTTGCATTGAAATAAATAGAAAAACCTCTTGGAAACTCCACTTCTCTAAACATTTGGCCCAAAAAGTTGAAACTTTAAGAAAAACAAGCTTAGGTATTGTAGATTAATGTTTATTCTAATAATAATCCCTCGGGTAGGGCGGAGCTACATGTACAGTTGGGGATTTCTTTTGTAGATAGATAAATTTTAAAAAAAATGTTTTAAAATTGTTTTCTTAAACACCATTCGGTCAGGGAAGCTAAACATGTTTAAAAACATCCTAAAGATTTTAAATTATGTGCTTTGAAATTGTGTACATAAATTTTGTTTTGTAAAGCTCCTTTAAAATGGATACTAGGATATAAATTTAGTCTTCAATATATGCAATGAAAGAAACAAAAGAAATGAGTAAAGTTCAGAAATTAGATCTTTAATGCTGTAAATAATTGGTTTTTTTTCTTTTCAGATAAAATTTGTTATGACAATTTTTATGGGATGTAAGTAAATTTGTTTGGTCATTTACTTATGATTATTTATTGATAGAAACATAATAGTAAGGTGAATGTTTTATTTTTTTTTTTTTTAATTATTTTTATGACATTAAACGTTTACTTAAATCATTTAATTCAAAGTGACTGGAAAATTGGTTGGAATTTGCTAAAATAGTAATTAAATGAATGATTGTTATTAATATACTACTGTAACAGTATATAATCTTTTCTTAAAGAACAAAAACCCTGGGCCAAAAATTACCCCAACAATCACCATTGATGACGCAAGGTAAATATATATATATATATATATATATATATATATATATATATATATATATATATATATATATATATATATATAATCATGCAAATGCACTTTCAAGTAATGATCCATGTGTTGATTAAGTATATACTATGTTTACGAATGCTTGCATTTTTCTCAATTGTTGTTGTTTCCATTTCTCCATTGCTTGAAATGCCAATTCACAACTCGAACAACTTGAATTTTTAATTCATGGATGAACCCATATGCTTATATTAAACCATGCAGTTTGAAGAAAAGTTTAAAGAATTCTTAAAAAGGACTATGTGCGGTACGGGCTAATATCTGCCCCCAATTTTAACCAATTTTTGAATAGTGTCGTATAAAAATCAAATCTTCATAAATCATTGTACAGTGGACGCCTATCACTTTAATCTTGATTTTAACCACCATTGCTCATTGGCTATTTTTCTATGACGTCAATTTTATGACCTCATTCCCGCAAATTTGCAAACGGATGAAAATATTCTCATTTTTGCTTTATATTTTGCACCCGGAAGTATAGAGCGCAGGTCTGCTCAAGTAAGATCTTAACATATGTTTTTCTTCAGATAATAATACACATTATACTAAAAAATGGTACTTGAGCAAGCCTGCGCTCAATGTTTCCCAGTCGAAAAATCATCGGAAAACACCCATATTTTGCCTCAAAACATCAATTTATCAAATTCGGCAATCTTCATGACGTCATTTCTACACTATGACGTCACTGTGGTGATAACCTTTTGCACCCTTATTTTTGATATGATTTTAACTATCTTCACCCTTATTTTTAAAGCGCTTTATAAAACTTTATTTTGGGGGCAAAAAATGCATAAAACCGCACATAGTCCTTTATCTGGAAACTGTTACTCAACATACAAGGTTATTTTTCTGGAAACTGTTACTCAACATACAAGGTTATTTTTCAGTAACCAGATATACACTTTTAATACCAAATAGGTCCATGTAGTAGAACTGTATTTGAAACACTATATTCCCTTTAGATCAAAGTATTTGCATGGCTGCTAACTTCATTCCATATTTCCTGTTTAACTGTAATCAAGGATCAGGAATTTTCAAATTACCTTCTTTAAAACATCACAATCTATATTATGCAAGTACCCGATATGATGTTATAACTATTAATTTACATGCATTATTTACAGAAATACAATTCCTGCAATTTACCAATGCAGAGAATTTTTAAACATGTTCATCCAAATGGCAATTTTGTATTTAAAGTTATGTTTACATTCCTAATGCATAATATTTCATTTCTTTCATTGTTTCATACCAATTAACAGTTTTGGCTGAATCAGAATGGCTCATTTATGTAGAACTCAGCATAGGAGAAATGCATGAAATATAATTTCTCAGCAGAAAAAAATATTACTTTCATCAAGTAAGCTATAAATTCATTACTTATCCCAACAATTTGATGCTGATTTCAAAAGTTTAGAATAATTATCAATCTTAAGGTATGTGAACTTCAATAGATAATAAAAGTAAATTAAGGTACCTCCTATCATAATACAATGAACCCCACAATACATTTTAATAAACATCATTTTTAAGTGTTTTCCTGGGTAGGCTGGAATCATTGTCATTTTTTAGTTCTCTTTATGAAATTTGTAATTCTAAATACAACAGGGGAAGTGACCCTGACTCCCGACACCCCTATTATAGATCAGTGCGTGTAATGGCAAATTATTTATACTCAAATTTTTGAAGAAATAAAAAGTTAAAAGATCTGCGAATCAGATATTTACAGTCCTATTCCTATATCCCAATGACAATTACTGGCATAAAGACCAGCACAAGCCAATTTAAAACAATGAATAAATACATTTCCTACATGCATTTTTATTCATTGATGTGAGTATGCTTGGAAAAATAATCCCCTCAAACAGTATAACAGTTAGTTTGGTAACGTGTTTCAACTTTCTTAATAGATAGCAGGAAACTTATAAAAAAGTAACAAAATTCTCTACTCAAAAAATTTAGAAACTACCTCTGACTGTTGATTGTATCCCCTACATATATGAATGCATTCTACATAAATGTACATGCAACAAACAGTTGTAATACATGTATTTTAAAAATAAATACATGTACATTTAAGCATATGTGAAAAGTGTTTGGTTTTAACAATCAATTTTCTAATTTCAAATGATACATATATTTGATTTTGTGTGTCTTTTCCAAGCTTTTGTGGTGAGGGAGGGGATAATTTTCATATTAATAATAGAATACCAGAATTTATCTATATAATGGTAATTTAGCTTTATCTTTGTTTCTTGTATGTATTGATTTTTGTGATCGGTTACGGCCGATCACTGTTGTGTCCAAATGAGGCATCCGGCAAATGCTTCCACGTGCGCACACATTCCGCTTGCATAAGTAGTTCTTATAAAAACTTGTTTGGTTTAGTATTTTTATAACATTTTGCTCAGTTTTATTTTAATTCATTTACCTTAAGAGATGCAAACATACATAAAATACAGTTCGACCTGTTATTTCAAGAATGCACATTTTGTCTCACGCGTAAGAATGTCGTTCGAAAGATTCATTCAGTAATGCAGTTGACCTCGATGAACTGACCTCAATCATAAGAAGATGCTCCAAGACCTGACCTCGATCTGTTGATGTTGCATAATAGTAGCCAGGAAGACGGCATGGTTATACATAAGGTTACGTTATAATGCAACCTCAATAGCAAGTTATGATGGCATTCAATGTTTTTCAGTCGCATTAAATTATTTCAATATAACTCTTTCTTTGTAAACGTGTTAATGCTCTTTGAAGAGCCCTACTCAGTATTCTGAAGAAGAAAAAGATACTTTAACATTTAATAATTACGTTAAAAATATAAAAAAAAAACTTGACAAGGAGTTTACGAACGGCTTTCCCCAAATTTATTTCCAAATTTAATTGTCGGTTTAAATTGACGGTTTATAATGGTGAAATTATGGTGTACAGATTCAAAATTTTCTATATTTTGTAAAAATACAGTACTTTTTTAAATTATTTTACATCAAACTGATCATGTTGATTGCTTCTAGCTATCACTATATCATTATTGCCGATCATTCCTTTAAAAGGAATACTTGTCTTGTTTGCTTTTATGCAGGGATTGAAGGTACTAAAAGGGGAAATAACTCAAATATTTTATTTGAAAGAAACATCAATAACACATACATGTAAAATAAATTTCAGTGGTATTGTAATAAATTTAACTGATATTTTTATTTGTAATTTATGATTTTTCTCAGTAATTCATATGCATAACAAACCTGAAGTAACAAAGATCCATTAAATCCAACTGCACTACATTAACATGACAACGCATTGGATGGGAGTTCAGAAACACTAATAGAGGTTCAAGTTAGATGTGTAGTGACAATATCTATGGGTCTTAACAAAAATAAGGATAAAATCTTCAAGATTTTGAGAATAAACCACTTTGTTTACATGCTGTTTCAACACTTCTCTTTTTGAACTCTCAGCACAAAAGAGTTCAAAATTGCAAAGGGAGATAATTCATTTTCCAAAAATGTAATCATATTTGAACTTATTATTTCACAACAATAAGGATAGCTTCCCCATCGTGTTTTTACATTTTAAGGTAGATGAAGGATTGATGGTTTGTATATCTATGCTTGTTAAACATTGAGCTTGCCGCATTTTTTTTTATAACACTGTAGTAAAAATGGCCTATTTTGATAAAATATGAAGTTTGGGTCGAGTTTCCATGGAAACTGATCAGTATATAGACAATTTGGCATGTTCATTTTAGATAGTTTAATAAGGTCTACATTCTGGAATATTTCCGGCAAAATCCGTTTCTATGCGTGCCAAAAAAAATTTAAATGCTTACGGAGAATGGTTCTTAATATATTAATTACTTCACATGACATTTAAATTTGTTTGATTAACTGGTTAAATATGACAATTTTGCGATAATTGTCATATTTGGATTAAATTTGTGTGTTTATGATGTGCAGTACAACTGTACTAATAAACTCTCATTCTAATTTATCTGGAAACAAACTAAGATATGGGATCAACTCTCAATATTACCAATGTCCATAGAATCTCGATCAGAAAAGGGAATAAAAGCATTGTTCGATATAAGAAAGGTTGACTGTCGATACAGTGTCATCTAGGTTTGCTTGATAACTAAAGATTGTACCATCCATTTTTTATGGTTGTGAACTTTTGGGGATTCTCAAATAACACAAACATAGCGAGAGTTCTAATGAAATTTGAAAACTTCTTCTTCATCTAAAACAATCCTTTCTAGATTTTATGGTATAAGGTGAACAGGCACGTAGTTTCAAGGAAGAAGGGGATATTAGGGGCCTGACCGCAACAAATATTGTTCATATAAAAAAGTGAATTATTATGGCGTTGCCCTCCTTCCTTATTCTAGGAGCATGTAAAAAATTGAATTGAAAAAAGGAAATTACAATAAATTTGAAGCTATAGGTACACTGCGCTACATCCCCCTCCCACGGATTTTGATTTTCATGATTTTGAAAAAATGCCTTTTTTATTTTGATTTGCTTGTAAATTTATTTTTTGGATGAGTCTGTTTTTTGAAAAGTCTACCCGCTCCCAATTTTTAAAAACAACCCTACTTAACTGAACTTGGAATTCATTCTTTAACAATTCAAATCCAAACACTGGTCCAATTTATAGGTAGGAAAGAATTTTAAAAAATTCAAACTAATGTACAGACTAGATATCATTGTTACAGCCAGAGAAAATTCAACTTGCACTAAATGTAAAAGGCAAAGAATAGATTAGTTGTCTTCCAATGCGGTTTTTGTCACTATCCCACCCTTCCCCTTTCTTTCCGAGAATACACACGGCACCATATACCGTTAAATACACGGCTTGTAAGAGGGTAAATTGCTTTTCGGTGAACTTGTTGGGCGAGTACAAGAGGAACTTCAGATAGCTTGCCCCTTAGTCAACTAAAGCTCTCATCCAATACAGTAATCTCCCTCCCCTACCCAAATAACATCGTCTCCTCGATTTAAACTCTCAAATACATCCATCAAGTACCGGGAAAAAAACCGATTGGTCACAATCAAAACATACATGTCCAAGACCAACTTGTGTTGTTGATATCGACAATATCGATATCGATGTTGAATTTTTAAAAACGCTAAACCAATAATGATGTCGATATAACCAATGTCGTACACAAAATGACGATATCGATATCGACACTAATGACTTTTAAGACTTTTTATATGCGATATTGTACACAAAATGACTTATAAATTCCTTTAAAATCATCGGTAATAAAATTTAAGTAAGAACAATGAGAAGAACGTCTAAATTAAGGATTGTAAAATGATATCATTGTGATCGTCTATATCGTCAAGTTGTAAACAAAGGAAAATAGGTTTTGATACGGTATCGTCGATACCGACGTTAAATATGGACAGATTTAGTTCTGTACATATGCAAACCGATATCGATACGATATGGAACATATAGACGATATCGACGTTAAATATGGACAGCTGTAGTGGTGAACATATGCGACTCGATATCGATACGATATCTTCGACATCGACAATATCGACATGAATATGGACAAATTCAGTTAAGGACAAAGAAAAATCGATATTGATACGATATCGTCGGTATAAACGATATCGCCGTTAAAAATGGACGTCAAATTTGGACAGCTATAGTTGTGAACATATGAAGTTCTATAATATTGAAATTAGTGAATCAATACAATATCGTCGATATCATCAATATCGATATTACATCGTGTCTTGGACATAACGCAATCGAAATGTACCTATTTATCGATAATAATCAAATTTTAACTTTAAAGATATATCTGTTCAAATACCCTTAATATTAAGATTTAAAGCTACGAATCTTCAGGCATGCAGCATTCTTAAGACTAAGACATATCTTAGATAAACTTAAAACATACGTTAGTCTTAAGTGGGGACATCAAATCTAGCCTAATGTAAGACATATCCTAGAGCGTTTCCTAGATTTAAACACCACAAGACCCGTTTTAGAAAGTGTCTTAACTTATTATTATCAAAACATGGCCGCCGCCTTTGTGTGTATTCAAAGAAGAAGGATAATAAGGAGAGCTCGTATATTAAGAGACTACGACAATCCTCTGGATTATTTAGACGACGAAAGCATTGTGAGTAAAGACAGACTTACTCACTCATTGATACACAATCTATGTGCAACATTGCAAAACGACCTCCAATGAACAACAATGAGGTCACGTGCACTATCGGTCTCCTTACAGAAAATGGTTGCTCTACGCTTATAGCAAGTGACAGCTTTCAAGAAAGGGTTGCAGATATTCAATATATTTCAAGACACATTGAAGGGAATGCTCTTAATGATGTGACCAATTGCTTGATAGGAATTTCAAAACATCACATAACCCTGCCAGTTGACGTGACTGAATTAAACAAAATTAAAAAAAACCCACAATTCTATGAAATTGCTCATTTTCCAAACACCGTTGGAGCAATTGACTGCACAGACATTCGACTAAAAGCACCTTCAGGAACATATATTCGTCATTCGAAAAAAGTATCATTCCATGAACATTCAAGGTGTATGCGATTCGAATTTGAAATTTCTTAATATTGTGAAGAAGTGGCCTGCTGTGTTATATAAAATGTGCATTGTTGACAAAATTCCTTAACCTGAAGGATGCAATTCTTCAGATCATGGGCATATACCAGCTGAGTGCTTTATCGGCAATTTTGATGACGGAATAAATGTCTGATTAAGATTAATAAAGACTACTAGAAACTGGTTACTAGTAACTGGCTACGAGGAGTAAGAAAAGTTAGCTACTAGTAACTGGCTACGAGATGAAAGAAATCTTGCCTACTACATACTAGTTACTGTCCAATTGACAAAACTTTCCTCCGAATTCTACTTATGTAGTTAATACAGTATGTACATTGCACTATATCATCCACATGATTTCTCATCTTTTGTAATACCGTCAGCTAATCAATGCCTTACAAATATCACATTTTTAACATCTTTGTCAAAACATTTCAAATAGCTGAATAATAGATTAAATGTATCTACAAGTGTTGTTAATATCAACATTTTACTGAGATATCTACATGTTTATAACCTTAAAATACTCATATTCCTCTCGTAATCTCATCAGTGATAGGTTCACTTCGTTTAAGATATATATATATTTTAGACAATTTTGTCCATTTAACTAAAAAAGCTTTACATATAGATTGAAAATATCAACAAGTGTCATTAATTTTAACAATCTACCAAGTGTTGTTAATTGCAACATTTTATTAGGTCACCCACGTGATATTAGGACACAATAGCTCAAATATCTCTTTTTATCTTGTCAGTTTCTAGTGCATATTGTTTCAGAAATCTCCGTTTTAAGACAGTTTAGTCCATTCAACTCTAGTTGCTGTATATGTAGATTGAAGATATCTACAAGTGTTGATAATTTTAACATTCTATAATGTCATCCACACGATATTATGAAAATAAGTTTTAGTTTATCTCTCTTAATCTTGTCAGCTCTTAGGGCATTTCGTTACAAATGTCTCAAAATTATACAGGTTTGTCCATATACCCCAAGAAGCTGTACACATAGATTGAAGATGTCTACAAGTGTTGATAATTTTAACATTCTATAATGTCATCCACACGATATTATGAAAATAAGTTTTAGTTTATCTCTCTTAATCTTGTCAGCTCTTAGGGCATTTCGTTACAAATGTCTCAAAATTATACAGGTTTGTCCATATACCTCAAGAAGCTGTACACATAGATTGAAGATGTCTACAAGTGTTGCTAACTGCAACATTCAATTAGGTCATCCACATTATATTACATGTACGACACATTTACCCAGATTTCTCTCTTGATTTTGTCAGCTACTAGTGCATCTCGTTTCAGATAAATGCATCTCCTTATCTAGACATCTCTGTCAATTTAATATAAGTAGCTTTATATATAGATGAAACATATCTACAAGTCCTCTTAATTGCAACGTTCTAATACGTCATCTACATGATATTACGACACAATTACATGTATGCAAATATCTCTTTTAATCTTGTCAGATACTGGTGCATTTTGTTACAAATATCTTTATTTTTTGTCGGTATTGTCCATATATCTCGAGAAGCTCTAAATACATATTAAATGTACTTACCGATGTTGCTAATTTTGAGATTTTATTAGGTCATACACATGATATTCTGATCAAATTACTCAGATATCTCTCTTAATCTCGTCAGCTACTAGTGCATTTCGTTACAAATATCTTCATTTCTTTTAACAGTTTTGTCCATATAACTCAAGTAAGTGAGCATAATAATTGAAGATACCTACATATGATGTTAATTTCTATATTTTATTAGGTCATTCAAATGATATTACGACACACAATTACCTAGATATCATTATCTCGTCAGCAATTAGTGAATTTCGTTTCAAATATCTCCATTTCTAGACAGATTGTCAACATACGATAAGTCGCTGAATTTGTAGATTGAAGATATTTACAAGATTTTTTAATATCAACATTCCATAAGGTCGTGAACATGATATTACGACACAATTACTCAGATATCTCTTTTAATCTCGACAGCTACTAATGCATTTTGTTACAAATATCTTTATGTTTTAGCGGTTTTGTCATTATATTTCAAGAAGCTGTATATATATATATATATATATATATATATATATATATATATATATATATATATATATATATATATATATATATATATATATATATATATATATATATATATATATATATTTATGACTGCCGTTACAAAAAGGGCCCTTAGGGTCAAAATTTCACAAACTCACTTTTTTGTCAATTCCGATTAGTCACCTCTTTCTGAATACAAATATACAAAGATATCCAAATTCTTGTGTGTTTTAACCATTTAATGACAATTTTGGTAAGACATGTTAACACGACTTTGACGTAACTGGTCGAAACGTCACGACGTCACGAACGTCAAATTTTGATTTGCATTCATTTTTTTCTTCAGTCTCCGGGATGTCTCTAAAATTGAAGAAGAGAGAAGAAATAAAAAAGTAGAAGGGGGGTCCAGGGTCTTGCTTATAACTACATTGTGTTTGAAATGCAGTAATAGCCAGGTAATTACGCCATTATAGGCGGGGGAAAGAAATATGGAGAAAAGTTCAACGTTTGCGATTTTAGATTCTCGAGATTCGATACAAACCAACGGGATCGCGGAATTAAGAACTCGCGTAATATAAGGAATTTACAATTTTATTCAATTTTTTTTTTTCAAAATGCAAGATTGCCTGTAACTTTCAATAAGACTTCTGCGTTAATTATGTCCATTTTTTGCACTAATCGATAGTACAGTGCTGATGGACGTAGTTTATACTTAGTGAGTAGTAACATTTTTACATGTTGATTAAATTTAATTTATTCTCTTATTATCGATGTTACACGATGAATGAAAAGCTCTCTCTCTCTCTCTCTCTCTCTCTCTCTCTCTCTCTCTCTCTCTCTCTCTCTCTCTCTCTCTCTCTCTCTCGTTGAATACAAATATCGGCCAAGTGATTATCAATTTAAAGTAGAAAAATAGAGTGCATACAGTTGCATACGGTATTCTGAAATTTTAAGAAATGTCGCGATTCTCGGATTTTTTTTTATTCCTGTACATTTTACATTGTAACAAACACACATAAAAATTGACTTCAGTATCATCGAAATTTGTTTCTTGCATAAAAAAAATGAGAAAGAAACCATCATATATGAAGATGAATTCTACGTCCGTGCATGTTACAATGTATTTATTGAAAATGTCGCACATATAGTGTTTATATTTAAACAATAAAATGCGTTCTTTGGGGATTCATTCGGGATGTGAAGGTGAAAACATTGCAGAAAAAATACATAATCTGCGTTAGCGGGTTATGTAATTTTTTTTGCAATAATCGCCACCTTCATAACCCGCATGAATAATCAAAGAAAGCATTTTATTGTTTATATTTACATCTTTCTTTTAACTAATTCATAAATTGATTATAAAAAGTAAGTAAAATTCACTAAATTACTGTTAATGTACATAAGTACTGAAAAAACAGCCAAATCGTCTCATATGAGACTCTGATTCTGACATCAACATGATTATTTCGTGCAGTCCGTGATTTTTCTTAGGTCGCTGTAGGTTACGACAAATCGATAAATGTGGTTTGTGAATTTCAGTCTGACTGTTTCTATAGAGCTATGAATGAGTTTCCGTAAGAAAAAGAGGGAATAATACTTGGTCGATGTAAATATTTATAGATAATCATGAAACGTTTATTTATAAAACGGCAATTTATTGACTAGATATCAAAAGTATAGTAATATTATGACTGCATTTACAAACCTGTTTAGTTATTTTACGTAAAATATCTCAAAAAGTACACGCAACATGTGAATTTGGGTTGTTTAATTGCACAAGAAAAACAAAAGTTGTCGCGCTCAAGTAATAACCAGTTTTTCATTGGTACAGGTATATACTTTTATGTTGTTTCATTAAAGGCACTTTACATGAAAATTTCACTAAGAATAAGATTTTTCCATTAAATCAAATGCAATAAATCAGAGTAGATTATTACGCTGTGAAAATATTTCTCAAACTCGAATCCGTTAGTTACATGCGTTTTAATTCGTTAAATAATTTCAAAATTTTATCGCAAATTTTTTAGTAATAGAATGATTAGAGAATTTATTTTGCATGTTGGCAGTAGTACTATAATTGAGACATAACCGCTTCTCTCGTTTTCCTTCCGACTAATTTTAAAAGTGTAGAATCGTCTCCTGGGAGGTGAACTTCCAAACTTAAGATTTAAAAAAGATCTTTTGAAATATTTGACTTGTTTTGTTTTACAGTTTCCAGGTGAACTTCCAAACTTAAGATTTAAAAAAGATCTTTTGAAATATTTGACTTGTTTTGTTTTACAGTAATTGCTGCGCAGATAACTGTTAGATTTGAAAAATACTGCTCTGCATCGATTCGGTAAGTATCAGCCTTCAACCCCTCTTATCAACAACGAGTATGCAGTGTAGTTTTTTTTACTTTAATAAATCACATATTCATTGCTTATACAAACTTAAGTTGTACAATTTTACTCAGAATACTGTATAATAAAATAACCATCATCGGATATCCACGACCAGTCTCGCATTCAATTATACGCAATAAGTAAGGGTATGCAAGACGGGCCTTTGGTTTCCAGCGATGATTTATAAAAAAAAAAAAACAGAAGAGAAGTGATTTCCCAATTAGAGCATATTTTCATCACACACTAGAATTTAAAATGTGTGTTTAAGTTTCATACCGGATGCAAAAACGGCATTTTTATGACATCTCACCATCAACTTGTGTGCAATATTACGCGTTCGAAATGCGTAGACTCTAGTTATTAAAAAAACAAAACAAAATACGGATGCATAAAAAATAGAAACAGAAAAATAGAAAAAACTGCGTTTACAATGCCGCTACCTTGACGTCGTTTTCTGAGCATTGTGACGTCAAATAAATCGGTAATGATATTCTCGCCGTCTTTGATAATAAGAATCTGACGAAAATTCTCTCCAAAGCAAAGTTCTCGACCAGCAATACTATTTCCATCAAAAAGTGCGGCGACCCCCGATGTGGAACATGTGACCTTATACAGGAGGGAGAAGGAATAATATTAAAAAGTGGCCAAATTTTAAAACCTAATGCCCCAATGAACTGCAAATCGTCTAATTTGATATATTGTGCGACTTGTCCAACATGTGGAGAAAATTATATTAGCCAGAGTAACCAGCTCAACGCCCGAGTGAGAGTCCACAAACAACAAATAAAGGACGAAACAGTGAGAAACACTCCATGTTCGGAACATTTTGCGAAGTGCGGAAAAGGAACATTTAAAATATTTCCGTTTTACAAACTGTGGACTTCAAATGAAATCGCCCGAACCACAAAAGAGGACTATTTTATTAAAATATTTAACCCGAAACTTAATCGAAAATAGATTTATAATTTATATAATTTTTTATATGTATGGTATTATATGTCTATGCATTGCTTAACTGCGTTGATAAAGTTCACGCCATCGCTACCTTGATGTACGTCATAATGAACTTTAAAAATACGACGTCATTGACAACGTTACAAACAACGTTTT
Organism: Magallana gigas; assembly: GCF_902806645.1. Lineage (NCBI taxonomy): Eukaryota > Metazoa > Mollusca > Bivalvia > Ostreida > Ostreidae > Magallana > Magallana gigas. The sequence goes on from NC_047564.1 coordinate 12,452,133, forward strand.
TAATTTTGTATAACTGTCTGAAGAGCCGACATGGCTGAAAGCGCTAAAAGTAAACAATTTAGGCTATTTAATTTGGACTGTCGCATTCTGTTTTATTTATTTAAGTATTTTTTGCTGTACCAAGGCTTTATTTATCTATATATTCTTTGACTGGTACATGATCAGGATGTCACAGACCAGATCCAAATCGGTAGCGGAAAACAACGGAATCGAAAGGATTTTAGAAGAAATATCCGGGAAAATATCGATTCTCTGTAGTAAGTACGATAACTTTACTACTTTGTTTGAAACTTTGGAACAACAAACCTGTGAACACAGGGAAAATGTAGAACTTTTGTTAACAGATAGAATGGAAATTGAAAACACTGCATCGAGAAAAAATAACGTGGATGAAATTCCGAATACAAATGTACAGGAATTATTTCAAGAATGGAATGAATGTAATATTGAAAAAGAGGCATTCAAAAAGCGAAGTCAAATGAAAGCATTGTGGTTCAAATTATTGAATGAAAGAAAACAAGCATATTGGAATGCTATTAAAAGTGAAAATCTCGCTGACACATATGAGAGTTGGAAAAGTAAGGAAAACGTTATTTTTCCAAGGAAATTTCGGGTAAAAGAAATTACAGCAGAGCCAAGTGAGAATACCAAAATTAGAATTAATCTGGCACTTCAAAGATTTGAGACGGAAATAATATTACTACGCCTCAGAGTTCCGAAATACAAGAACAAGTATGAGAAGACTGATGCAATGATGTATGATGATGTATGATGAATTGAACAAAAGAAGCAATGGCAACATTCGGAAAAAACTTATTGAACTGTGGAATAATGATGTCACTAGAGAAGAGGAAAAATCAAAAAAGATTGTTGAGTCAAAAACTGCATGGTTGGAACAGTATGAATCTTACTATGGAAACGAACCAATAAAAATTAGAAAAACGCACGAAAACAAAATCAGAGAAATAAACAGCAAAACAATGGATACAAAAACCCACGTACGGAGAACCGCTATACATCCAGGCCAAACGAATACTGACTCCAGACATATGTCATATGCAGAGGCACTTTTTTTTTTTTTTTTTGACATATATATATTTTATTCAATAAATTACATTACAAGCGAGGCAACATCTCCGCAGAGACCCTCAGGTATATCGTCACCTGGGGTGCCAGGGGCCCCCTGGATCCGATAAGTTATAATTAATATCAATAATATATATATATATTCAGTTTGAGTTATGTCATTAATACAAGCATATACAGAAAAATATTAATAATACACAGAAATAGTAGTTTTTCTAAATCATCTCGCAGGATGACACATTTAAGTATTTATAATAGTAACAATAGAACAGAAAGAAAAATATATAATGTAATGTTTGACATATTATAGAAAATATAAAAGTATACGTATATAACGAAAAGACTATCTAATTTAAACAAATATAATATGATTGATGATATTCGTCCTTGAATTAAATAATGACGTTCATATAATGAAATACATGTACATATGTTTGCTGCCACAGGGGACTATCATCACACATCTTACAGAGTCCTCGTTTTCCCCTATAGCAGCTCCACAGGAGAGACAGAAACCCTACAGTAGCGTGGAATATGAAATTAATTTATAATTGGAAAATAAATACATGCATAAGGGAAAAAAAGAAGATACATGAAGACTAGACATCCAGAAGATGTATACATGTACTCATATTAAACATAAGCCCATATCAGTTTTGTGATACATTGTTAATCATAGTTCAAAAATAACATTACAGCTTCTCAAATAAAAGCCTAAGCATATCTATGTTAAAATTACTATATTTGATTTTTTCAGGGCTAAGGAAAACATTTTTGTGGACGTTTTCACGTGCGAAATTATGTCTTCTGGTTTTTCAATATCATCATTTATTCTACACCACATCTTGTATTTATAAATTCTAAGTGCTACAAACGATACAACATTATTATAAACGATAACTTTGTTATTGATTTCTTTATATAGTCCAACAATTACAATGTTGTTTAATAGTTTATAGTTAAATTCTGCGATTTGTTTGTCAAACATGTTAACGACTTTGTTTATATAAATGTTTTTTATCCATTCTGATCCTTCAATATTAAGGTTCTTAAGTATTTTCCTGATATAGTATGGCTTTTCAAATTTGTGATCTCTAAAAATCTTATAGTAAAATTTACATTTTTTATTACCTATCGATTCATATATGTTACCATGAAATAGAACCTGCGGTCTGTGAATAACAGTCGTATGTTTATCCAGACCTAGGTCAAACTGTTTTTTAAATTTATGAAATACGTTTTTCATTATAAATATTCACAGATTAAATTGTTCTTTTGGGCTAATATATTCGAAAAGAATTCCAGTGGTTTTATCCCATTTTCGTCAACAATATCTTTGACATATTTAAAACCTTTATTAAACCAGTTTTGAAAATAACGTGTTTTGTTTTTAAACATGAACATTTTATTGCCCCAAATATGCTGTTGTAAAAATTCAGGGGTTGACATAGCATTTGCCTCTTTAGTGGTTTTGGAATAGCTAAATGCTTCAAATATATCTCTGTAAAATATCGGTACCTTTTTTAGGAGAAAGTGGTTTTGCAGATCTATTATATTTGTATGTAATATATAAAGTATGTCATCATCTTTCAGTTTGAAATTTTCTAGAAAATAGAGCAAGTTATTTTCACCGTTTAATATATAAGATATCCAAGATGATTTAATAGCTTTGATTTTTGATTCTATATCTACTATTCCTATTCCGCCATATTTTACATCTCCGATAAGTGTTTTTCGTTTTATTCGATCCTTTTTATTCCAGATAAAATTGAAAATCAATTTATTTATAGATTTAATTATATCAGAACTTGGGTATGGTAATACTGATATATTGTAGATCAATCTGGAAATAGCTAGACTATTAATAATACATGTTTTTCCGAATATAGTTAATTTTCTTTTTTTCCACGATTCAAAAAGTATCTCTGGTTCTTTCAGTTTATCTCCCCAATTTTTTTCAATGCACTTTTCTTTGTTGTGTTCAATATTTGTACCTAGTACTTTTGTACAATCAAAGTTGATCTTAATTCCATGTATTGTGTTTTCTGTTCCTTTCAAATCACCAAGAAGCATACATTCTGTTTTATCTATATTTAACGAAATGCCAGATATCGTACCAAAACTATTTATACATTTTAGCGCAGCCTTTAGTGATTGTTTGTCTCTAAGCGGTAATGTAGCGTCGTCTGCATGTTGAATCAATTTTATTTCTTTTGTCATATATTGGGTTTTGAAACCAGCAATTTCTTTGTTTTCCATAATGGTTAAAGATAGTATGTCCGTCACAAAAAGAAATATTATAGCGGAGACAGGACATCCCTGCCTAATGCCTCTATTCATAGAGCATGCTTCTGTAATCCATCCGTTATTTTTTAATTTAAATTTTGGTTCGTTATAGAGTATGAATATCCAGCTGAGGAAGTAATCACCAAAGTTAAATCTTTTGAGAGTTTCAAAAATAAAATTCCATTCAACAGAATCAAATGCTTTTTTAAAGTCAAGGAAAAGAAGAATTTCGTTATAATGTTCATTTTCGCAAAAGTCAAATATATCATGTATGGTTCGAGCATTTATCCCGATGTATCTCCCTTTGATATAAGCAGATTGATGTTTACTTATAAGACGGTCTATTACTTTTTGAAGCCTATTTGCTAAGACAATAGCAATAATTTTATAATCTGTGTTTGTGAGACTAATAGGTCGATAATTTGCAAGATTTGATTTGTCCCCCTTTTTAAATATAAGCGTGATTAAGGAGAGCTTTTGTGAAGAAGTCATATTTTTATCATTAAAAGTTTGGAGTAGACAATTATAAAAGCGAGTTCTAAGTTCTGGCCAAAAGGTTTGATAAAATTCCCCCGGTAAACCATCAAGTCCAGGGGATTTATTCAACTTTAACATTGTAACTGCTATATCACATTCATTTATTGTAGGGAATTGTTCCAAAGATTGTTTTTCTTCATCGTTAAGAATATTTACAAAGTGTACTTTATCGAGATAGGTCTTGATATTATTTTCATGAATGCCTATAGATTGATAGAGTTCTGTATAGAAACTACATAGTTTCCCTAAAATGTCATTACTATTAGTTATGAATTCTTGTCCTTTTTTTATGGATTTGATATTGTTGCTATTCTGATGTGTTGCCTCTAGCTTTAGAAAATAAGAAGAGTTAATCTCTCCTTCATCGATCCACTTTGCGCGTGAACGTATTTGAGCACCTTTTGCTTTCTTATCGATAAGATCTTTTAGTTCCTTTTCTAATTGCCGTTTTTTGTTTATATCTATTGAATTTGTGTTTGATCCATCGATTTCACTCAGTTTATTTTCAATTTCCTTGATTGTAATTTTGCAGGATTTATTTATCATTTTACTTTGATTTATTGAGTATTCTTTAATTTTGCTTTTTAGAGTATCCCAGTCTGCGTGAGCATTGTTACTTGTATCAAAATTCCGTTAAAGTTGTTTCATCCCATTTACAAACTGATTTTCTTTTAAAAGGGAGGTGTTCAATTTCCAATACCCGGGTCCTCTTTGGTTAGAATTGATATCAAAAGTTACTTTAATACATTTATGATCAGACATTCTCGTTCCCCCAGAGTGCGTACCAGGTATCTCCCGGAGTACAATGTTTTTTACTTGATATGCATAGGAATCTGAGACAAGAGCATAATCGATGCGGCTTTTGGGTATGTTTTCCCCATTACACCAGGTGTATCCTATATCCCCTGGTCTCAGGTTTGACCATGTATCAATTAAACTGTTACCTGTAAGTACTTTTTTAAACGTCTTTATACTTTGATCATCATTAATTTTTTCTAGGTTGCAATTAAAATCCCCTGCTATAAAGATATTTTCACTATTTGTAGAGAATTTTCGAATCCATGAATTTATTTTTTCAAAAAACGTTTTTCGATCATTTTGATTATTTGGGGCGTAAACATTTATTATTGAAAAAGTTTTGTCATCAAAAATATAGTTCAAAAAAAGTATCCTTCCATCATTTGATTTGTGAGTATCAAGAATTTCTATTTCAATATTTTTCTTAAACAAAATCGAAGTGCCTCTGCTAAATGGCGAATCAGAAAAATTGTGTATCGAGTTTCCAAACAACCTTGTATTATACTTAGATTCATGTTTTTCGATAAAATGCGTTTTCTGTAATAATATCAGCATCAATGTCATTTAACCATGTGTATAATTTTGTTCTTTTTTCTAAGGAGTTAAGCCCTCTACAATTAAGTGACAAAATATTTAAAAACTCCATCGATTACATGTCTGCATTTTGACATTTAACGTACAATATAATTACATAATAATGCAATATTATAATTAGGATCTGTTCTTCTGGTTTCTTACCGACTGTTTCCGCTGCGGTGCATTCGGACGTCGTGATCGGCCAATGTCGGTAAGTATTTGGCCCATGATGTTTTTGCCTGCCCACGCCTTCATCTCGGTGTACATTGTGCCTTTTTTGTCGAGCCCGGATCCCCAGTAGTCGTCAAAAGCGGCTTCCACGAGTAAAGTGGATGACCCAGTTGCAGAGATCTTGTCTCTGAATTCAATCACTTGATCGAATTTGGCCTCTAACACCTTGCGCATAATGTCTTCGCGTTGTTGTATCCAGTGATCCGGAACGGTGACTTGGGCGCCTATGCGTTTAGCTTCGAGTGCGGTGGCGGCGTTACGGACAGACGACGCCCTTATGAGATCCCCAGAACGCATGGCCTTGCTGTACTGGAAGGCATGCTCAGCGGAGGCATGCGAAATACCAAAAATCTTGATATCACATGGGTAGAAGTTGGACATCACATCATCCTTACCACTGAAGGCAATTATATCCTTAGGGGAAGGGTCATACTTGGAACATGCTTTGTCCCCTGGGGAATGGCCTGGATTTTTGCAAACTTTGCAACATGTCTCATATTCACAATTAAACCTCAAGTGGTCATCTCCCCAGCAATTGGTACACAATATGCTTCTCTTGGTAGTAGGTTGCCCCTTATGGAAGATTGAGCATTTAAGCCCTGCGCATTCGCTGCTTTTCGGTAGAAATTTGCCTTGTTCCATTGGTTTCATATATACAAAACGATTTCCATTTAATATTTCTGTCATTTTGAAAGTGTAAGGGTTACGGATTTTTTCATATTTAATGTCTAATGTAAGTATTGCACCTAACTTTTCCAGCATGTTTTTGATACACGTGTCATCCACAGATAGGGGTATCCCACGGACCGTTATCCTCACAACATCCTCGCTGGGTTTCTCGGTCCCTGCGGAGAATGAATTGTTATCAAAAACAGCCACTGTTTTATTTTGAAGCTCAAAACCCTCGGAGATAAGCAGATTGCGACTTTCTCGCGATTCTACATAATTATATTCTCCATAAGTCCCTATCTCTTTGGATGCATTTAATATCAGAGACAACAGTGCCAACTGCGCAAGCAAGGATATAATCAGAAATAGGATTGCTTTTATCGGTTTGAATATCCCTGTTTCTTAAGTATACAGGTTTGATCATTTTTGTGTTTTCCATTGCATACGTTATACACGGGAGAGCTGTTCGAGAGTGAGTGAGCTCTACTCACCTGTAGTTCACAATGCTTGTTCACACAAAAATATGACACAAATCACGTTTTTCCTAGCTGATAATCCAACATATAGTTGATATTCACTTTTTAAATCCACTGTACAAATTTTATATACAAGAAATATCTAAATCCAGAGATAATTGTCAATAAAGACGGAGCAAGTATAAGACACGTCTATCTACCTCTCCGTCACGTGACTTCCTCATGCAGAGGCACTTTTTTTTTTTTTTTTAAATGCAGAGGCACTTAAAAAAGGAATCCCACATCATGTTCGCCGTAGTGATGATTCAAACAGTATGTCAGATCAATATTCTAGACATAACCAAAACGGAGTAAAACACATCAGTCAACAAAACACTGATGGATGGAGATTCGTTTCTAGGGAAAGACGACCACAACATCAAAACAAACCTAGGAGGAACTACAGAAAAGGACCGTATCATAATTCCAGGAATTCTTCCTCGGGACAGAATTGGACTCAAAGAGCTCATTCGGGAAACTCTTCACAAATATCACGACAAAATCCGGAGAATTCTTTTTTAGGACAACGCCGGTCACAAACGAAGCGGAAATAACAATAAACAGTCGGGAAAACATCGATTGCACAATTCCAACAGAGCCTAAAATCATCAACCTTTCGCAAAGAGACTTAAACACTGGTGAAATACAACTTCTGGAGCATGGTTTAAAATTCACACCAACACCAAAGTCTGATAAGGTTGATGTTGTCACGGACACGGAAGAATTTTGTCGAAAATTACGTTTAAAAGAGTTTTTTCCAAACAAAAATAACAATGACATATCTCTAGTTAAAAACAATAAGGGGTTCAAACCACCGGTTAATAGAGATTAACATCTGGAGGATTATATTTCATGTCTTCGAAACACTGCGAACTCCAACGTGACAGATAAAACTGTTAAGTCTAATATTTCCCACAAACAATATCAAGCAATGCAAACCTTGAAAAATGACCCATCAATTATAATAAAAAACGCCGATAAAGGAGGGGCTATAGTCATAATGGATAGAGACCATTACAAAGAAATGTCACTTTCTCAATTTCAAGATCATCAGTTTTACACAAAACTGGAACAGATTGAAGATCGGCGAACCATGCTCAAAATAGAAAAACTTACCAGAAAGTACCAAGACAATCTAACGGATAATGAAATTGAATATCTGACTAAATACATGTATGAGGTAAAATCTAGTAATTTTTATGGTTTGCCTAAAATCCACAAATGTAAAAATATCCAAGAAAACGTCAAAAAATGTAACTCTACTTATATCAAACTTCCTAGACCAAATGATCTAAAACTGAGGCCTATCATAGTAGGACCCGCATCTAGTACACAACGGTTAAGCAATATGCTGGATATCATTTTGAGACCGCTATGCACCAAAGTGACAAGTTACGTTCGTGATGATATGGATTTTCTGAACTACATTCCACAAACAGTACCAGGAGACACATTTGATGTAAGCAGCCTATATACTAATATTCCTCATAATTTAGGATTATAGGCAATTCAATATTGGTTGGACAAGCATCCAGATCAAATAGATAGAAGATTTTCAAAAGAGTTCATCTTAGCTGGACTAAAACTTGTACTAGAAAATAACACTTTCCTCTTTGATGATGAAAATTACCTACAGATAAAAGGTACTGTCATGGGCACAAAAGTTGCCCCTACGTATGCCTCACTTGTAATGGGGTACCTTGAAGAAAAACTTTATAGTATATTGCCGGATATCTTTGATACCTTGATGACTGTTTCATCTTTTGGACCAAAACGGAAGAGGATCTTATAAAATTTTATTCTATCTTAAATGAACTGCAGGCCTCGATAAAATTCACTATAGACGTCCATCGTGAGAAACTCCCATTCTTAGATATTCTTATTATCAAAGACGGCGAGAATATCATTACCGATTTATTTAGCAAAGAAACAGATTCCCATCAATACTTGGATTTTCATTCATGTCATCCGTCTCACACAAAAAGGAATATTCCATACAACATGGCACGGCGTGTATGTACTATTGTGACTCACCCTTCTCTTCGCCTACAAAGACTTCAAGAGTTAAAACAACACCTTAGACGACAGAATTACCCCGTAGAACTTATTAATGACGGAATTAACCGGGCTATGGATATTCCTTTAGCACAACTTAGAAGGACCCGCCTTAAGGAGGAGAAACAAGATGAGAAAATTCCGTTTGTAACTACACATAATCCGTGTAACTATAATATTTTTAAATCAGCAAAACTTTTTTTTCCAATATTAGAACAATCAGAAAATATGAAAAAACTGTTAAACCAATCATCTATCATAAACAGCAGAAGACAAGCGCTGAATCTGAGGAAAATTCTCTCCAAAGCAAAGTTCTCGTCCAGCAATACAATTTCCATCAAAAAGTGCGGCGACCCCCGATGTGGAACATGTGACCTTATACAGGAGGGAGAAGGAATAATATTAAAAAGCGGCCAAATTTTAAAACCTAATGCCCCAATGAACTGCAAATCGTCTAATTTGATATATTGTGCGACTTGCCCAACATGTGGAGAAAATTATATTGGCCAGACTAACCAGCTCAACGCCCGAGTGAGAGTCCACAAACAACAAATAAAGGACGAAACAGTGAGAAACACTCCATGTTCGGAACATTTTGCGAAGTGCGGAAAAGGAACATTTAAAATATTTCCGTTTTACAAAATGTGGACTTCAAATGAAATCGCCCGAACCACAAAAGAGGACTAGTGCATTTAGTTTCAAATATCTCCATTTGTTTAAAGTTGTGTTTATTTAACTGTAGTACACATGTAGCTTTATAAATAGATGAAGGATATCTAAAAGTGTTGTTAAATTCCTCATTCTTTTATGGCTTTTATATGATGTTATTAAACAATTTACAAGATATCTCTCATAATGTCGTCAGCTACAAGTGTATTTCGTTTTAAAGATCTACATATTTAGACAGTTTTTATTATATACATGTACCTCAAGTGGCTGTATATATAGATTGAATATATCTACAAGTGCTGCTAATTTTTACTGTCTATTAGGTCATCCACATGATACCATAAATCAAATACTCAGATATCTCTATTAATTTCGTCAGCTACAAGACAGGTGCATTTTGATAGAAATATCTTTATTTGTTGCGGTTTTGTCAGTCAATCTCAAGAAGCCGTATATAAAGATTGGAAATATATTACAGTGTTGCTAATTGCAACATTCTGTTAGGTCATCCACATACTATAACGACACAATTTCTCAGATATCTCTCTTTATCTTGTCGGCTACTAGTGCATTTTGTTTCAAATGTCTCCATTTTGAGACTGGTCTGTCCACATACGTCAAATATCTGTATATCCCGATTGATAATATCAACAAGTATTGTTAATATCAACATTCAATCAGGTCATCCACTTGATATTATGACACTATTCCCTGATATATCCCCGAATATCGTCATCTTCTAGCGCGTTTCGTTTCAGGTATCTTAACTCCTAGACAGCTCTGTCCGTTTAACTCAAGTACCTTTATATATAGACTAAAGATATGTACAAGTGCTCTTAATTGCAACATTCAATCAGGTCACTTAATATTACGACACAGTTACCTAGATATCTCTTTTAATGTTGTCAGCTACTAGTCCACTTCGTTAAAAATATCTCCATTTCTTTTTAGATTTTAATCAAATTGAATGTAATTCAAGTAGTTTGTATATAGAATGAAGATATCTCCAAGTGTTGCTAATTTTAACATTCTATTTGGTCATCCACTTGATGATCTAATAGAGAGGTTGAGATTTAAAACGTGTACAGGTACGCGTACGTGTGTTAAAACTACACGTACACGTTTTTGTAATTTATCAGGTGAGATTTCTTAACTTTTAGGATATAAATGTGTACGTAAATCGACGCAGTTTTGTTACATGAATTTGTTTAGTTAATTCCAAATAAATGGTAAAATTCTTATATATTTCATGCAAATGAAGTTTAAAAATCTATATAATGTATCACAAGAACACATTCACTCATCAATAAGATTTAATTTGTTGTAAAAGGCTACGCGTAGACGACACTCTACAAGTTTAGAGAACATGTAGAAACCATGTCGTCACAAAAACCGATGACGTAATACGCGAAGAATTTAGGTGATTCCCCTAGTTCACTTACACGTACCCGTACACGTTTGAAATCTCAACCTCTCTAATATGGCACTATTACTAAGATATCTCTTTTGGAATAACAATAATTATTCCCAAACTTAACGACTTGTTTATTTCACTTCCAAATCCAAAACAAGATGTCATTTTATCTCTTTGTATGAGCCTGTTTGAATTTATTTGAAAATCAAAGTGTGATAACGTTAAGAGAAAAATTGTTACTCTCGATTATCAAAAAGGTGATTTAAAAATGGTTAACATTTCTAACTTCATGGCATCTCTTAAATGTTCATGGATTAAGAAATTAACTCAAGGCTACAAACCATGAATGGACTTTTTTTTTTATCAATGAATGGTGATGTCTTTGCAAAAAAAAATATTGATTTTGGCGATGATTTTCTATTAGGCATGGTTGTTCAAAGAAATATTTTTTGGCAAGATGTTTTTTATTCTTAGTACTGGTATACTAAGAAAATCATAAAAAGCTTATTAAATACAATATATTTCTGTGTGGTACAACTCTAATATAAAAATTGCATGTAAATATGTATTTATCAAAGATTAATATATGAAAGGGGTTAAAACCATTGGAGATTTTTTGAATGAAAATGGAAACAAATTATCAAGAATAGATTTTACTAAAATCCAGCCTCAACGGAATGCACATAGTGTACTTATATATGAGAAATGCTACACAAATGTTAGTTTTGATGTCTGTAAAGTATTATGTGGTGTTTATCCCCTTGATTGTGAGAACAAAATTCTAAACCTTGGTATCCTATATACAAAGCGAGATATATTTTTTTGTTTACAGCAAAATAAGACGCCGGATTTTTTAAGGCTTTTAAACTATTTAAATCAAAAATACATGATTGAAAAGTATATTTATTTTCAGAGAATTTGAAAAAGCATGGTCTCCATGGAATGATTTTATTAATCATCTGGCAGTTTAGATATGACATGTGTTCAATAATACATCACTTTAATATTTCTTATGTTTTTCGTTTTTTGGCTTGTTTTTTTTTCTTTGATTAATTGTTTTTGTTTTTGTTTGTTTTTGTTTTTTTGGGAGGGGGGTATCCATGGATTGTAGTTTTACTGCTTAGGCATTCTGTTTCATAACTATCACAAGCAACTACCCTACTCTTTATTTATATTACAATATGGGATGAAAATGTGAGAATTGAGAGAGCGAATATTTCATTAAATGATTTATATATTCAACCTTTCTTTATAATTTTAAAAAAAGATATCTCTTTTAACCTTGTTCACTATTAGTGAATTTGTTTACAAATATCTAGTTGTTCATGTCGTTTTGTCAATATATCTCAAGTAGCCGTAGATTTAGATTGAAGATTTCTACAAGTGTTGTTAGTTGCAACGTTTAATTAGTTCAATCACAAAATATTACAACTACTCACTGACAGATATCTCTCTTTATTTCGTCAGCTATTAGCGCGTTTTGTTACAAATATCTCTGGGTTTTTTTTATCTGATTTGTTAATAAATCTGAAGTAGCTGTACATAAAGACTGAAGACATCTATAAGTGATGCTTGTTTCTACATTCTGTTAGTCATTCACACGATATTACGACACAATTACTTGGAAATCTCTCTTAATCTCGTAAGCTACTAGTGCAGCTACCAGTTACACATATCTCAATGTTTAGTAATTTTTTTCATTTAACTCAAAATGCTGTATATATAGATTAAATATGTTTACTAATGTTGTTAAATTAAATATTGGCAAAAAATATCAAAATCATGAATATTCTTAAATTCTTATCTGTAAGGGGGGGGGGGGGCATAAAATTTCAATTCATTTGGGTATTTTCTTTCATTCACTTCATCTTTTTACTTGCACAGGAAAAAAGTAATAGAAAACAATCTATGGTGAATCCCTTTTTTACATGTCAGAAGAAGTATATCTGCTGCGAAGAAAAGTCTCCCTCTCTTGATGCTACTGATACAAAAGAGGAATTAATTATAAACATTGAAATGCTTTTGTTTACAGCTTCATAGTTTTCTTTAGGGATTTATTTGAAAACCATCAATTTAAATTATCTTTAATAAACAAAGTATCTATACTAAAATATTTCAATGCACATATATACATGTGTATGCAGTACTCTACGGGGCAGATACGTTTGGAAATAAATATTTCCTATAAAACTAAGCATATAAACAAATGCATAGACTTTTATTTTGCCCCAACTTAATTTAAAATTACAGGCTTTACAGACACCAGATTCCCGTGCAAGTAAAATAGGAAACGGAATTTTATAAGAATTCATAGTGGTATTGCTATTATATTTTGCGATGGATTATGTCATGTTAAACTCACTGGTAGTATTACCACAATGAATTATTGTAAAATTCCATAATTAAATTAACAACGTTAGTAGATATCTTTGATCTATATGTACAGCATCTTGACTTACACATACAAAATTATATAAATATAGTAATGTTTGTAACTGGTACCTGACAAGATTAAGAAAGATATCTTAGTAATTGTGTTGTAATATCATGTGGTTGATATCTTCAATTTCTATGTACAGCTACTCGAGTTATATTGACAAAATCATCTAAAAATTAAGATATTGTAAATAAATACACTAGTACATATGAAGCTGACGAGATAAGAACAGATATCTGAATAATTGTATTGTAATATCGTGTGCTTGATAAAATAAAATGTTGCAATGTAGAGCACTTGCAGATATCCTTAATCTAAATATAAGCTACTTGAGGTATATGGACAAAACTGTTAAAAAATTGAGATAATCAAAACGAAATCCACTAGTAGTTGATGAGATTAAAGAGATATTTGAGCAATTGCGTCGTAATACAATGTGGAAGACCTGATAAAATGTTGCAATTTGCAACCCCGGTATATACATGTGTCTTCAATCTTTGTATAAAGTCACTTGAGATATATCAACAAATCGCCAAAATATAAAGTTTTTGTAATAAAATGCCCTAGCTGACGAGATTAAAAGAGTTATCTGCATAAGTGTGTCGTAATATCATGTGGATGACCTTATAAAATGTTGCAATTAACAAAATCTGAAAATATATTCAATCTATAGATACATGTACACCTACTTGAGTTATAAGAAAAAAAACTGCTTAGAAATGGAGATATTTGAAACGAACTGCATTACTGACGAGATAGATTTATCTGGGTAATGGTGTCGTAATATAATGTTGATGACCTAATCGAATGTTGCAATTAGCAATCCTGGTACATATCTTCAATCTGTATGTACAGTTACTTCAGATATATTGACAAAACTTCCAGAAAATAAAGATATTTGTAACAAAATGCACTAGTACTTGTAGCTGACGAGATTAAGAGAGATATCTGAGTAATTGTGTCAAATAACCATGTGGATGACCTGAGAGAATGTTGCAATTTTAAAACAACACTTTTATGATTTCTTCAATCTATATATACAGCTACTTGAGTTAAACGGACTAGACCAAGAAAGATATTTGCATAATTTTATCGTAATATCATGTGGAGGACATAATCGAATCTTGAAATTAACAACATTATATATCTTCAATCTACATATACAGCTGCTTGCATTATATGGACAAAACGTAATATAATAGCGATATCTGTAACGAAATGCCCAAGTAGCTGAAGAGATAAAGAGAGGTTTCTGTGTACTCGTATCATGTAGAAGACCTGATACGTAGAATGTTGATATTAACAACACCTGTTAATGTCCCCAATCTATATGCACGGTTACTTGAGTTACATGGACAAAATTATCTTTAGAAGATAGATATTTGAAACGAAATGCACTGGTAGCTGACGACATTAAGAGAGATATCTGAGTAATTTTGTTGTAATATCATGCGGATGACATAATAGATTGTTAACATTAATAACAGTTGTTGATTTTTTCTATCTATATATATGAGGCAAATGGACAATATTGTCTAAAATAGATACATGTATATTCTAAACGAAGTGCACCAATTACTGATGAGATTACAAGAGGAATATGAGTATTTTTAGGGTATAATCATGTAGATAACCTGATCAAATGTTGGTCAAACAAAACTTGTAGAAACATTTTATCTATTATGCAGCTATTTGAAATATTTTGACAAATCTGTTAAAAATCAGATATTGGTAAGGCATTTATTAGCTGACGATATCACAAAAGATGAGAAATCATGTGGATGATATAGTGCAATGTACATATTTACAACACGAGTAGAATTCGGATGTATGTTTTGTCAATTGGACAGTTACTAGTAGCCAAAGTTTCTTTCATCTCGTAGCCAGTTACTAATAGCTAGCTTTTCTCACTCTTCGTAGCCAGTTACTAGAAGCTATCTTTTATTTCATCTCGTAGCCAGTTACTGGTAGCTAGCTTTTTTTTCTTTTTGTTGCCTGTTACAAGTAGTCAATTTCTAGTTGCTAACTTTACCTATCTCGTGACGAATGGTATTACATTACTGTCTTAGATACTATATTGTATGAAGTTTCAGTCTCACGACCCCAAGGGAAATTCCACAATAAACCGAAAGTTCATCTTAAGTTACAAGTTTTATAAGGCGTTGTCGTTAGTTTGCTTTTTACCTCACAAATATACTGAAGTTCATTCGTCGCTCGTTTCTTTGTTGCGTCGACAAGTATATACGTTATTGTTAGGTGGGACTGTATCAAATATGTCGTCATTATTCCTATGTTCGGTGTCCATATTGATGCTTATCTGTACTTTAACCTTGGCCGCTCAGAATTTCGTTAATGTTACGGATTGTCCAAAGGATACTAATGAATGGGAAATAAGATCGAAGATGAAGAACTGTTATGGTGATACGCCAGATTACTTATGTGCTCCCATCGAAAACATGCTGGGCCAATACGGGGAAATTTGCACTATTGGAAGTTGGATTCCAGAGCGTAAGTACACATTTCCATATGCATGACACGGGTCAGGATAAAACTGAAACAAGCGTATATGCTTGGTGACAAAACATACAGATAAGCTAAACTACGTGTGCATATTCCCCAGATTTCCTACTGATGTTTCCTAGCAACAACAAAAAAACCCAACAAACCAGGATGCCCAAAGGCCTACGCGTTGTAAATAGCGCAAATGTTTAATCTTGTCATTTGCAAAATTTGGTGAATAAATGTAAAAAGAAGATTTTTGTTGATTTATATTAAATATACATATTTCAAAAAACAATTTCAACAATTACCATTATTTCATCCTTAATCAAGATACAATTTCTCTAACCTATATTAATCATTTTTATGAAGTCAACTTATGCACCATTTTAATTGATATTTGATCTAGAGATACCATTGCGCATTCTTTTAATGTTGCTTATAAGTTTTAGAGTATCGGAACACAATTTCCAAGTTAGAAAAGATAAATGTATTTTTATCCTGATCGCTTACAGTTTTACAGAAAATAGTACTTCATCCTTTCGTGGCCTCTTCTTTCAACAATGGAAAACTTTAATTTATTTGTTTTTCAGTTGGGTAAGCTTTTAAGATTTAAAGTTGAATGTAATGCAAATTGTTTCTTTATCACCCTTTCCCTGAAAACCATAAGTACGACAATAGTAAATTAAAATCAAAGAAACAAAAACCTTTATAAATACATGTATTGTAATATATATCTCTCTCTGTATTCCCGCAGTTTAAATTAGAAACACGACAATATCGTCGCTGAGAGTTCGGCTATATTGTAAGGTTACATTTGATTCGTTAAGGGACGTGAAGAATGGAATAACAATTATGTATCATGATTTTAGAGGGTACATGTTTCAGGTATCAGTCACAATACCAAGGGAAATTCCACATCAAACCGAAAGTTCATCTCAGGTTATATGTTATATGAAGGCGTTGTTTTTAGTTTGCTTTTTACCGCACAAATATACTGAAGTTGTTTCGTTGCTCGTTTCTTTAGTTCTCTCAACAAGTATATACTTTATTGTTAGGTGGGACTGTATCAAATATGGCGCCATTACTATTATGTTCGGTGTACATATTGATGCTTATCTGTACCTTTACCTGGGCTGCTCAGAATTTTGTTAATGTTACGGATTGTCCAAAGATGCTAATTAATGGGAATTAAGATCAAAGATGAAGAATTGTTAGGGTTATACGCCAGATTATTTATGTGCAGCCATTGAAAAGAAGTGCTTTGCCAAACATACCTGATCTTTAACTCAGAGTTTACGGTTTTGTTGGGTTTGTCGACTTTTTTTGAGTATCACACACGGTTTGGTGAAAACCAAGAGAGCTATAACATCCTACATTCCTTTGCATTTTCTGTTGAGAACCGTAATCAAAGCAACGTCACGGTGGACTTGCGGCGTTTTATTTCCCGCTATACATTCAGAGGTTCATCTTGTTTGCGTGTTACCTGTTAAAAGTGCTTGCTTTTTCAGTGTCAATTGCGATCCCTTTGATGATTAGTTTTTTTTTTATTTCTATGGCTTAGATATGGTGTTGATATACATGAATGTTCCATTCTCTACTGTCATAACGATCCAAGCGTATACATGCATTCCACATAGCGATGTATGTGTAGGTACAGTATATAGTGTGGATCGAGGAATTCAAAAATCGAATTCTTTAAAAGAATAACGGTCACATCATTCACAATGACAGTATTGACTATTAAAAATGGAGAGTTTTTGTCGAAAATGTATAAAAAGGATAATATCTTGATTTTTTGATTTAATCACTTGATTTGAATATATTTTATTGAGTAAAGATATACAAATGGTTCGAACACAAGTTCTAACAACCTATGAGGTTCTTACCAAGTATAACAATTTACAACTGTGTAATAGTTTTGAATAGAAAGTACATAAAAAAAAAAGATTTTACTAAAGTGTTTAAATTATTCAACTAACGTACATGTATTTATAAACAGTTCTGTTTGAATTTGGTATAGGCAGTGAGATTGAAATTACGAGAATCTACCACGATCTCTGATAAATCTTTAAACAGTTAGAACAATAATTTACTCACTTATAATATCTACTGTGTTGAATGTAGTGCGGCCGAGGTAAAAAATAAGATGCAGACGTTGTGCATTCTGTATGAACGACACGTGTTCAATGTACATGCGAAGTAAGGCAGCACAACACCATATGAACAAAATAATGCGAATACATTAGGAAATGTTTCAAAGAATATTTTTTTAAATGTTTTATTGATTTTATTTTCCTTTATTTAACTTATAAACATTTTACTTCAATGTCACTCCTTCAATGTCACTTTATCGTTTACTTACTAAGTATGTAATAAATCCAGAGGTGCTCGAATGAAAGTTCAAGAGACCCCGAGGAGATTTATTCAGTTTCGGTGAAATGAGGGTTAGAGCAATATAATATTCTCAAAATACGTACGTGTTGATCTTTTTTCATATCTTTGATGTACCTTAAAACATGAAATTTCATTAAGATATATTAATTTTATATCAACAGAGTATGATTTCCTCTATTTCTTAAGGACACTTAAGATAATAAATATCTCTATAGAAACTAACAGGACTGATTATGGTACATGTATTGCAATCTATACACCGGGACAAGAAAATTTTACACCAGAGCAGTTTTTTCCACTCAGGGGACAATCTCTTTCGTGATTTTGCACAGAGTGGGTATTATCTTGAGTGGAAAGGTGAAAATTAATCCGGTTCCATTTTTTTCGCTGAGGGATATACATGTAGCACCGAGACGATTACTAATTCTAATATTTTGATCTTCGACAAAAATCACAAATATCTAGAGTTCCGGGCAGAATCCTTACTCAACCAGAAGCAAACTTTATAACACCAGACAGACCGTAATCAACTTTACTCTCTTTGCAAATCCTTACATATTGATTTGGGAAAAAAAAACTTACATCCACATGCTCTTTGGTTATATAGCACAATGCATTGTCCAAACTGTTATGATGTGAGCCTTTTAGGCAGTAAATGAGGATTAACGTACCATTTCCTTATGTTTTCTTTTTACAGATGAATGTGTAGTTCTGAATAAACAGACTCATAACCTTGACTCAGTAGATTGTAAGGCTGATACCGGATGTCCCTCAAAGACGTATCTTTCCTCCGAAGTGTGGCGATGTAAGTTTGTTTCGTAATTATAATATATAACATGGTTATAGTGTTATTGAGATAAACCAATGAACAGTTAATAACTGTTTTTACATTTTATCTAATATAAATTTAAAAGTATACATTTATATTTGGTTCATTTCTACATGTACATTGTCTTTTTCAAAGAAAATGCACATGGATATGAACACGCTTTTCTTTTTTAGATAAAAAGAATATTGAAGATTCTAACTTAAAAATAGAACCTGTAATTTAACAGTTAATATTCATTGTTAACCTAGCAACATTTTAAACATGCATTACGTAACAAAAAATGTTCTATAATAATGCGTTTCCCCCTTTATTTAAGCTTTTTAAGGTGGGAACCAGATTAGAGAACACGTAAGCTTTACAGATGGATTTTTTTTCTTATTTTCTATCAATTTCTACGACTTCTGATATTTTGTGGATATTTAGCAATTTCTACAACTTCGTATATGCAATGTAGCTTCACCTCCGCCCCGCTGGGGCTTGAACGCACTACTTATGAACCCTAATCTCCTAGCAGTGAGCGACCACCGTGCTTACCACTCGACCATCTATGCATGCCAAAAACTGGCTTTTTTAATGACAAACGGAGCCAAATAGACTTAAAAAACAATAGAAACTTTCACGTGCATTGTGTAAATTTAGATAAAAGTTAAGATGAGACTATCATCTTATATATTACAATTGGGGAAATATCAAAGACAAAGTGAAATGCCAAATATCTCAATTCAATATATGTATACTTAGTAAGACAAAATTATCAATACATATCAAAGTAAATCCATTTGCCTAATCTACTGCATCTACTTTATTTGTATACAATAAACATGCATAAACCTTTTTTTTGTGGTGATCAGCTTAAGAAATTCATTGTGTACTCTAATTGGATCAGTAGTATTAATATGATGTTGAATACTATAAAGCATAATACATGTAGAATCACAATATTATGAGACACCATTATACATAGGCATTACTTTTACTTTCTAAATAAGTGACCTCCCTTTGCCAACATACTGTATCATCATATTTTGATATTTAAATTAGCGCAATATTATGAGACATACGTATTGCTTTCAATTTCTTAAAAAGTGATCTCCTTTTGCCAACGTATACAATGTTTAAATAATCTTATCATCTTTACCTTCCTATCGCATTTGTACAGTTTCTGTCATCTTAATTGTAAAAGTTTGTTTTCATTTGTCAGACTTAAACTATTGAGTTGACCCCATATTGACCCTTTGACATTTTGTATTTACAATGTAACAGGTCCAGTAAAATGTCTTGATTAAGCTAAAGATGTAGCTTGAATAAGCTACAAAGCTTGAACAAGCTAATCAGAATAGCTTGATAAAGCTATTAAGTGCAGTTTCTCACTAAAATGTTTATTATAGGAAATAAACAAAAAAGCACAATTAACTTATATTTGAACTATTGACCATTAAAAAGTTATGAACAATAATTAGTGATCAAACATTGTTTAAACAAGTGTTTAAACATTGCAGTTTTTAAACCCTTTTGAGCTAAAAATACATTTACATTGTTTAGGTTACTGTTCACCACTTTCTGTGCACTGAGGCATTGATAAGAATGATTTCTTCTCATTGTCTTGAATCAAATATCTTGTTTATCATAACTGACCTTTCTATTTCTTCAAGAAGTACAGTACCAATCAGACCCAACCTAACACCAGAGTAAACAACCCCGACTAAACCCCGGGTTTACTTTTAGGGTTTACTCTGGGTTTACATTTTAAAAATTGGGTCCACTCGGGGTTTACTTTGGGTTTACTTTAGGTTAGCTTGGAAATTGCTTTAAAGGTCAACTGTACGCACTGAAGTGTCTTTAATCTTACTGCCTGTAATTCCTGTCCCTTGTGATTCCGAATACACAGTTAGCGTCTGCTTTCAGGGGTATACTTCTGACTGGGTTTACTCTCTGTGTCCACTCTGGGTTTACTTTGGGTTTACTCTGGGTCCAATCTAGTTCACCCGGAGTAAACCCAGAGTTAACCCAGAAAGTAAACCCAGGGTTTAGTTGGGGTTTACTTTCTGTTATGTTGGGTCTGATCGGTACTGTAACTGTGTGGTCATGAATCAATTGCCCCAAAACGTTTTTAATTGCAACTTTTATTAATGCTAAAAAAAATACACTTTCATTACGAAAACTGAGTGACAAAATATCTAAGTCAAGCTACTCTGAATAGCTTATTAAAGCCATATAGCTTATTCATGTACCTAAATCAAGAGATTGTTAATTATGTGTATTATATGTTAAAATGAAGAGACTTATTTTATTTGATTAAGTTATAATAGAGAGGTAGTAGTCTTTTTTCCTAATGCATTATGATGCATCAAATATAATGTAGGCGCGATGAAATTGTTTGTCCTGACCTTCATGAAACAGGAAAATACCACATATCTTGAAAACTGTTGAGATCCTCACCACTAAAACGTATATATATATATATATATATATATATATATATATATATATATATATATATATATATATATATATATATATATATATATATATATATATATATATATATATTGTCATTCTGATGCATCAAATGATGTTAAGTACATGACCCCTTGTACTTAAACCATCCTCCTCATCTGAAATAGGAACTAAAAATATAATTTTATAACTTTAGAAATCCCTATTCCTTATCTTTAACCAAATTCATTCTTGTCTTTGTGTCTCTGCGTCATAGGTTGTGCCCCCTTGGAGACACTCTGGCTTTCAAGAACTGGATATGATAAAGCATTATTCTTATTGTTTGATGATATGGATAATTCCTAGCCTAATGATGACTCTGCTTTATTTAGGAGCCTTACTTTTACAATTCTCCAGAATATATATAACAATTTGCTTTTTTTCAAAACTAAAAAGCAATTCCGAAAAACAAATATTATTGTTATACTTTCATGTTAAATACTGAAATCTGATTGGTTAAGACGCAGTTAATAATATTTACTATTACCCTCAGCGTTAGCAACGCATTTGGCAACGGGTAACATTAAAAAATGTTACATGCGCGAAAATTATGCGCGTACGGTTCGCTGTAGAATTCACGTTATTCCTATATAAAAGCAGTAAAATTTTCTTTAAAATTTTAAAAAAGACATTCAGTATAACAAAATAAATAGTGCCTGTTTGGGAGGATAACAGTTGAAATTGACACCCCGAGAAAACCATTGTCAACCGACGCGAAGCGGAGGTTGACAATGGTTTTCTCGGGGTGTCAATTTCAACTGTTACCCTCCCAAACAGGCACTATTTATATAATGTAAATCTACAGAAAAATACCAATCAATAAATGATTTAAACTTTGCTTAAGACTTCAGGGACTCTGAATCCGGTTTAAATGGTGGTAGGGGGGGGGAGTGGTGGTGAGAAATAAACATAAGATTTTAACCATTTATTTTTAATTTAACTTGAAAGCTTACTTTAGCTGAAAAGCTCAACTGAGTAATTTTTTAATCACTTTTTGTCCGGCGGCCGTCTATCTGTCTGTCCGTAAACTCTTAACAATTTCAGCTTTTTCTCCAGAACCATGGCCACAAAGCCGATTTCAACCAAACTCTGGCATAAAGCATCCATAGGTAAAGGGAATTTAAGTTTGTTCATGTGAAGGGCCACGCCCTCTTTTAAGGGGAGATAATTAAAAATCATTGAAAATTTGTTGGTATTTTTCAAAAATCTTCTTCTCAAAAACCATTTGGCCAGAAAAGCTGAAATTTGTGTGGGGGCGTCCTCAGATAGTATAGATTCAAGTTTGATCAAATAACGATGCCCAGGGGTAGGGTGAGGCCACAATGGGGGTCAATTTTTTACATATAGGAATATAGAGAGTAAATCTTTGAAAATCTTTTTGTCTGAAACTGATCAGCCAGAAAAGCTGTACCTTGTATGGAAGGAAGTGTAGATTCAAGTTTGTTCAAATCATGATTCCCAGGGGTAGAGTGGGGCCACAATGAGGGGCGAATTAGACAATGGAATATATAGAGTTAATCTTTTAAAATCTTATTCCCGGAAACTGATCAGCCAGAAATGTTGAAACTTGTGTGGAAGCATCCTCAGATAGTGTAGATTCAGGTTTGTTCAAATGATCCCTGTGGGTAGGGTGGGGCCACAACGGGGGAATGAATTTTGATTTAGGAATATATAAGGAAAAACTTCTCAAAAACAGATCAGCCAGAAAAGCTATTTCTTGTTTGATAGCATCCTTAAGTAGGGTAGATTCAAATTTGTTCAAATTAGAAAAACTCTAACTTATGTCGGTTCAGATAGAGTAGATTGAAATGTGTCAAAATCATATTCTTCAAAAGTAGGGGTGGGTCAGGTGGGGGGAGGGGTCCAATTTGACAAAGGAAAACATTTACAAAAAATCAAATCTTATTACATTTGGTTTTACTTATATGCAAGTATTTTGACATATTGTTGATTCTTTAAAATTGTTTAGACTCTGGCTCCAGGACTATTCTTAGACCTAACAAGGGGTTTAAAGTTCGATGTAGAGTAATAATCCATATATAAACGGTTGATTAAGTCTGATCCTCTTCTCGATAACTGCAATGCTCAATATGTGATATGACGGTAAAATCATCGTCTTACAAAGGGGCTCAATGATAAACAAAAGAATATGCATATGGTATTTTTTTATACAGGATCTGTTATACAACATTGTTTAGATATTTTAAATATGACTCCATAAAGCTGATTTTATTAAGTCTATTGTTGCCTAGGTGAGTGATGTGGCCACTCGTTTTAAGATGTGATAAACGTCAATTTTCCTCTACCATTTGACACCCTGAATGAAATTAATATTTGTAAAACCTTCTAGAGGACATCTATAGGACAGCCCTGTCATATTCTAAGATATGATATTTCTATTTATTAGGTCATAAAAAGTTCTGGAATCTCGGTTTTTAGGAGTGATAAACATCAACCGTCTGCTACCTTTTAACTGTCTGAATGAAATTTGAGGTTTTGGAATCTTATTGCACATCTATAAGACACCCCTGTAATATCCCTGGAGATAGCTACTGCATACGTTGTAAGGGGAATTCTGGGAACCATGCTCTTTTTGCAAAAAAAATAAAACGTACGTTATTTTTGTTGCCCACCGACCCCAGTACTGAAAAATTCTGAGACCAGATGAAACATCAAAATGATATCTCTAATCATATTCTAGTAGGTTATTAAGCCACTTTAAAAAAAATGTTGACGTTTTGAAACCAGACTATTTTGGAAAAAAACCCGGCATTTTTTAGCCACTTAATGACCCCAGGATAAAATTGAAACAGATACCTTATTGCTTATCTATAGGGCATCCCAAAAAATTTTCCAAGAAATGATTTGTCTACTTTTGAAAATGTAAGTGGATTTAGAGGAACCAAGTTTTAAGTGAAATTTTTTTTTTTACAAATTATTTGGACAAGCCAGACTTACCAGAGTGTAAACGCATCCTTAGGTAGCGTATATTGGGGTTCGTTATAATCATGATCCCCAGGGGTATGGTTGGGCCACACTGAGTTGTCAATTTTTACCTATAAACAGGGAAAATCTTTAAAAATCACAAAAAAAACATTGGGCCAAAGGGTTCAAATTTCTGTGAAAATATAATCATGTAGGGGGCTAGGGTAAGGCTAAAAAAATAAATTCAAAATAAAAATATCTTTTCAAAAGCCAGTGGGCCAGATAGAAAAGATAAATCTTATTTTGAAGCATCTTTATGTATAGTAGATTCACGTTTGCTCAAATCATGATTCATGGAGTAGTATTGGGTTGGGTCACAATGGGTGTTGAATTACTACTCAGGAATGAATAGAGAAATATTTTTAAAACTCTTCTCAAAACCCGTATGACCAGAATAGCTAAACCTTTTGTGCAAGAAACAGGAAGTGTAGAATCAACTTTGTTCAAATCATGATCACAGGGAGTAGGGTAAGGCCGCAATGAGGGGTATAGTTTTCATATGAAAATAATTAGAAAATCTTTTAAAGATTTTTTTCTCTGAAACCCATTTCGCTAAAATAGATAAAACTTGTGTGAAAGCATCCTTAGATAGTGTAGATTCATATTTGTTGGATGGAGCTACAAAAGGGGTAATGTTTTTTTTTTCACATTGAAATATATTGAAAAACAATTTTGAAAATTTTCTTCCAAAAAACCATTTGGCCAGAAAAGCTAAATCATGTTTGGAAGCATTCTCAGGTAAATTTCAAACACATGTGCTTTGAAATTTTATTTTGTACGGTATATTTTGTTTTGTATTTTATTCGATATGAACGAACTTAATACCTAGAGTAAGGAATTTGCTTATCCCTATTTTAGAATATATGTAATAAAAGTAGCAAAAGTGAGTTAAATTCAGAAATTACATCTTTTAAATGTTATTATTAAATGCAAGTTTTTGTTTCTTTTCAGATAAAATTTGTTTTGAAAATTTTTATGGAATGTAAGTAAAATCAGTGATTCATAGCCTTGATTTTTTATTTTTTGGTAAAGACCATCTTACCAGATTTGTTTTTTATTTAGAGGTCATATAAAGGTGATATCATTAATATTTAGCTCACCTGAGCTGAAAGCTCAAGTGAGCTTTTCTGATCACATTATGTCTGTCCGTCCATCCGTCCGTAAACTTTTCACATTTTCAACATCTTCTCATAAACTAGTGGGCCAATTTCCACTAAACTTAGCATAAAGCACCCTTAGGCAAAGGAAATTTAAAGTAGTGAAAATTAAGAACCGAATCCTTTCTCCAAGGGGAGATAATATTAGTTATTAAACAAATTTGAGAAAAGTTTTAAAATCTTCTTCTGATGATCTATTTGGCCAGCAAAGTTGAATCTTGTATGGAAGTATCCTCAGGTAGTGTATATTCAAAGTTAGAGTAGTAGAGTGTAGAGTGGTAGAGGGGTAGAGTGAGGTCACAATGGGGAATCGAATTTCTACATAGGAATGGATAGAGTAAATCTTTAAAGGTTCATATCCCATAATTAAAAAAAAATTCTATGACGTCATCCATTGTATTGAGTCAACGTATATATTAACTATTCAATCAGTAGTTGTTGGATATATAAAGGTTTTACAGTAGGATATTCAAATATCCAACAGTGCATAAAACAAATAAAATAGACAAAATGTGGAAACATGTATTTCCAATCACAAAATGTTCATGAAATTACTAGAACCTTGTCATCAATATGATCACCACACATATTCATTAAGACTACTGTCACAAGAAAGGAATTTCAACGGGAATATCTCCTTTTTAAAATTTTAATAGATTTTGATCCACACGGATCATTTTCCTCAGCACTTTCAGATTTTCTCTTTAAACCCTGAACCCATCACTCGCTTCTTGTTCCTGAATATTACTTGTGCGCTTATTTTCTCGGACTGCCTCTGAGCGATGACCCGTCTTCTCGCAAATAAGCTCTTCCGGAAGTTCAGCGGAATACATCCTGGTAGCAGCCGTTGCCCTTAAAGAATGATTTGTGAAGTGAACATCAAAACCAGCTTTCGCGCACAAATGTTTCACTACTTTTGACATGGTGTTGTTACCTACACGGACATCACAATACCATTCATGATCTGACGGTTGGGCTTTTGCGCGTAAATACAAATCGTTGGTTTTTGCGTTCTTTGGTCTGTGTGAAAGCAAAAAGAAAGTAACATTACATTTTTCACAAAAAATTACAAAAATATAACATGTAACTTGAGAAAAAAATCAAATTTACTATTAAATTACCTTAAAGAAATGTATTTCTTGAACACTGAAACAACACATCTGTCTGGTCTCTCCAGGTTTTGATATGCTTTAGTTTGCTTTCTTTTCAGCCTTCTATGATGAATTCCACCGTAATTACATTTTGAAACATCCTCTTTATATTCCAGGAATTCCCGTCCAGAATATTTCTCTTTGTCCAGTTTCAGCTAATTTTCTCCATATCGCAGATTATAATGTTCGGCCCTTCCACGCAGATCAAAATTAAGTCCAAACAGAAACAACTTAGTGTCCTCCAGTGTCAAAAAAGTGTCCCTCAGTTTGTCTGGTGTATCGAAGCCAAGTATACCCCTTTCCAACATATCATCTTCATAAGCTTCTGTTATAACCTTTGATTGTCTTCTTTCAATTCAAATACCAGGCGAGGCTTAATTTTTTTTATCCAACATTTTTCTCATCCCTTCAAATTCTGTATCATTCATCAGTGTCACATACCTTTCATTCTCACGAAGGTAATGTTGAATTGCTATGATAATTTCATATAGGGTATTGCCACGGTATTCCTGATCATTTTCTTTGCGAACTTCGTGATAAAGGCGCCCAATAAGTAATATAGAGTTTCGTAGTCCATTGTTAGCAAATCGCTTTGAATTTTTCGAATGTCATTCCTGTTTCCGTAATTATCCTGCCTATTTTCCAGCCACGAGTTGAATAGATTTACAACCCATCTAGATTTTGACTCTGTTTTTCTTGCAAATCTTGATTTAGAGATATTTTCACGCTCAACATCTGAAATAGGTTCTGCGAAACGTTGACTCTCTTTTTCATCACTTTTCACAACATCAGGAATTTTGTACGATTAGGCCTCCTTAAGAACCTATCAGATTTCTTCAGTAAATCATCATCTGATATATCACTCAAATGTCAAACTTTATGTCAAAATTCTGCATTTTTCTTTCTCCCTCCAAGTCAAGAATATCATTTAAAACGGTATGTGTGTCATCCCCCGAACTCTGGACCTCTTTGAATTTATTTTGGGTTTAACATATTACTTCATTAGAATCCATGTTTGTACAGTACAACGGCAGTTTTCAAAATAAGATTTGTACGTGTTTCTAAAGTTTACTAGACCATGAATAAAAGGGGGTGTTTGGTTGGCTATTTTGTTATGGTACTGGTGGATATATGAATAGGCTAGATGCTATTGTATTACAGAACAGTTTGATATATGAATGGGTCAATGCTTCTTCGAGGTCCAATGGGGGAGGCCCTCGGAGGGGATATTTCTCTAAACTATTCAACACCATCTCCTTATTTATCCATTACATAAACAATTGTTTAGGATCTTTTGGAGAGCTGCAATGCTCAGCATGTGATATCATTATAAAATCATCCTGTTAGAAAAGGGGCTAATGATAATAAAAAATAAGAATATCCAGGGGGAAAATTGATTTTTATTTACACAGGATCCACATGTATAATACTACATTGTCCAGATAGTATGTATAATGACTCCATTAAGCTAAATTTATCATACAAATTGTTCCTCAGGTGAGCGATGTGACCCATGGGTCTCTTGTATTTATACTTGTTTAAAATGAAATGATTTTAAACATTTTTTAAAAGAATAAATTTTAAATGAATTTAAAAATGTGTTCGATTTTGCAAAAGTAATTGATTACTAAACCTTTGTTTGAAAATATATTTAAATATATTAAAATATACTACTGTAATAGACATTTTCTTTCAAGAACAAAAACTCTGGCAGATAAAACTACCCCAGCAATCATCATTGTCGACGCAAGGTACATACCTTCATATATATATATATATATATATATATATATATATATATATATATATATATATATATATATATATATATATATATATATATATATATATATATATATATATATTTATATATATAAACATTGAACTCAATTGTGTGATCAGGTTTGTACCAGTTAAATAAAAAATGTATTTTACAATAGTGTGCTCATTTTTTTTAAAATTATGTAGATATTATTGCAATATTACAATAATCATTTTAATCATTCCGATATGAACTTTTTTTTGCGCTATAAGAATTCCTTTTCATACCAATCACAATTTATTTCAATATGTAACCTTCCACATGTGCTTAGGGGCATGACCCCCTCCCCCCCCCTACGCACACGCCTCTCCCCTGATGTAAACCCTTAGGGAAGTTGACGCCTTTTTAATTGAAACTCCAATAAAGTCATATAAACAACTTGTCCCGTATCAAATATCTATAAATAAACCGAAAACAAACAATTTTTTTCAAACAACCCCAAACTGAATTTTTATAGGCGAGGAGGAGGTATGCTTAACATTAATCGATAATTTTCATTTACCTTAAAAAATTTAAAATAAAACATGTTGTGTACACGACTGTAAGGAATTTCCAGAAAAAAAAGTCAACTACCCTGTGGGTTTTAATCGAGGGAGAGGGGGTTGGCTGGGTCCTGTTCTCAAGAACCTGTGGTAACCTACGTGTTTTTATTAACATGTGTGTTGGTCTTAAATACTTTGTATTTTATTAAGCTTTTAAAGTATTAATTCTATAAATTTTATATTTTGATTTGTAGGAATGGCTCCCTGATAGAAGATGGGTAAGACAGTGATAACATGCATGGGGTGTGATAAAAAAAAATTCATGTTATTGAATTTGAGTGAATAAAGTGCTGTCTGTTTCATCTGTCGTCTGTTAACATCTAAACATCTTAATTCTTTTCTTATAAAACTTATAACCCCCAACCCTCTTCATTTTACGTTTAGGGTATAAACTTCTTTTTTTTTAAATTTGCAATCTTTTGAAATTTTCTCCAAGATATTTAGCAGACAATCTTAGTACATGGATATTAGTAACAAAAATTGGTTTATGTAGTGTAAGGGAGCGAATCTATTTGCCTATACAGTTAATATGCGTTACTTCTTAAAAATAATCCTACAACTGTGCATCCAGCATATACACTGAGTGTTTGGTTAAAATGCATAGGGAAGGTGTCATCAACCTTATTATCCACCCCAGCCCCCAAAAATGTTTTTTGCAGAAATTGGGCTTATTTACAAAATATTATTTTGATATTTCTTGTAACATAGTTCACATTTTGAGTGTTGCTTTTAAACATATGTTTTTATCAACCAGTACTAGTACATTTTGTTTATTAATCAATTAATAGATTGGTATATTTTTGTAGGGTGATCATTAATGTCTTTTTCTTTTAGTCTGTGCAGAAGTTGGGGCTAGCTATTATGGCATTAGATATAAGAATGGATAGTGTAGTTATATTTTGAATAATAAAAGGGGTTCTTTAAATTCAGTACATAAGTGAAAAAGGTAATAACTTAAAGGTAATAAAAAGGAATCAAACAATTGGTTCCTGTATTTTTACTTTGTACCTTTATCACTGATCTTTTTAAGCCAACATTCACAGTCAATTAAGCCTTGAATATTACGTTAGACTACACTCTTGATAAAGGAGTCAGTAAAAAAAATCAGTGAATTGGTTTATTTTTTAAAGGTATGCCGTTCGAGTTAGTTCGTATTAAAAGATGATCATATATACCTAGAAAAAATGTTCTTATTTTCAGATGGATCTGATAATTTTTAATGAATATTTATTGAGTAACTATTTAAAATTAGAATGCTTGTTTTTGCAATGATTGTTTTCTTTACTTTTCAGATCGGAAGACAGTGGTTCTGGGACTTTGGTTGGAGTGGTTGTAGCAGTGGTGATCATTCTGATTATTGTGGTAGTGGTTATGGTGGTTTTATATGTCAGAAACCAATTTGGATTCAAAGATAAAGTCCAGCACAGGATTACTGGTAATTGCCAAATTTGGGATACACGATATACTAGAGTTATCAAACATTTTTTTTAGGAATTCAGAATATTAGTCAACGCCTATAGCGTTAGCAATAATCTGACACACTGAAAGAGCCTGTTCTATCAACCCTAATATGCGGATTTATCTTTAATGCAAGTAGGTCTACCTACTCTAGGTAATTTGGTCTCTCTATATCATAGCAATTTATAGTTGTATACTGGCATATCATGTACCCAAGTGTTGCATACTAAATTACATGTACATTGAAAAAAACAACTTCTAGGGTACAGAATTTCATTTCACTTTCAGTTTTTCAAGTTAGGTTGTACATGTATGAATGACGATGAATCAATACAGAATAAAATGATGTCAATCTGAATATCTCGAGCCCTTCAAATTATGGGTTGCCGTACTTTAAAATCCACCGATTTCCAAGACGTGATTCTATTCAAAATGCGATAGAAATAAGATAAAATTTAGAACTTTTCAATGATTCAGTATTTTGTAACAAACATGTTGGATTTTGGAAAATATTTTGCATTTAAATTGAATCTTGGTTCTAGTTTCATAGAATGATGGTTCTATATGACAAAGATACCTTGTAAATAAATTTTCTTATTTTTAGATTTTAGAAAGTATTTCGAACATGGTGATGAAAATACAGGTAGGAGTATTTGTTTTACATCATCTTAAGAATAATATAATTCACAATACCATTACAACTTTAAAATCATTTACACCGGGTTTTAAAAGAAAAATCCGGTTGTTGAAATGGTGAAAATGGTGGGCGGGCGGACGGGCGGACGGGTGGACGAGCAGGCGGCTGCTAAAAGGGTATCCTTATGGATAACTCCTCCTACAGTTTTTAAGATAGTACGTTGTTCTTTGCAGATCAATTGTACATACATGTATATCAGAAATGTGCATATTTCTTGGATTTTGAGTTTAAGTAATTTATGGGGATAATACAAGTTGTTGAACTTGAAGTCATTTTCTTGCAGAATATTGCATATAGGATATTCCATTTCTCTGGATAGGTAATGGGGTTTTTTTTTTCAATTAAGGGTTGACATGGATTCTGTTTGGGTTGCTGTTAATTAAGTTGTACTAGTGAGATAATTCGTAATGAAGGTTTGTAGGGAAGACAGCCAGTCTTCATAGTTTAAACAGAAAAATTTCAATACTTGAGTTGATTTGAACATATTTATAACATACAAATACAAATTGTTAGGGCACAAGTCCTAACAACTTTCGAGGTTTTTACCATTAAAATAGATTAAAATTGTACAAATCTTGTGTTATAACATTATTTAAAGGCTTATGTGCGATATTATGCATTTTCGCCCCCAAAATTAAAGTTTTATCTATGTAAATATATAGAGCTTTTAAAATAAGGTGAAGATAGTTAAAATCATTTTGACAAAATGTGTGTAAAAGGTATTCACAGGAGTTACGTCATAATGTAAAAATGACATCATTGTGATAAAGATTGTCTTATTTTGATAAATTGATGTTTTGTAGCAAAATATGTGTGTTTTTCGATGATTGTTTGACTGGGAAACATCAATAGCAGGCTTGTTTAAGTACCCTTTTTTTTAGTATGATGCGTATAATTTTATGAACACACACGTTGAAATCGTACTTGAGCAGGCATGCGCTCTATCCTTTCGAATGCAAGATATAAAGAAAAATGACAATATTTTCATTTTTTTGCAAATTTGCAGAAATTAGCTCATTTTGATGACATTATAGATCAGCAGCGAATGAGCAATAATGACTATTATTAAGGTTAAAGTGGTAGGCATCCTCTGTATATTGATTTATGAAGATCTGATTTTGGTATGATATTTAAATATTGGGGGCAGATATATGTACCAAATATACGAGGGTTGTCCCAAAATAGCGGAGACAGGACACATAATTTATTATCTCTTCACTGCAATTTCATTAGACGTCATTGTTTTCTTCAATGACCCTTTGGCAAACAATACTGAAAAATTTAAATCTGTACTTTATTTATTTCTCGAGAAAATGAATAATTAGTATTAACAAGTTTTATCTGGCGGCGCAATGTTCGACGTCGAAAATTTCCAGTTTTACGTTGTTGTTAAACCATCCACATCGTTTAAGATAGCATTTACGTTTTATTTACGAAAACGTCTTAGAAAAAATATTATCTTTGAACAAGTTCCCTGAGTGCACATTCAACATATATTTCTAGTTTTCACAGGGCGAAACACAATCTTTAAGCAAGTCCTTAAAGGCGGCTTAAAGGTGGCGTAAAGGTGGCTTAAAGGAGATACAATCTTTAAGCCATCTTTAAGTCACCTTTAAGCTGAGCTTATAGGTCCTTAATGTCAAAACTTCTTTAAGTCACCTTTAAGCCATCTTTAAGCTACCTTTAAGCATCTTTAAGTGGCATTTACGCTCCCTTTAAGTTGTCTTTAAACCATCTTTAAGTTCCCTTTAAGTCAAGTTTGATCAAACTGAACAATAAAAACATTTATTAAATGCAAAAGCTCTTTTATAGGGAGGGGAGGGGGTGACCCGAGTGATGATATAATTTCCAAAGAAGGGGGGGGGGGGTTGTTCCAGGCGGGTTTAATTGTCGCGCCATTAAACACATATCTTTATCATCAACAACGCTCCGATGGGCACAGATTGCCGTTATAAAATTCTTTATAATTTTATTTTTTGATTTCAAAAATATTCAAAATTATTATAGGGGTGGGCGCAGTCTCTGTATCTAAATTTGTGCATGAAATTATATTCAAGTATGTTTGTTTCTTATTATAAATTAATCGGTGAAATTAATCTCTCTCTCTCTCTCTCTCTCTCTCTCTCTCTCTCTCTCTCTCTCTCTCTCTCAGTTATAAAACCAAATAAAGATAATGAACCAAAACTGCATGATTCAATTCAATAATCGGTTGAAGGTATGTATTTTTTTCAATTTTAATTATATCTAGGTCTAATTCTAGATCTGCTAGATACATGTTAAAGATGAAAAGAATCTCAACTGCCTTTGTTATATCGCGCAGGATATTACTGCTTTGTTTGTCTAGACATAGCTTTGTTCGTTTGTGTATATCTAATTAGAGTCTATTGTTTGTCCAACTTGAAACACGTGTCAAAAACCCTGGAACTAACACAGAATATACAAGATATACACAACAGTTGTGTCGTGTGCCCAGGTGCACGTTTGTGTATATCTAATTGGAGTCTATTGTTTGTCCAACTTAAGAAAACCCCTGGAACTAACACAGAATATACAAGATATACACAACAGGCGTGTCGTGTGCCCAGGTGCAATCAGGGTTTCTAAAGGCGTTGAAATCTTAGTATGTACGTGTATACGATAAGTCTAGTGAATAAAAGTCTATTTACATTTGTAATTCATTTTCAAAGTATTTTTTCCCAACTCTGGGTTTTAAAAAATGTTACGTCTACAAATTAAAGATACATGTATGTAAGAGTAAAATCTAGAGGCTAAATATTTCCTGTACCGGTGATCATAAATAGTGGTTGTTTAAATATATGTATAAGAGTAATTAAGTCACATACCCGGCCTGGTACATCATACAATTGTATGTACAAGTATATGTATACATCATTTGCAATTGCAACATGCAGTAAATACGTCACCCGTAATTGGTAATATTGTT
Organism: Magallana gigas; assembly: GCF_902806645.1. Lineage (NCBI taxonomy): Eukaryota > Metazoa > Mollusca > Bivalvia > Ostreida > Ostreidae > Magallana > Magallana gigas. The sequence goes on from NC_047564.1 coordinate 12,486,383, forward strand.
TGTTATAGAATTGATAGTCTAAAAATCATGTATACAAGTAAATGTTTAAACATACTGGAACGGCGCCGTGATCATGAAAACCGTGGAAATTGCGCAGAACTAATACCCTAATAGGTTCAATGCATTTAATAAAAGAAATGATTTCATCCCCGTGGGCACGCAACGTTGTTTCAACGTTGAAATGCCCGCTGGGCATCTTCTTTCTTGCATTTCATTTAGCTGTGAATTAGATAAACGTTTATCTAGTCGGTTTAAATTTATTTACTAAGTAAGCCTAACGGTTTCCATTAAAGTATAATATATTTTTTTTTCACTGAAGACCAAGTTCCGTATTCCATTCTAAATATATGCATGAATGTAATTTATAAATTAGATATAATTGATTGTTACAATTTGAATGGAAGTCAAAATCTTTTCAGGTAAAAAATACACATTGAATACATTGATTCAATATCCACTGATATATAGGTTATAAAAACCTCCTTATATATGTAAGTTGCCGTGGCGCAGAGGAAGCGAGGTGATGCTGGTAAACGAACGTTCCCGGGTTCCATCCTCGTCTTGGGCGTTTTGATTATTTATTTTTTTCATTTTATTTTCTAGAACAAAAACCGTTTTTAACACCTTTTTTATCATTATCATATAGTTAATATATTTTGTTGGTAAATTACGCACAATATTGAATTAAACGATTTTTTAATGGCTTAAAGGTCGCTTAAAGGTGGCTTAAAGGTAGCTTTAAGGTGACTTAAAGAAGTTTGGACATTAAGGACCTATAAGTTGTCCTTAAAGGTGGCTTAAAGGTAGCTTAAAGATAGTCTTTAAGCTGCATTTAAGCCATCTTTACGCTTTCTTTAAGCCATCTTTAAGCAACACATATAGCTTAAATGTGGCTTAAAGATCGTCTTTAAGCTACCTTTAAGCATCTTTAAGCTACCTTTAAGGAGAACTTAAAGATGGTCATCCATCCTGTGTTTGTTTGTTTATTTTAATATTTTAAAGTAAATACGATTTGTCGGCTCCTAACTTGCCCTGTATTACTTGTTGTCTTACGTCCCACTTGCCGAAATGTGTCGTTCAGCATTTTGACGTCCATTAATATCGTTTGGGGTTTCTTTTTACCACTAATTGTCATCATACTTGTTCAAATATTGTCAATGTTGTTTAACTACTTATTCACAAAACGCATTTCTAATCGATTTTGTTAATTTCATTTACATCCAAAGCCGCTTAAGATTTATTTAATGGTTTTTACAAAATTGTATCAGTTACTGCTGCGCCGCTTTAAACGCTGACATCGTCATTTAAATACGAGTTAACTTTTCAACTTGTCACAAAACACGCTATAAAATATTTAAAAGTTTTGTTATAGCCAAAGCATTTTCTGAATAAATAATAGAAATATTATCAAATATCAATGTACGTTTTATTTGAATTTTTCATTCGAAAAGTACTTTTCCTCGCAATTTTCAAAGGCTCAAGTGAGCTTTTCTGATCACAATTTGTCCGTTGTCTGTCGTTGTCGTCGTAGTCGTCGTCGTCGTCGTTGTTGAACCTGTTCACATTTTCATCTTCTTCTGAAGAACCACTGGGCAGATTTCAAACAAATTTGGCACAAAGCACCACTAGGTGAAGGGTATTTAAGTTTGTTCAAATGATGGGCCACGCCCTCTCAAAAGGGGAGATAATTGAGAATTATTGAAAAAAAAATGTATTTTTTTCAAAAATCTTCTTCTCAAAAACTATCCGGCCTGAAAAGCTTATACTTGTGTGGAAGCATCCTCAGGTAGTGTAGATGCAACTTTGTTCAAATAATGGTCCCCGGGGGTAGGGAGGGGCCACAAGAGGATGATCAAGTTTTACATAGGAATATATAGAGAAAATCTTTAAAAATCTTCTTCTCAAAAACTATCAGGCCAGAAAAGCTCAAATTTGAGTGGAAGCATCCTCAGATAGTGTAGATATAAGTTTGTTCAAATCATGGTCCCCAGGGGTAGGATGGGGCCACAATTGAGGGATCAAGTTTTACATAGGAATATATAAAGAAAATCTTTAAACATCGTCTTCTCAAAAACTATTTGGCCAGCAAAGCTCAAATTAAAGTGGAAGCATCCTCAGGTAGTGTAGATTCAAGTTTGCTCAAATAATGGTCCCTGTAGGTAGGGTGGGGCCACAATAGGGGGAATGGATTTTTACATAGGAATTTGTAGAGAAAATCTTTAAAAATCGTCTTCTCAAAAACTATTTGGCCAGAAAAGCTCAAATTAAAATGGAAGCATCCTCAGGTAGTGTAGATTCAAATTTGATCAAATCATGGTCCCCGGAGGAAGGGTTGGGCCACAATAGGGGGATCATCTTTTACATAGGAATATATAGAGAACATCTTCTCAAAAACAATTAGGCCAGAAAAGCTCAAATTAAAATGGAGGTAGTGTAGATTCAAGTCTGTTCAAATCATGGTCTCCGGGGTTAGGGTGGGGCCACAATTGAGGGATCAAGTTTTACATAGGAATATATAGAGAAAATCTTTAAAAAAATTCTACTCAAAAACTATTAGGCCAGAAAAGCTCAAATTAAAATAGAAGCATCCTGAGGTAGTGTATATTTAAGTTTGTTCTTATCATGGTCCCCGGGGGTAGGGAGGGGCCACAAGAGGATGATCAAGTTTTACATAGGAATATATAGAGAAAATCTTTAAAAATCTTCTTCTCAAAAACTATCAGGCCAGAAAAGCTCAAATTTGAGTGGAAGCATCCTCAGATAGTGTAGATATAAGTTTGTTCAAATCATGGTCCCCAGGGGTAGGATGGGGCCACAATTGAGGGATCAAGTTTTACATAGGAATATATAAAGAAAATCTTTAAACATCGTCTTCTCAAAAACTATTTGGCCAGCAAAGCTCAAATTAAAGTGGAAGCATCCTCAGGTAGTGTAGATTCAAGTTTGCTCAAATAATGGTCCCTGTAGGTAGGGTGGGGCCACAATAGGGGGAATGGATTTTTACATAGGAATTTGTAGAGAAAATCTTTAAAAATCGTCTTCTCAAAAACTATTTGGCCAGAAAAGCTCAAATTAAAATGGAAGCATCCTCAGGTAGTGTAGATTCAAATTTGATCAAATCATGGTCCCCGGAGGAAGGGTTGGGCCACAATAGGGGGATCATCTTTTACATAGGAATATATAGAGAACATCTTTAAAAATCTTCTTCTCAAAAACAATTAGGCCAGAAAAGCTCAAATTAAAATGGAGGTAGTGTAGATTCAAGTCTGTTCAAATCATGGTCTCCGGGGTTAGGGTGGGGCCACAATTGAGGGATCAAGTTTTACATAGGAATATATAGAGAAAATCTTTAAAAAATTTCTACTCAAAAACTATTAGGCCAGAAAAGCTCAAATTAAAATAGAAGCATCCTGAGGTAGTGTATATTTAAGTTTGTTCTAATCATAGTCCCTGGGGGTAGGGTGTGGCCACAATGGGGGGAACAAGTTTTACATAGGATTATATAGAGAAAATCTTTAAACATCTTCTTCTCAAAAACTATAAAGCCAGGAAAGCTTAAATCTGAGTGGAAGCATCCTCAGGTAGTGTAGATTCAAGTTTGTTCAAATCATAGTTCCCGGGGGTAGAGTGGGGCCACAATTGGGGGATCAAGTTTTACATAATAATATATAGAGAAAATCTTTAAAAATCTTCTTCGCAAAAACTATTAGGCCAGGAAAGCTTAAATTTGAGTGGAAGCATCCTCAGATAGCGTGATTCAAGTTTGATTTTTTACATAGGGGTATATACAGAAAATCTATAAAAATATTCATGGAAAGTTTTCGGTCCAAAACTCAGTACATAGTGTGAAAGCACAGGTTATGCAGATTTAAGTTTGATGAAACCACGATTCCCTAGAGAAAAGTGGGGCCACGAAATAAGGGGGGGGGGGATATAGGAATAGAGAAAAAATCTTCTTATAGATACTACTGGCTCTAAAAAGTACTGAAAGTGCCATTTTTTACTGATAATTTCTGATATTTACTGATATGGTACTGTTAGTGCTAAGAATTGCTGATATTTACTGATAATTTTACTGCTGTTACTGATAATTGCTGTTGATTCTGATATTTACTTATATTTACTGATGCTTTTGCTGTGAGCTTTGATAATTACTGATATTTACTGAGATTTACTGTTGGTACTGAGAATTGCTGATAATTACAGAGAATTACAGGCAGGGGATTTTTAAGAGATTAACTTTAATTACTGTAACATGCAAATTATATTTAATTAAAATTATCGGTAAACAAATACCGGGCATTTTTTAAAAAGAAATATGTAAGATCTAACTAAAGTTTTATCATTAATAACTTCTTTTTTACAACCACAAAAATTAGATTTGATTATTCCTCTTATAATCTGTTTATTTATTTCAATGCATATTTTTTCTGTTTGTTCTTGTTCTAAGTTTTATTTTAGCTGATTAACACAATTCAGCACATGAATAAATGAATGTAGAATTGCAGAATTGCTATATATCCCATCCCCGTGCGCCAATCCACTCGGTACTACAGTGTTACATTGTATATATAGAACAATCCATAGTAAAAAAAAATTATAAAGATTTTAACCACTTTATGTAATTGATAAACATCTATTTAATGATTCTAAATTTTGAGCGATCAACTCTTTAATTGAACCGTGTTAAAATATTTATAATTATAAACTTAATATGTTTTTATCCCGGCCATAATCACTAATTTTGTTTTCAAAATAAAATCAAACACTTTTGTTTCACATTGTATTTCCCGGCCATTTATATTTGTTTATTCTGAGACTGCAAGACATATATACAGGTGGACAATTTTCACACCTTGCCACGGTCACTCTGTCGTGTATATATTCTGAGCGCTGTCTGTTAGTTCTGAGGGTTTTCTTGATCCCAGACATACAAAAGAATCTTTTCAGCGACTGCCAGACATATACACAGGTGGTCAATTTTCACACCTTGCCGTGGTCACCCTGTCTTGTGTATAGTCTGAGTGCTCTCTGTTAGTTCTGAGGTTTTTCTTAATCCCAGACATACAAAATATTTTTTTCTGCTTGCTTTTAGGCGTGGAGATTAAATATCTAAGCGTTCAAGGTTCAAGCGATTAAGGAAAATCAGTTAAATTGTGTGCCTTCTTTCAAAATTATATAGCCGCTGGTCATATAACCGCATACAAGTGCATGAATAAAGTATTAAGGAGAGAGAGAGAGAGAGAGAGAGAGAGAGAGAGAGAGAGAGAGAGAGAGAGAGAGAGAGAGAGAGAGAGAGAGAGAGAGAGAGAGAGGTTTTCAATCAAATCGCTGTTGCAATCGGTGGTTATGATAGTGAAATAGGACATAATCATGCTTATGCCCTTCTGCATTGACGCCTCAAAATACGTTATAATAGATTATCTGAGAGAGAGAGAGAGAGAGAGAGAGAGAGAGAGAGAGAGAGAGAGAGAGAGAGAGAGAGAGAGAGAGAGAGAGAGAATTAAAGCATGATACGCCGTAACACTTTTTCGCTATATTAAGCTGGTGTTCTTTGTAGTCTTAGAAAAGTTTACACTCGAAATCTGTGTTTGAAATGGCGGTTGTGATGCTGAAATAGAACTTTATCGTGCTATTGCCGTTATGCCATTTTGACTCGGAAACTCAAATTTTAGGACTAGATAATATATGCGAGCAAGAGAGAGAGAGAGAGAGAGAGAGAGAGAGAGAGCAGGGTGGGCAGTTTTACAATAATAGAACTAGATCATGACAACATTACTTAGCCGTGCCACAGAAGATATATTACATATGTATTAAAAGAGAAAGAGTGAAAGGTCGGACAATAAAAATTATTCTTCGCCGATTGTTACCTATTTTGATTTCAGCAAATGGTAGGAGAGAGAGAGAGAGAGAGAGAGAGAGATTACTTATCCAACTTTTTTTAATCAATTGAATGCGGAACAAATAAGATGATGAATATGAAAATCATTCTAATACGTTATTTATATTGTCATACACAAGGTGCCAGACTGACAATTTACAAGGTTGAATTGCGACATTCAAACCTCTTGATCTGCTGAAAGTATGTATACTATACACAGATACTGCCTCGCTAATCTTTCTGTGAAGTAAAACCTCAAAGACATTATAAAGTCCTGACCGGGTATCTCTCTATTTTGAAAAGAAAAATAATCATGCTAAGATTTATGGGGTTTTTCATTGTTGAAAAAAAAAAATGTCCATCGCATTTAGAAATTAAAATTTTTGTGGAGTCTGCCTTAAGTTTAAGTACCAATTTTTGACCGGCTTTCTAATATTGTCTAAAATGTGATCTGTGAGTTTCCGAAGTTCAAAAGAAGCTAAATATCAAATAAATAAAACTTAAGAATATATAATTAAATGAATTGTGTTAAATCTGAAATATGTGTTATTTAATAATTAAAAGACAATGTTTTGGGCCTCAAAATATTCTCAGTAATTATTAGCAATTCTCAGTACCAACAGTAAATCTCAGTAAATATCAGTAATTATCAGAGCTCACAGCAAAAGCATCAGTAAATATCAGTAAATATCAGAACCAACAGCAATTATCAGTAACAGCAGTAAAATTATCAGTAAATATCAGCAATTCTCAGCACTAACAGTACCATATCAGTAAATATCAGAAATTATCAGTAAAAAATGGCACTTTCAGTACTTTTTAGAGCCAGTAGTGATATAAAAGGGGCTTGGTATTAACCAAAAAACGAAGTGGATAAAATTTGCAGATTTTCATTTTTTTAGCAAGATCTCCTGTACTTAGTTGTCAAGATAGTTTGATACTGTAATGCTAATTTGATCAGAATTGAGGCAATTGTTGCTCAGGTGAGCGATGTGGCCCCTGGGCCTCTTGTTGTTTTTGACATTGCGCCGAATGTCGAATTTCTTATATAACATGCTTTCATTTCACTAATTTAATCTCAAACAATATTTGATTTTCAAACATTATTTGAATGCAAATTTCTTAAACCCTTTGTGGCAAATTTCATCTTCCTTTGTCTTCGATTAACTGAATAACGCCACTTGTCTGCGCTATTTTAGAACAAACCTCGTATAGTCCTGTATAATTACAAAATAGCAAAATATATTATAACTACGAGTATAAGAAACATGGAAGTTAACTGCATTAAACCAATCTTCCAGTTTCGTTGATATACAATGAGAATAATTGCTTGTTAATAACAATGGATAATGACTTATCGTCCGTTAATAAAAGATGAGTATTAATTATGTGAAAATGGTCTAGTTGTAGCAGATTTAGATAAAATTTGTTTTTAGCGATAGTATATATTTGAATCTGACGAAACAGTATGGTAAGCTTATTAGGATGACAGAACATATTGTTTTTATAATTTACATTTAGTGTAAATCATAGCTGAGTATGAAATGGTGTTTTAGCCTGGCATGAATTCTGTCTAGCTTGGGCTTTCCATGTGTAAATTTGTAAAATGAATTCTTAAATCTTAAAATTTTATAGAGGTTTCATATCTTACTCCTATACTTAAAATATTCCACAGCTGAATAATGTACGGGACAAATGATTTCTGAAATAATTCTGTTCTCACCTAGAAAAACTATAATATTCAATGTTTCAATACTTTTTTCACAATTTAATAAGACTGAAGAAGAAAGAAATAAAACTTCGACTGCCAAGCAAAGTTATCTATTTCTAAATAGGCTACGGCAGCTTTAATAGTTTGTTAAAATACATCGTCAAGAAACTAAATAAAATAGCAATGAAATTGCTGATTTATTTAAATTACACGCTATAAATTTAACAATTTTAAAAAGATTTAAAAAAAATATTTGTTATTTTAGATGGTTAATATTATGATATAATTATAGTTATGTGTAGCTGTCAATCATTTTTAGTCAAGAGAGATAACTCGCGTTTCAGTTGATACTTTTTTCACCTGTAACCGATGGTCAAGACCGGAGCGGTGTTGATTTGCAGGAATACCCTTTCGTAGGAGAACGCAGTTTTACCTGCGACTTTTGTCTTTTTTAAACTGGTTGCAATTTGGACCGCAGGGTGCGTGGAAAATAGGGGATCCGTATTGCCTGTACTGTAGTTGATGCCTCAGCTAACTGCATATTAAGCTCTGTTATCTTTTATTATTTGTCTTCATGTTTCAAAACTAAACTACAGGGCTTTTTTTTCATAACACAAAAAGAATTAGATTTATTGAGGTGCATTATTTGGTATTTGATACTCTTTCAGTTTACACAGAGGCTACTCATCAAAAGCAGCCCCCAAAAAACACGTACAGTTCTCTGTCGAACACTTTTGTATAGAAATAATTGAAATAGTTAGTCATTCTAAGGTTAGAACCCTTAGACTATTATATATGATATTCTATTAAATGTATTTATGAAATATACATGAGTGTATATATAGATATAATTATAGGTTTATGTATGTGTTAACAGCTGTAATTCAAAGTGTTTGTGTTTTCATATTAACGACACAACGCAGCTACCTTAAGGACGCCCAAACTGTATCAAATAATTGCACTAAAACAGACTTAATTTCAGACAATTTATACAAACCTATTCCAATATGGCAATGATAAAGTTTATACATCATTTTATTATTGATCTCTCCTACGTTTTTCACCGGAAAACAGCAAGCGCATCAACTGTGTAGCACGTGATACGTAAAAATATAGAACAACTTCATTTATCGTAAAAGTTCAACGATATACGATTTAAAGATTAAATTGTTACTTACTTAAAAAGAATAAATTCCTTTATCTAAAAAGTGCTTGGGGCAACTATAGCTGTACCAGCAACATGCTTAATTTTTGCATTGTTCGTGAAAGTTTAATAACTTTGTAGATAACTGAGCTAATTCTCGAGACAAAAACTGTCTCCTCTCATTCTCCACAACTTGCTCCCAGCACTTTTCACAGTCACTGGTATGAACTAAATTGAATAAATAAAAGCATAGTTGTCATAATAGTCAAGCATAATCGGAACAATTGACTGGATATTGTTGAACTTGTGTATTGTTTTAAAGGTATATATGATTCTATGCTAATGAGCCGATTTTCAATCGCACTGATGATCACGATCAACAGCAGATAATCTTACGTTGTAAAACGCAAAAAATTTAAAGATGGCATCGTTTATTGTTGGTTATTTCTTATCTGCACAATTCAATAGGTTCACTGTTGTTTTAAAAACTCAAAATGGTTATCAAAAGTAATTTATCGATAAATTTCAAGGGCGATCGCCTTACTTAATAGAAACTAAGAAAGAGATGAAAACAAAAATAATGGACGGAGCTAACGTTATGAACGGTCAAGGGGTAGTCATGAGCTTAAATTTATTGGGTGCCTTAACCTGAATGCAAAATTCACGATATGACAGCTGTTGATTTGATGAAATTGTTTCAATCTCTACACTGGCCAAATCATATGAACAGAATGCTAATGATGTTGACTTGTTTTCAACAAAATAATTAAGCTTACAGTACATGGTTTTGTCTTTTTGTAACACATACCAGTATTTACGAAGCGAAGTAGGTTGTTTAAATTATAAATTGAAGCTTACTTTAATGTTAAATAAAATGTACATGTTTTTTTCATATCTTACAGCTGATGCTGAGAATGGTGAAGCACAGAGTACACAAGTCCCACTGCTTGAAGAAGGTAAGTAGTGACATGTCATTGAATTGGTCATTAATTGCTAGACTATTTGCTTTAAGAGAATCAACCATGTAGTTACATTTTTATATAATGAAACAAATAAGTTTTGCAAACAGCATGCAGTGTTGTCCATTTTGGCCATGTATGGGCTATGGTACTCAGATGACCAATAAGGCCTTTGAGCCTCTTGTTTTTCTTCACGAAATATTTCAAATGATTGTCTTTTGTTAATACCAATCTCATCAGCTAACACCGAAAAAAAGGCACAAGATTTGGCATTTTCTGAAAATGTCTTAATATACTCCAAAAGGGCTCTCCTTAAAGCAAGTATTTTACTGTTTGTATGTAAAAAGACTTCTTATTCCTCAGGAAGCTGCTGCATGTGCCATGGAAGAAGTAGTCCGTATGATAAATGATTATCATCTAAATACATTAAAGAGGCAAGGTCACGATTTTGGTCAAATTTTATTTTTCTGTTTTTATTATTTACAATGTTTTAGGAATGCATTTCTAATGATCAAATGAATTTTGAGAGTCAATTGAAGAGTTATAAGCATATAAGTTTCATATAAATTATAACATATAAGAGTTATAAGATACAATGCTCACAACTCTTTGTCATGTAAACAGAGCTCGTGCCCTGTTTTTGTTTACATATGTTAAATATACCAGTAGAAATCTTTTTCAAACTGATTTGTCTATCTTCTTATTCATTTTAAGTATTAACAAACAGTTACTAATGTTTAACACATTATTTTTGGTCTAAAACTGTAATTTTCACTTCAACATTCAGAATGTAAACAAAAGCTTTGTTTACATTGCAAAGAATTGTAAGCTCTGTAATTCGCTTATAACTCAACAAATGACACTTAAATTTTGGTTGCCTATCAAAAATACCTTACTGAAGCATTGTAAACATTAAAATCGGAGAAATAATTTTTGACCAAAATCGTGACCGTGCCCCTTCAAATATCCTTCTCAGTTGTACAATGTTTTAAAACAATGAAGAAAAATGTAAAAACTTGCAACATATTAATTAGAAAACAATGTTTTTTTTCTTATTTTTTGGTTTGAATTGCAGATGTCAGACATGTCCAAGAAAATGAAACCAATTCAGGTATTTTATTTATACTCTCATCTGGCATGTACTGTTAGAATGATTGTAAATCAAAAGCATGCATGATTTAGAAAATCTGCTGACAAAACTGAACGAGTTTTCCAAATACTTTCACTGATAAGATCACTGTGAACCAAGTTTTATGCATGTACTAGAAAAATCTACTATGACCTTAATTTTCGTTGGGCATGATTCTTGGTGGAATGTTACTTTTCAGTCTCTCTCAAAGTTGTTTTAAGATTATCTATTTTGGCTAACTATGATACATTAAACACTACAAACCAGTTTACTACCTAGTTAATTGTTGAAATAAGTCTTTTCAAGTAGAAAAAGTTGTATTGTTGCGATTTGATAAAAAACCTCAGCTGCAGAATCATAGGTTTAAGAACTCGCATAAAATAAGGAATTTTGCAGTAGGTGATAATAAGAAGTTAAGTTAGAATAGACTGAGTTAGAAACACAAGACATCCAGTTACTAGAATAAACTCTAATTTAATAAAACACTTGAATACCTATGTAGTTTAGATAAAGGCAGAATGATGTTGTGTTTAATTTGTTGCCCATTTTATGTCTTTGCTAGAATTTCAAATTGTTGCGATACAAGTAATCTCACGCCATATCCTAAGGACCTTAATTTGTAGCTCACTCATGTTCATTAGTTACAGTAGTTTTTCTGATTACTTATATTTAGCACCTGTCTGACCATTCGTAAAATTTTGAACATTTTAACTTTCCAGAACTACTCCTGGTACTGAGCCAAATTCAGCAAAACTTTGCATAGATCATCCTTTGGTGAAAGGATTATTAAAGTTTATTTAAGTTAAGGTGGCTCACTACAACTTGAAACAGTTTATCAAATCAACAGAATATTATTTTTTTATGAAAGATAACATGAAGCATGATGTACAAGACATCCATAAGTCAAATAGGCAAAAAACAATTCATTTTTGATAAACAAATTATACTTTCAAAAATGATTCGAACTTCTGATATGTGTTACACAAGACCGATACTTTAACCATTGAGCTATGATTATATTCAACAAAAGTGATATATTCACACTATTCAACAGAATATGTAAATCACAATCTTTTGACATAGTATCAAGTTCATATTATGAAGACATTTTGATAACAAAGGGCTAATTTTTTTTTAGGGGGTATCAATTTTATAGAATTGAGCAACTTCACTACATGTATAAGCATGTGCAGATCCAGAATTTTTAGAGGGGGGATTTCAAGGGATGTTTTTGTTTTCCAGGTTTTGGGGGTATTCCAAGGTCTATTTTCAGGAATTTTACAATGTGAATTAAATAAATTAAAAAATTTCAGGAGGGGGTGTCAGGACACTCCACCCCACCTCCTTGGATCCACGCATGATAAGCAAGATTTATCACACTACGAATTTTTGTTATTTAATGTTTTATATGATTCATATATAATAGTGGTAATACTTGAAGTTATAAAAAATAATGAACCATCATACACATACTTTTTATTTTCAAATCCGCAAACAATACTTGTATGATGTCTTTGTTAATGGTTCACTGCAATATTCATTTACATAGAATTATATCCTGTATAAAACATGTGTATAATTAAATTACAATACAATTGTATACCATGGTTATGTAATGAATATTCTGTAACCCTTATATACTTAACACAAAAGCCAATTTTTAGTGCTAAACCAGAAAAGACTAAAACTTGTAAAACAAAGAAAGGTAACTTGACAAATACTATTGGATCTTGTGTTAATTGAACTAAACAAAGTACATTTTAAAGATTGAATAATAATGTAGTCTCTTTTTTAAATTAGAAAAGGTAACAAATACCAGCAATACTGGTGGTATTAAAGAAGAAGGACAAGAAGGTAAATAGAATTAGAGTGTGCTTATTATCTAACAGAATAGCTTCTTCGTCGTTTTAGAGAAAATATTTCATGAAGACAGCTTAGGTGTTTCTTGTTCTAAATGAAACATTTACGCGGACATGTTAAGGCTTCCCGGTGAATTTTACAGCGATGTGTAGAAAGTCACTAGCCCGTACTTCATACGATATGACGTCATAATTAACTTTGACGTCAGGATCTGCATTCCTGTCGATAGTTCCCACTGAATGTATTTTAACGTTAAAAGTGAATTACATCAAACCACTATAAAACTGCATGTTTCCTTTACATAGATGCTACCGTTAATGCTGGACGTACAGAATTCATTCATATTAAAAACCAGTATCAAATAATTGGCAGTTGTAAAGCTTCGTTATAAGTATATTTTCCAGGTGTATTATTCCATCTTAATTGTGAATGCTCCATCGGTCAAAAAAACTATTTATAAACTAATGGTTTAGAGACTCTCCCTGCTACGTGTAAACAACTGAATGAAGAAATTTTTATGCATGTAAAACCAGCTTGGCACAGGTGAAAGATCAACACAATTTTAGAATATTTTACGTAAAATTGGTAGAGAATATAAGTACCAATGTGAATCGTGCTAGGGAAACCTACGGATTAACCTCAATTTTTTGTAAATCGCTTTTGATTAGTAAAAATGTGCATTATTTTGATGATTTTCTGGAATGTTTCAACAATATCTTCCAGAACGAAATATCTATTTCTTTCCCGAGCAAGAACTTCAAAGTGTATGACTTATCAAAGGATTTTTCTTAAAAATATGTATGATTTAATGTCATTAATCACCTGCGCCGATGCGATATAAAACTATCATTTGCAATATTAGGATTCGCCTGTCACGTGATTACAAAGAACATATGACGTCACAAAATGCATGAAATGTAATGTTTAACATCGGTGTCAAAAGATGTAATATAGATTTTAAGAAATGCTCCCGGTCAAAGTATTTTTGCGATCATTCAAATAATATCGTTTTCCAGCCGTATTTTAGCATCGGGACGCCTTAACATTGCTTCGTAATCATCAAAGTTGAAAGGGGCTAACTTTAAGGGGGGGGGGGGGCGGGTCGGTTTATTGAATTAAGAAACATAATTATATTATATGTCAGCATGCGCGGATCCAGAAAATTTTTCCCCGGGGGGGGGGGGGGGGTCTGAAGGATAATATTGTTTTCCAGGGGGATCCAAGACCTCAGGAATTGTACAATGTGAATTTCATAAATTTGAGTTTTCCAGGCATAGGGGTCCCGGGATCCCCCTTTTTAGATATACGCGTGATAAGCAAGATTCACCACACTAGGAACTTTCTTATTCAATACTTTATGTTATTTATAATAATGGCAATTCTTTAATTTATGAAAAAATGATGATATTATGCACACACTTTTCATTTTAGTTTCAAAGCAGCAAACAACATATCTATATTAAGTATTAATTGTTTAATGTAATATTCATTTACATAGATTAACATCATGTATAGTATTTGATTAAATTAACATGGAAGTGAATATGGTTATGAATATTTTGTAACATTTATGTACTTAATAGAAAAGTCAACTTTTAGTGCTAAACCAGAAAAGACTAAAACAAAGAAAGGTAACTTGACAAATACTATTTGATATTGTGTTAATTGAACGAAACAAAGGACATTTTAAAGATAGAATATTAATGTAGCCACATTTTTAAACTTAGAAAAGGTAACAAATACCAGCAATACTGGTGGTGTCAAAGAAGAAGGACAAAAAGGTAAATAGAATTAGAGTGTGCTTATTATCTAACAGAATATCTTCCTTATCTTTTTAGATAAACTACTATAGAAGCACATATTTTTGTCGGGTCAAAATGTTGTTTTTAAACGATATAAAATTTTGTTGGCATTTCATATCGTCACATCGTCACATTTTTAAAGTTAGAAAAGGTAACAAATACCAGCAATACTGGTGGTGTCAAAGAAGAAGGACAAAAAGGTAAATAGAACTAGAGCCGAGCTCGTTGCAAAGCAACGAGTAGGTCTTCCGTCGCAACTTCGTGTCGCGAAAGGATTGTCCATCAGTCTCATTAAAATACCTCCTTCTCCTGACACTTGTCAGAGCCTGACAGATCCTGTATTGATAAAAGGTCATCTTTACATGACAATTTTTTCTTACGAATTAGAGCTTTAGAAAATTGATTGGAACTCTTCAAATGAAGACACAAAAAAATTAATTCATACCTGTTTTCTATGTAACCTCTAGATTGAGTATTGCACTACTCATTAAACAGATAAAGGCATATCTTTGCTAAGTAGGTGTTTATTTAATTTGTATGCAAATGTGGAGGTCAAGTGGGTATAGTCTGTTATTGATACAGGTATATCAGAACCTGGCGAGTGTAAGGAGAAGGGAAATGGTTTTTAATTATACTGGATTATCAATATGATAATAGTAAGTTCAAGAAATCGAAAACGAGACTCAATTTCAAAGTATTATTTTCATACCAGGCAAGTTCTTCGTTTAACTTACTTCAAGTTTAGGATAACTTTAAAAAGTACATCATTTATGTACATGTATATAATTAATTTAATTATAATAAAAGTGTGGATGTGGCGGTGGGGGAAATGACCCAAAAATCAATTTTCTAAGCGTTAACTTAAGGAAAATTTTGGTTGAGAGAAAGGGGGCATTGCTCCCACTGGACCATCTAAAAGGTACTGTTAGCAAGCTCACAAATGATATCCCTGCTAAGAAAGAAGTCATTACTCACGTATTTCTCTATTAGAGAATAATGGATGGTTCGTTTTCTTTAATAAGTGAGTCAGACAAGGCAGGGTATATTTACAGGTCACAAGTAATCTTTATGACAAACTCTAGCGTTTACTCATTTCCATTAATACAAGATATGACACGTGTTTAATATGACTTTGAACTTGCGCAACTGACCCTGGGTCAAGTTCATGACACATCATCGGTCATCAGGAATCTTTACATGAAATAGAAACTCCCAATGTTTCTCCTTAAATGACTTAGGAACAAATCATTACACACCCTCAGGTCATAAGCAATCTTTGTGTGAAGTAAGAAATTCCAAAGTGGACCGGAAACAAATTTTGCACTTTTCCTGCCAGTGACCTTTACTTTGTCCAAATGACCTTGGGTTTAGGTCATGAAGCTTCGTCAGTTAATGAGTATTATTTGTATGAAGTAAGAACACTTCCAATGTTTCTCCATCAGAAAGATATAGACCGGACACGACGTACGGACGGACAAGGTGATTTTTATTTAACACCCCCCCCCTCAATTTTTTTTCGTGGGGTTTAAAAATCTTTTTCGCCCGTTTTGTGCGGCACAAAAAAGACCTATATTTTTCAATTATTTCTATCATATCACATATAAATATACATGTAAATGTATGATTTGTATGCACATTTGAGTTCTTCTCATCGTCGTCGGAAAGGATAAGAAACCCTTGGGGTCCAATAATGTCTTTTCATGGGCATTTGTCAATTTGCATCACTAAATGATTTCCAAGCGGTAATAAGCTATCAAAGCTATTGAGATGTTACATGTAGATATTGAATTTCTATAGATTTAAATTTAAGGTTAGGAAAAACAACACTTTTTTAACAGTAAAAAAAAAAATCTAAAATAGCTTTATGTACGCGTACACATAAATAAGAAGATGTAGCGAAAGCTATAAAGACTTTATTTCTTCTGTTCTAGACTTTTTCAGAGTTAACAAGCTACAAGTTAACAATCTACCATTTTGACAAGCTAGATTAAAAATAAAATATTCAGCTGAGTTTTAATCTGCATTACAACCTCATATTACACAACTTCAATGATTTTTTTTATCAATGTGCATATAACAATAAGTAAAATCCCCAAGAACAAATATCTATCGCAATTAAATGCATACATTTTTGGGAGGCAGAAAAGTCGCTATATTGTAGTCTGCAAGTCAATTGAACTACTACAATTATTTCAAAGAAATAAGAAACTGTCGACACTTGCAGTACTCTGATGATTTAATGACGATCGACCGACTTTATTGCTTAATGTAGTCGTATATCATTACTTCTAATCCTGAGAACAAATTTTATTTAATATTTGACTTAAAACTGTTAACTTATAAAACCAGAGACATAAATAACTTATTAAGTTATTTAAGTCTCTGATAATATATATTTTATTCTGTTCATAACTATAGAAGTTTAGCGTGTTCAACAGGTTAATTTTTTAGCCACCTTCTCAGATTACGATATCGCACCTTTAATGTGAGGTTGATTGACATCGAATATTTAAACACTTATTGTTTAACAATTGACCGCTGCATTGAAAGCATCCTTCCAAATGTTACTCAATTATTTATCAATTGCTGATCTGCAGCCCAGGGGCAATATTCTAGGCTATGTGCGCTGACGCGACACGAGATTTTCGGTCGCACGTGGAGCGGATTCATTTGACTTAGCATAGACTGACCGAATAAACACACAGGTGGGAAGGTGACATACATTGAGGAGAAAAATGTACACATGTTAAGCAGTCGCCAAAAATGGGTCTTCGCCACATTTTGAAAAAAAAAATCCCTTGCACTGTGATCATGAAACCGATAAAATCTAAACAAATCTTGTTTAAAAACTCATGTGAACATTCTAAAAATAATCACTAAATCCCTCAATTCTATCGTGTCAGCCTCTACCGCCAATCGCAACTTCTCGGTCCTTTCTGGCAAGCTCGGAAAAACACTTCGAATGTATTACCTAGGCGTCCATGACGACCCCCCTTTTTTTAAAACTTGATATAATTACAACACATTTTATGATCTGTTGAGATGTGAGCTATATTTCATTAAAGGTATCAATATACACTAAAATATAACACAGACACGACATACAAAACTTCTTGCCGATACTTATTTTAATGGGAAGCGACTCCATTTTGTATAATATTCTAACATCCGGTGATGTTAATACATTCGAGGTGTTTTTCCAAACTTGCCAGAAAGGTCAGAGAAGTTGCAATTGCCTCTACCGCATGTGTTAATTTGATATTTGATTTTTGTTATCCTGCCTTGAACGCTTGGAGACTGTTTCATTTTCTTAATTCGGCTAAATAATGCTTCCAATTTTGAGCGCGCGCTCTCTCTCTCTCTCCTTCTCTCTCATTTTATGTGCAACCTTATGAAGACGTCAACTACTTTCTACGATATCTATAAAACCTCTCAGCAGTATCTAGCGGAAATATTCGTGGGTAAATAAAAAAAATCTTAAATTGAAACACAAGTCAATCTTACATGTACCGGTCAAAATCTCGAATAAACAAATAGTTGGAATCGTACAAAATATCAATAAACATGCACGTGTGATCAAGTACATGCAGAAAAACACGAGCTACCGCGGATCACTTGTCCACTCGCGCGGGATCTCCTTGGCTATGTTCTAGGGGTGATCATTTGAAGGTTTAATCTTTGTGGTTTTTCGTTGTTTATCTATAACATTATTAGTACATGTATAGTTTTTAGAACATTTTAGAATTACAAATTCACTATTGATTTATGTCTGATGATGTTTCTGATTTGGAACAATATCGCTTTTATCAATTTTTAGAGGGGCTTCTCAATTCACATTCTAATGTTTCATTCAATAAATTGAAGGTGAACAAAAAGAACATAAAATTGAAACAGTTCTTGTATATATATCTTGTTATTAGATAACCGCTGTTCTCTAGGTAGTGCAGCCGCGACCGATTTCCTCGGCCGCGGATGAGGGATCGGATAACTTACGTAAAGTTAAAACACACATAAAAAGCTCAGAACCCAGGAAGATTTATACAATGTTTGCAGTATGATGAATAAACTCTAATTAATATAAGTTTTTTTTCCCTTTAATCCCACAGTTGATCTATCTGTCTGATACTGCTTCAGTTCGAGTTTATGATTAAACAGAACGATTTCTTATTCTATCGTTTAATTCAAATTAAGAAGAGTAAGCTTTAATGTCATTGTGTACGATTCTTGTGTTTGCTGCTAAGTAAAATCACATATGACAGACGCGATTCTTGTGTATTAGATAACCGCTGACCGCTAGGTAGTCCAGCCGCGACCTTGGCGATCGAATTTCTCGGCCGCGGGCGAGATGGGTTATGTAATGACGCACACAACTAAGAATTTAGGTCGATTTGAAATGCTTGCAGTAAAATGACTCAAATCTATTTCATGGAAGTTATTTTTTTTTTAAATCTAGTTTATGTATCTCACTAGATAAGAAAAAGAACGTTTATATTTTCTCGTTTTTGTTTTTCTTAACGGTTGTCCACTAAAGGACCTAAATAGAGGTTACTCCAAAAAAAAAAAGGCTGTAAGAAAAACATGTACACGTATACTTTTTAGACACTTTTTCAAATGAATCAAAGCATCCCGTATATGCTGGAACACTTTCAGCTGTTAATATATGTACGCTATTCGCACGAAGACGATTCGCTTACTTGCCAAATGAATACAGGTACATGTTAACAAGACAAGCTTTTTACACTCATAATACGCATTACCGGTACAAAATAGTTTTGTAACGACATTGATAACACAATAATGAACAACTTTTCTATCGACAGCTATAGCGAAATATTAACCATTTTTGAGTTATAAAGCGAAGACTTTTAAGTGCTCTAGACCCCTAATTTAAGGGGCCAGCCCTTTTTCAATGGTGTCAAGTGAAAGCCCTTGACATTTTGCACATATTTTGTTCTATATGTGTTTAGAGAAAATTTTAAACTAAAGAGCTACATAACAAAAACACAACAAAAAATCAGCATTTTTTGAAACACAAATTCAAATTAATTTTTTGAAACTTTAAAGGAGGAAAATTGTAAAAACAAAACTCGGAGGACAACGTTCAAACTCTCTATTTTGAAGATTTGTGACTTTGTAACACAGGCTGTGAGCGGTTTCAGAGCCTTTGCGTGCACAAGAATGCCTATATTTTGGGGAAAAAGGGGAATAACTCGGTACCGGAAGTGTCGATATCAACGATTTTCCATAGATATTGAGAAATAGTAACTACCAATAAGCTCTGCAAATTTGAACTTTAAAGGACAACAAACAAGCAAGATATTTGAGTTTTAAAAAACGTCTAGAAGAAAAAAAAAGAATAAAAAGAATTACCAACAGAATCAGTACAAGGTCTTCCGTTGAAAACGGAAGACCTTAATTAGAGTGTGCTTATTATCTAACAGAATATCTTCCTTATCTTTTTAGATAAACTACTATAGAAGCACATATTTTTGTCGGGTCAAAATGTTGTTTTTAAACGATATAAAATTTTGTTGGCATTTCATATCGTCACATCGTAATCTGTAAAATGTATCGCGTATTAACTCTATATTCATTAACATTTGGGTTACAAAATCGTCATGAATATAATTGATTCATGCTGCCAACGAGAATAACAAAATTTGACCCTCAACGAGTATTTATGCTTTTACAGTATTTAGTTAAGACAGCTTGATGCCCATTTTTATTTGGATCTGAATCAACACTCAAACAGAGAGAAATTAAAAAGTACAACTATTTTTTGTTCTAAATGGTGTGTCCAACCTGATTCCAAGCATCCCAGTACCAGACTGGTTTAATACACAAACACCCAGCAGGAAGTCAACTAAGTCTTGTGAAAATCTCACGACCATGCCCCTTTAAATATCCTTCACAGTTATACCATATTTTTTATTTTTTAAAACAATGAAGAAATATGTAAAAACTTGCAACAAAGTAATTAGGAAACAATGTTTTTTCTAACTTTTTTGTTATACATTGTAATTGCAGATGTCAGACGTGTCCAAGAAAATAAAACCAATTCAGGTATTTTATTTATACTCTCATCTGGCATGTACTGTTTTAATGATTGTCTATCAAAAGCATGCATGATTTAGAAAAACTTCTGACAATACTGAACGAGTTTTCCATATACATTTACTGATGAGATAACTGTGAACCAAGTTTTATGCATATACTAGAGAAATTTACTATGACCTTAATTGTCGTTCGGAATGATTCTTGGTGGAATGCTTCCTTTCAGTCTCTCTCAAAGTTGTTTAAGATTATCTATTTTGACTATCTATGATACATTAAACACTACAAACCAATTTACTACCTAGTTAATTATTGAATAAAGTCTTTTCAAGTAGAAAAAGGTGTATTGTTACGATTTGATACAAAACCTCATCTGCAGAATCATAGGTTTAAGAACTCGCATAAAATAAGGAATTTACAGTAGATGATTATAAATTTAAGAAGTTAAGTTAGAATAGACTGAGTTAGAAACACAAGACATCAACTTACTAGGATAAAATCTAATTTAATAAAACACTTGAATACCTATGTAGTTTAGATAAAGGCAGAATGATGTTGTGTTCAATTTGTTGCCAATTTTATGTCTTTGCTAGAATTTCAAATTGTTGCGATACAAGTAATCTCACGCCATATCCTTAGGACCTTGATTTGTAGCCCACTCATGGTCAATAGTTAAAGTAGTTTTTTCTGATTACTTATATGTAGCACCTGTCTGACCATTCGTAAAATTTTGAACATTTTAACTTTCCAGAACTACTCCTGGTACTGAGCCACATTCAGCAAAACTTTGCATAAATCATCCTTTGGTGAAAGGATTATTAAAGTTTATTTAAGTTAAGGTGGCTCACTACAACTTGAAACAGTTTATCAAATCAGCAGAATATTATTTTTTTATGAAAGATAGCATGAAGCATGATGTACAAGACATCCATAAGTCAAATAGGCAAAAAACAATTCATTTTTGAAAAACAAATTGTACTTTCAAAAAATGATTCGAACTTCTGATATGTGTTACACAAGACCGATACTTTAACCATTGAGCTATGATTATATTCAACAAAAGTGATATATTCACACTATTCAACAGAATATGTAAATCACAATCTTTTGACATAGTATCAAGTTCATATTATGAAGACATTTTGATAACAAAGGGCTAATTTTTTAGGGGGTATCAATTTTATAGAATTGAGCAACTTCACTACATGTATAAGCATGTGCAGATCCAGAATTTTTAGAGGGGGGATTTCAAGGGATGTTTTTGTTTTCCAGGTTTTGGGGGTATTCCAAGGTCTATTTTCAGGAATTTTACAATGTGAATTAAATAAATTAAAAAATTTCAGGAGGGGGTGTCAGGACACTCCACCCCACCCCCTTGGATCCACGCATGATAAGCAAGATTTATCACACTACGAATTTTTGTTATTTAATGTTTTATATGATTCATATATAATAGTGGTAATACTTTAAGTTATAAAAAATAATGAACCATCATACACATACTTTTTATTTTCAAATCCGCAAACAATACTTGTATGATGTCTTTGTTAATGGTTCACTGCAATATTCATTTACATAGAATTATATCCTGTATAAAACATGTGTATAATTAAATTACAATACAATTGTATACCATGGTTATGTAATGAATATTCTGTAACCCTTATATACTTAACACAAAAGCCAATTTTTAGTGCTAAACCAGAAAAGACTAAAACTTGTAAAACAAAGAAAGGTAACTTGACAAATACTATTGGATCTTGTGTTAATTGAACTAAACAAAGTACATTTTAAAGATTGAATAATAATGTAGTCACTTTTTTAAATTAGAAAAGGTAACAAATACCAGCAATACCGGTGGTATTAAAGAAGAAGGACAAGAAGGTAAATAGAATTAGAGTGTGCTTATTATCTAACAGAATAGCTTCCTCGTCGTTTTAGAGAAAATATTTCATGAAGACAGCTTAGGTGTTTCTTGTTCTAAATGAAACATTTACGCGGACATGTTAAGGCTTCCCGGTGGATTTTACAGCGATGTGTAGAAAGTCACTTGCCTGTACTTCATACGATATGACGTCATAATTAACTTTGACGTCAGGATCTGCATTCCTGTCGATAGTTCCCACTGAATGTATTTTAACGTTAAAAGTGAATTACATCAAACCACTATAAAACTGCATGTTTCCTTTACATAGATGCTACCGTTAATGCTGGACGTACAGAATTCATTCATATTAAAAACCAGTATCAAATAATTGGCAGTTGTAAAGCTTCGTTATAAGTATATTTTCCCGGTGTATTATTCCATCTTAACGAGGCCGGGTCTAATTTTTTCTGCCCTAGTTTTTGAATGAATTTTTTTTACATGAATTTCTACTGATATAATTATTATTTTAAGATAAAAAAAATAAAACATTTACCACATCGTTTGTTTATGGGGTCATCTCAAAGTTTGTTAATTTTTAACATAGGACCCTATGGGATTTTGCTTGAAATGTATCAATTTTGCACATTTTTTACATTTTTTTTTTAACTTCTGCCCTAGGGATTTCTTTATCTGTTCTACACATTAAAGTTATTGCTAAAAGGCATCAAATGGTGAAATAAAAAAACCTTTTACCTCCTGGTTTGTTCCAGTGGTCTTATCAAAGTTGATTTTTGTATGCCCAATTTCCCAGATTTGTCAGATAATGGCTATTTTTTATTTGATAAAGGCGGAAATGGTGATCTTTAAAGTATTATTAGAACATTCAGATTTATCTAAGTAATAAATAAATATATAACATCACATAATAAGGGTCATTAATATAAAATACATGGTTACTGTCTTGAAATATATGAATTAAGCTATATTTAGGTGGGTTAAAAAAACGTGACCGAGGGCTAGGCTTGCAGAACCCTCTTCACGTTTTCGACCCAAGCCCAGATATAGCTTATACTTCGAGACATTTATATTTATTCCACAATATAACATTAATTTTACGCATCAAACGAGCTATTTTCAACAAATTTCGCTGAATATCTGCAGGAAACTATCACGCCATGGCGTTAACCAAGCAAAAAGATGACGTCACAATACAAATGAAACGCTGCGTGAAAGCGTGCGTACTCGTTCTGTACTCGGCCTCGTTAATTGTGAATGCTCCATCGGTCAAAAAGACTATTTATAAACTAATGGTTTGGAGACTCTCCCTGCTACGTGTAAACAACTGAATGAAGAAATTTTTATGCATGTAAAACCAGCTTGGCACAGGTGAAAGATCAACACAATTTTAGAATATTTTACGTAAAATTGGTAGAGAATATAAGTACCAATGTGAATCGTGCTAGGGAAACCTACGGATTAACCTCAATTTTTTGTAAATCGCTTTTGATTAGTAAAAATGTGCATTATTTTGATGATTTTCTGGAATGTTTCAACAATATCTTCCAGAACGAAATATCTATTTCTTTCCCGAGCAAGAACTTCAAAGTGTATGACTTATCAAAGGATTTTTCTTAAAAATATGTATGATTTAATGTCATTAATCACCTGCGCCGATGCGATATAAAACTATCATTTGCAATATTAGGATTCGCCTGTCACGTGATTACAAAGAACATATGACGTCACAAAATGCATGAAATGTAATGTTTAACATCGGTGTCAAAAGATGTAATATAGATTTTAAGAAATGCTCCCGGTCAAAGTATTTTTGCGATCATTCAAATAATATCGTTTTCCAGCCGTATTTTAGCATCGGGACGCCTTAACATTGCTTCGTAATCATCAAAGTTGAAAGGGGCTAACTTTAAGGGGGGGGGGGGGGCGGGTCGGTTTATTGAATTAAGAAACATAATTATATTATATGTCAGCATGCGCGGATCCAGAAAATTTTTCCCCGGGGGGGGGGGGGGGGGGGGGGGTCTGAAGGATAATATTGTTTTCCAGGGGGATCCAAGACCTCAGGAATTGTACAATGTGAATTTCATAAATTTGAGTTTTCCAGGCATAGGGGTCCCGGGATCCCCCTTTTTAGATATACGCGTGATAAGCAAGATTCACCACACTAGGAACTTTCTTATTCAATACTTTATGTTATTTATAATAATGGCAATTCTTTAATTTATGAAAAAATGATGATATTATGCACACACTTTTCATTTTAGTTTCAAAGCAGCAAACAACATATCTATATTAAGTATTAATTGTTTAATGTAATATTCATTTACATAGATTAACATCATGTATAGTATTTGATTAAATTAACATGGAAGTGAATATGGTTATGAATATTTTGTAACATTTATGTACTTAATAGAAAAGTCAACTTTTAGTGCTAAACCAGAAAAGACTAAAACAAAGAAAGGTAACTTGACAAATACTATTTGATATTGTGTTAATTGAACGAAACAAAGGACATTTTAAAGATAGAATATTAATGTAGCCACATTTTTAAACTTAGAAAAGGTAACAAATACCAGCAATACTGGTGGTGTCAAAGAAGAAGGACAAAAAGGTAAATAGAATTAGAGTGTGCTTATTATCTAACAGAATATCTTCCTTATCTTTTTAGATAAACTACTATAGAAGCACATATTTTTGTCGGGTCAAAATGTTGTTTTTAAACGATATAAAATTTTGTTGGCATTTCATATCGTCACATCGTCACATTTTTAAAGTTAGAAAAGGTAACAAATACCAGCAATACTGGTGGTGTCAAAGAAGAAGGACAAAAAGGTAAATAGAACTAGAGCCGAGCTCGTTGCAAAGCAACGAGTAGGTCTTCCGTCGCAACTTCGTGTCGCGAAAGGATTGTCAATTAAAATACCTCCTTCTCCTGACACTTGTCAGAGCCTGACAGATCCTGTATTGATAAAAGGTCATCTTTACATGACAATTTTTTCTTACGAATTAGAGCTTTAGAAAATTGATTGGAACTCTTCAAATGAAGACACAAAAAAATTAATTCATACCTGTTTTCTATGTAACCTCTAGATTGAGTATTGCACTACTCATTAAACAGATAAAGGCATATCTTTGCTAAGTAGGTGTTTATTTAATTTGTATGCAAATGTGGAGGTCAAGTGGGTATAGTCTGTTATTGATACAGGTATATCAGAACCTGGCGAGTGTAAGGAGAAGGGAAATGGTTTTTAATTATACTGGATTATCAATATGATAATAGTAAGTTCAAGAAATCGAAAACGAGACTCAATTTCAAAGTATTATTTTCATACCAGGCAAGTTCTTCGTTTAACTTACTTCAAGTTTAGGATAACTTTAAAAAGTACATCATTTATGTACATGTATATAATTAATTTAATTATAATAAAAGTGTGGATGTGGCGGTGGGGGAAATGACCCAAAAATCAATTTTCTAAGCGTTAACTTAAGGGAAATTTTGGTTGAGAGAAAGGGGGCATTGCTCCCACTGGACCATCTAAAAGGTACTGTTAGCAAGCTCACAAATGATATCCCTGCTAAGAAAGAAGTCATTACTCACGTATTTCTCTATTAGAGAATAATGGATGGTTCGTTTTCTTTAATAAGTGAGTCAGACAAGGCAGGGTATATTTACAGGTCACAAGTAATCTTTATGACAAACTCTAGCGTTTACTCATTTCCATTAATACAAGATATGACACGTGTTTAATATGACTTTGAACTTGCGCAACTGACCCTGGGTCAAGTTCATGACACATCATCGGTCATCAGGAATCTTTACATGAAATAGAAACTCCCAATGTTTCTCCTTAAATGACTTAGGAACAAATCATTACACACCCTCAGGTCATAAGCAATCTTTGTGTGAAGTAAGAAATTCCAAAGTGGACCGGAAACAAATTTTGCACTTTTCCTGCCAGTGACCTTTACTTTGTCCAAATGACCTTGGGTTTAGGTCATGAAGCTTCGTCAGTTAATGAGTATTATTTGTATGAAGTAAGAACACTTCCAATGTTTCTCCATCAGAAAGATATAGACCGGACACGACGTACGGACGGACAAGGTGATTTTTATTTAACACCCCCCCCCCTCAATTTTTTTTCGTGGGGTTTAAAAATCTTTTTCGCCCGTTTTGTGCGGCACAAAAAAGACCTATATTTTTCAATTATTTCTATCATATCACATATAAATATACATGTAAATGTATGATTTGTATGCACATTTGAGTTCTTCTCATCGTCGTCGGAAAGGATAAGAAACCCTTGGGGTCCAATAATGTCTTTTCATGGGCATTTGTCAATTTGCATCACTAAATGATTTCCAAGCGGTAATAAGCTATCAAAGCTATTGAGATGTTACATGTAGATATTGAATTTCTATAGATTTAAATTTAAGGTTAGGAAAAACAACACTTTTTTAACAGTAAAAAAAAAATCTAAAATAGCTTTATGTACGCGTACACATAAATAAGAAGATGTAGCGAAAGCTATAAAGACTTTATTTCTTCTGTTCTAGACTTTTTCAGAGTTAACAAGCTACAAGTTAACAATTTACCATTTTGACAAGCTAGATTAAAAATAAAATATTCAGCTGAGTTTTAATCTGCATTACAACCTCATATTACACAACTTCAATGATTTTTTTTATCAATGTGCATATAACAATAAGTAAAATCCCCAAGAACAAATATCTATCGCAATTAAATGCATACATTTTTGGGAGGCAGAAAAGTCGCTATATTGTAGTCTGCAAGTCAATTGAACTACTACAATTATTTCAAAGAAATAAGAAACTGTCGACACTTGCAGTACTCTGATGATTTAATGACGATCGACCGACTTTATTGCTTAATGTAGTCGTATATCATTACTTCTAATCCTGAGAACAAATTTTATTTAATATTTGACTTAAAACTGTTAACTTATAAAACCAGAGACATAAATAACTTATTAAGTTATTTAAGTCTCTGATAATATATATTTTATTCTGTTCATAACTATAGAAGTTTAGCGTGTTCAACAGGTTAATTTTTTAGCCACCTTCTCAGATTACGATATCGCACCTTTAATGTGAGGTTGATTGACATCGAATATTTAAACACTTATTGTTTAACAATTGACCGCTGCATTGAAAGCATCCTTCCAAATGTTACTCAATTATTTATCAATTGCTGATCTGCAGCCCAGGGGCAATATTCTAGGCTATGTGCGCTGACGCGACACGAGATTTTCGGTCGCACGTGGAGCGGATTCATTTGACTTAGCATAGACTGACCGAATAAACACACAGGTGGGAAGGTGACATACATTGAGGAGAAAAATTTACACATGTTAAGCAGTCGCCAAAAATGGGTCTTCGCCACATTTTGAAAAAAAAAATCCCTTGCACTGTGATCATGAAACCGATAAAATCTAAACAAATCTTGTTTAAAAACTCATGTGAACATTCTAAAAATAATCACTAAATCCCTCAATTCTATCGTGTCAGCCTCTACCGCCAATCGCAACTTCTCGGTCCTTTCTGGCAAGCTCGGAAAAACACTTCGAATGTATTACCTAGGCGTCCATGACGACCCCCCTTTTTTTAAAACTTGATATAATTACAACACATTTTATGATCTGTTGAGATGTGAGCTATATTTCATTAAAGGTATCAATATACACTAAAATATAACACAGACACGACATACAAAACTTCTTGCCGATACTTATTTTAATTGGAAGCGACTCCATTTTGTATAATATTCTAACATCCGGTGATGTTAATACATTCGAGGTGTTTTTCCAAACTTGCCAGAAAGGTCAGAGAAGTTGCAATTGCCTCTACCGCATGTGTTAATTTGATATTTGATTTTTGTTATCCTGCCTTGAACGCTTGGAGACTGTTTCATTTTCTTAATTCGGCTAAATAATGCTTCCAATTTTGAGCGCGCGCTCTCTCTCTCTCTCCTTCTCTCTCATTTTATGTGCAACCTTATGAAGACGTCAACTACTTTCTACGATATCTATAAAACCTCTCAGCAGTATCTAGCGGAAATATTCGTGGGTAAATAAAAAAAATCTTAAATTGAAACACAAGTCAATCTTACATGTACCGGTCAAAATCTCGAATAAACAAATAGTTGGAATCGTACAAAATATCAATAAACATGCACGTGTGATCAAGTACATGCAGAAAAACTCGAGCTACCGCGGATCACTTGTCCACTCGCGCGGGATCTCCTTGGCTATGTTCTAGGGGTGATCATTTGAAGGTTTAATCTTTGTGGTTTTTCGTTGTTTATCTATAACATTATTAGTACATGTATAGTTTTTAGAACATTTTAGAATTACAAATTCACTATTGATTTATGTCTGATGATGTTTCTGATTTGGAACAATATCGCTTTTATCAATTTTTAGAGGGGCTTCTCAATTCACATTCTAATGTTTCATTCAATAAATTGAAGGTGAACAAAAAGAACATAAAATTGAAACAGTTCTTGTATATATATCTTGTTATTAGATAACCGCTGTTCTCTAGGTAGTGCAGCCGCGACCGATTTCCTCGGCCGCGGATGAGGGATCGGATAACTTACGTAAAGTTAAAACACACATAAAAAGCTCAGAACCCAGGAAGATTTATACAATGTTTGCAGTATGATGAATAAACTCTAATTAATATAAGTTTTTTTCCCCTTTAATCCCACAGTTGATCTATCTGTCTGATACTGCTTCAGTTCGAGTTTATGATTAAACAGAACGATTTCTTATTCTATCGTTTAATTCAAATTAAGAAGAGTAAGCTTTAATGTCATTGTGTACGATTCTTGTGTTTGCTGCTAAGTAAAATCACATATGACAGACGCGATTCTTGTGTATTAGATAACCGCTGACCGCTAGGTAGTCCAGCCGCGACCTTGGCGATCGAATTTCTCGGCCGCGGGCGAGATGGGTTATGTAATGACGCACACAACTAAGAATTTAGGTCGATTTAAAATGCTTGCAGTAAAATGACTCAAATCTATTTCATGGAAGTTATTTTTTTTTTTAAATCTAGTTTATGTATCTCACTAGATAAGAAAAAGAACGTTTATATTTTCTCGTTTTTGTTTTTCTTAACGGTTGTCCACTAAAGGACCTAAATAGAGGTTACTCCAAAAAAAAAAGGCTGTAAGAAAAACATGTACACGTATACTTTTTAGACACTTTTTCAAATGAATCAAAGCATCCCGTATATGCTGGAACACTTTCAGCTGTTAATATATGTACGTTATTCGCACGAAGACGATTCGCTTACTTGCCAAATGAATACAGGTACATGTTAACAAGACAAGCTTTTTACACTCATAATACGCATTACCGGTACAAAATAGTTTTGTAACGACATTGATAACACAATAATGAACAACTTTTCTATCGACAGCTATAGCGAAATATTAACCATTTTTGAGTTATAAAGCGAAGACTTTTAAGTGCTCTAGACCCCTAATTTAAGGGGCCAGCCCTTTTTCAATGGTGTCAAGTGAAAGCCCTTGACATTTTGCACATATTTTGTTCTATATGTGTTTAGAGAAAATTTTAAACTAAAGAGCTACATAACAAAAACACAACAAAAAATCAGCATTTTTTGAAACACAAATTCAAATTAATTTTTTGAAACTTTAAAGGAGGAAAATTGTAAAAACAAAACTCGGAGGACAACGTTCAAACTCTCTATTTTGAAGATTTGTGACTTTGTAACACAGGCTGTGAGCGGTTTCAGAGCCTTTGCGTGCACAAGAATGCCTATATTTTGGGGAAAAAGGGGAATAACTCGGTACCGGAAGTGTCGATATCAACGATTTTCCATAGATATTGAGAAATAGTAACTACCAATAAGCTCTGCAAATTTGAACTTTAAAGGACAACAAACAAGCAAGATATTTGAGTTTTAAAAAACGTCTAGAAGAAAAAAAAAGAATAAAAAGAATTACCAACAGAATCAGTACAAGGTCTTCCGTTGAAAACGGAAGACCTTAATTAGAGTGTGCTTATTATCTAACAGAATATCTTCCTTATCTTTTTAGATAAACTACTATAGAAGCACATATTTTTGTCGGGTCAAAATGTTGTTTTTAAACGATATAAAATTTTGTTGGCATTTCATATCGTCACATCGTAATCTGTAAAATGTATCGCGTATTAACTCTATATTCATTAACATTTGGGTTACAAAATCGTCATGAATATAATTGATTCATGCTGCCAACGAGAATAACAAAATTTGACCCTCAACGAGTATTTATGCTTTCACAGTATTTAGTTAAGACAGCTTGATGCCCATTTTTATTTGGATCTGAATCAACACTCAAACAGAGAGAAATTAAAAAGTACAACTATTTTTTGTTCTAAATGGTGTGTCCAACCTGATTCCAAGCATCCCAATACCAGACTGGTTTAATACACAAACACCCAGCAGGAAGTCAACTAAGTCTTGTGAAAATCTCACGACCATGCCCCTTTAAATATCCTTCACAGTTATACCATATTTTTTATTTTTTAAAACAATGAAGAAATATGTAAAAACTTGCAACAAAGTAATTAGGAAACAATGTTTTTTCTAACTTTTTTGTTATACATTGTAATTGCAGATGTCAGACGTGTCCAAGAAAATAAAACCAATTCAGGTATTTTATTTATACTCTCATCTGGCATGTACTGTTTTAATGATTGTCTATCAAAAGCATGCATGATTTAGAAAAACTTCTGACAATACTGAACGAGTTTTCCATATACATTTACTGATGAGATAACTGTGAACCAAGTTTTATGCATATACTAGAGAAATTTACTATGACCTTAATTGTCGTTCGGAATGATTCTTGGTGGAATGCTTCCTTTCAGTCTCTCTCAAAGTTGTTTAAGATTATCTATTTTGACTATCTATGATACATTAAACACTACAAACCAATTTACTACCTAGTTAATTATTGAATAAAGTCTTTTCAAGTAGAAAAAGGTGTATTGTTACGATTTGATACAAAACCTCATCTGCAGAATCATAGGTTTAAGAACTCGCATAAAATAAGGAATTTACAGTAGATGATTATAAATTTAAGAAGTTAAGTTAGAATAGACTGAGTTAGAAACACAAGACATCAACTTACTAGGATAAAATCTAATTTAATAAAACACTTGAATACCTATGTAGTTTAGATAAAGGCAGAATGATGTTGTGTTCAATTTGTTGCCAATTTTATGTCTTTGCTAGAATTTCAAATTGTTGCGATACAAGTAATCTCACGCCATATCCTTAGGACCTTGATTTGTAGCCCACTCATGGTCAATAGTTAAAGTAGTTTTTTCTGATTACTTATATGTAGCACCTGTCTGACCATTCGTAAAATTTTGAACATTTTAACTTTCCAGAACTACTCCTGGTACTGAGCCACATTCAGCAAAACTTTGCATAAATCATCCTTTGGTGAAAGGATTATTAAAGTTTATTTAAGTTAAGGTGGCTCACTACAACTTGAAACAGTTTATCAAATCAGCAGAATATTATTTTTTTATGAAAGATAGCATGAAGCATGATGTACAAGACATCCATAAGTCAAATAGGCAAAAAACAATTCATTTTTGAAAAACAAATTGTACTTTCAAAAAATGATTCGAACTTCTGATATGTGTTACACAAGACCGATACTTTAACCATTGAGCTATGATTATATTCAACAAAAGTGATATATTCACACTATTCAACAGAATATGTAAATCACAATCTTTTGACATAGTATCAAGTTCATATTATGAAGACATTTTGATAACAAAGGGCTAATTTTTTAGGGGGTATCAATTTTATAGAATTGAGCAACTTCACTACATGTATAAGCATGTGCAGATCCAGAATTTTTAGAGGGGGGATTTCAAGGGATGTTTTTGTTTTCCAGGTTTTGGGGGTATTCCAAGGTCTATTTTCAGGAATTTTACAATGTGAATTAAATAAATTAAAAAATTTCAGGAGGGGGTGTCAGGACACTCCACCCCACCCCCTTGGATCCACGCATGATAAGCAAGATTTATCACACTACGAATTTTTGTTATTTAATGTTTTATATGATTCATATATAATAGTGGTAATACTTGAAGTTATAAAAAATAATGAACCATCATACACATACTTTTTATTTTCAAATCCGCAAACAATACTTGTATGATGTCTTTGTTAATGGTTCACTGCAATATTCATTTACATAGAATTATATCCTGTATAAAACATGTGTATAATTAAATTACAATACAATTGTATACCATGGTTATGTAATGAATATTCTGTAACCCTTATATACTTAACACAAAAGCCAATTTTTAGTGCTAAACCAGAAAAGACTAAAACTTGTAAAACAAAGAAAGGTAACTTGACAAATACTATTGGATCTTGTGTTAATTGAACTAAACAAAGTACATTTTAAAGATTGAATAATAATGTAGTCACTTTTTTAAATTAGAAAAGGTAACAAATACCAGCAATACCGGTGGTATTAAAGAAGAAGGACAAGAAGGTAAATAGAATTAGAGTGTGCTTATTATCTAACAGAATAGCTTCCTCGTCGTTTTAGAGAAAATTTTTCTTGAAGACAGCTTAGGTGTTTCTTGTTCTAAATGAAACATTTACGCGGACATGTTAAGGCTTCCCGGTGGATTTTACAGCGATGTGTAGAAAGTCACTTGCCTGTACTTCATACGATATGACGTCATAATTAACTTTGACGTCAGGATCTGCATTCCTGTCGATAGTTCCCACGGAATGTATTTTAACGTTAAAAGTGAATTACATCAAACCACTATAAAACTGCATGTTTCCTTTACATAGATGCTACCGTTAATGCTGGACGTACAGAATTCATTCATATTAAAAACCAGTATCAAATAATTGGCAGTTGTAAAGCTTCGTTATAAGTATATTTTCCCGGTGTATTATTCCATCTTAACGAGGCCGGGTCTAATTTTTTCTGCCCTAGTTTTTGAATGAATTTTTTTTACATGAATTTCTACTGATATAATTATTATTTTAAGATAAAAAAATAAAACATTTACCACATCGTTTGTTTATGGGGTCATCTCAAAGTTTGTTAATTTTTAACATAGGACCCTATGGGATTTTGCTTGAAATGTATCAATTTTGCACATTTTTTACATTTTTTTTTAACTTCTGCCCTAGGGATTTCTTTATCTGTTCTACACATTAAAGTTATTGCTAAAAGGCATCAAATGGTGAAATAAAAAAACCTTTTACCTCCTGGTTTGTTCCAGTGGTCTTATCAAAGTTGATTTTTGTATGCCCAATTTCCCAGATTTGTCAGATAATGGCTATTTTTTATTTGATAAAGGCGGAAATGGTGATCTTTAAAGTATTATTAGAACATTCAGATATATCTAGGTAATAAATAAATATATGACATCAAATAATAAGGGTCATTAATATAAAATACATGGTTACTGTCTTGAAATATATGAATTAAGCTATATTTAGGTGGGTTAAAAAAACGTGACCGAGGGCTAGGCTTGCAGAACCCTCTTCACGTTTTCGACCCAAGCCCAGATATAGCTTATACTTCGAGACATTTATATTTATTCCACAATATAACATTAATTTTACGCATCAAACGAGCTATTTTCAACAAATTTCGCTGAATATCTGCAGGAAACTATCACGCCATGGCGTTAACCAAGCAAAAAGATGACGTCACAATACAAATGAAACGCTGCGTGAAAGCGTGCGTACTCGTTCTGTACTCGGCCTCGTTAATTGTGAATGCTCCATCGGTCAAAAAGACTATTTATAAACTAATGGTTTGGAGACTCTCCCTGCTACGTGTAAACAACTGAATGAAGAAATTTTTATGCATGTAAAACCAGCTTGGCACAGGTGAAAGATCAACACAATTTTAGAATATTTTACGTAAAATCGGTAGAGAATATAAGTACCAATGTGAATCGTGCTAGGGAAACCTACGGATTAACCTCAATTTTTTGTAAATCGCTTTTGATTAGTAAAAATGTGCATTATTTTGATGATTTTCTGGAATGTTTCAACAATATCTTCCAGAACGAAATATCTATTTCTTTCCCGAGCAAGAACTTCAAAGTGTATGACTTATCAAAGGATTTTTCTTAAAAATATGTATGATTTAATGTCATTAATCACCTGCGCCGATGCGATATAAAACTATCATTTGCAATATTAGGATTCGCCTGTCACGTGATTACAAAGAACATATGACGTCACAAAATGCATGAAATGTAATGTTTAACATCGGTGTCAAAAGATGAAATATGGATTTTAAGAAATGCTCCCGGTCAAAGTATTTTTGCGATCATTCAAATAATATCGTTTTCCAGCCGTATTTTAGCATCGGGACGCCTTAACATTGCTTCGTAATCATCAAAGTTGAAAGGGGTTAACTTTTAAGGGGGGGGGGGGGGTCAGTTTATTGAATTAAGAAACATAATTATATTATATGTCAGCATGCGCGGATCCAGAAAATTTTTCCCGGGGGGGGGGGATAATATTGTTTTCCAGGGGGATCCAAGACCTCAGGAATTGTACAATGTGAATTTCATAAATTTGAGTTTTCCAGGCATAGGGGTCCCGGGATCCCCCTTTTTAGATATACGCGTGATAAGCAAGATTCACCACACTAGGAACTTTCTTATTCAGTACTTTATGTTATTTATAATAATGGCAATTCTTTAATTTATGAAAAAATGATGAAATTATGCACACACTTTTCATTTTAGTTTCAAAGCAGCAAACAACATATCTATATTAAGTATTAATTGTTTAATGTAATATTCATTTACATAGATTAACATCATGTATAGTATTTGATTAAATTAACATGGAAGTGAATATGGTTATGAATATTTTGTAACATTTATGTACTTAATAGAAAAGTCAACTTTTAGTGCTAAACCAGAAAAGACTAAAACAAAGAAAGGTAACTTGACAATTACTATTTGATATTGTGTTAATTGAACGAAACAAAGGACATTTTAAAGATAGAATATTAATGTAGCCACATTTTTAAACTTAGAAAAGGTAACAAATACCAGCAATACTGGTGGTGTTAAAGAAGAAGGACAAAAAGGTAAATAGAATTAGAGTGTGCTTATTATCTAACAGAATATCTTCCTTATCTTTTTAGATAAACTACTATAGAAGCACATATTTTTGTCGGGTCAAAATGTTGTTTTTAAACGATATAAAATGTTGTTGGCATTTCATATCGTCACCTCGTAATCTGTAAAATGTATCGCGTATTAACTCTTTATTCATTAACATTTGGGTTACAAAATCGTCATGAATATAATTGATTCATGCTGCCAACGAGAATAACAAAATTTGACCCTCAACGAGTATTTATGCTTTTACAGTATTTAGTTAAGACAGCTTGATGCCCATTTTTATTTGGATATGAATCAACACTCAAACAGAGAGAAATTAAAAAGTACAACTATTTTTTGTTCTAAATGGTGTGTCCAACCTGATTCCAAGCATCCCAATACCAGACTGGTTTAATACACAAACACCCAGCAGGAAGTCAACTAAGTCTTGTGAAAATCTTTTCTGTGTTTAAATTCTAAAGATATTAATAAGATTTAGAAATGATTCGTTTTTATCTTGTTAACCATTAGCAAATACCTGAGTAACTATGAATTTCATAATTCTTAGGAAAAACGTTTTACTTGAAATACATGTAATATTTTATTACAATGTATGATATCATGTATGAAATACACTGAGATATAAAAAGGTAGTTTATACTCTATTTCAAGTTTTTTATATGATTAAAATGATAATTGATCCACTAGTATAAATAAATCTTAAGATTTCTCTTTTGAAACACTTCTCTTAACATGTGAGGAAATAGAATGCAGATATAAATTTAAAAATAAAAATTAATGGAAATTTTGAATTGCAAACGACAATGAATTATCTGGGTGATAATCTTGAAAAAATGTGCGAAGTGTTCCAAAGACTTTCAATGGATAAAATATGTCAAATTTAGATACCATTAAGAAATATGTTTTTCTTCTTGTCAGGAAGAGATCAGATGTCAATAAAAAAAATCTCTGATAGATGAATTAGCTTTTTGCAAAAATTAAAGATATATCTATCTCTTTAAAGCTTAAATTGTGGTACTTTGTGATGCATTACTATATTAAACAGCACTTTTTGGACAAGCGTCATATTAATTGATTTAGTGTGACTAGCTAATTAATAGTGTTTGTATAAAAGCTTTGCTTGTGTATGGTATGTATGCTGATTTGTTATATATGTAATGATACCTATACTGTTGTAACCGGAGTGTAACTTGGACGTGGATTAGGTAATAAGAATTTTTTTAAGATTCTCTTAGTGTTTGCCATTATTTCGCATATTCATATTATTTTAATTCTTATACATTTTGTAAATGCAAAAAGCTTTGAGCTTATTTTCAAATGAACACCTCGATGGCAATTAAATAATAATATTTTCTTTTGTTTTTGTGATCGACTTCGGCCGATCACAGTTGTGTCCATATGAGGCATCCGGCAAATTTAACTATTTGCGCACTTATTGCGCCTTGCACTATTTTATTTACTATGCAATGACAACCTTATTTAAATCTTGAATTAGATGTAGATTACTAAAACGGTAATCTTATCCGTTTACCCTGAAAATAAAACATTTATAGAGTTACATACACAATGATTCAATTCACGGGGTTTTTTTTCACATATATGTGTAGGAATATTAGTCAGTAGTATAATTTGCCTACTAAAAGTAAAGCTCATTCCTGCCTTGCCAATTCGGAAATCAATATAACGGTGCTATATATACATGTAGTTCACTGCATGTTGCGTATATTATATATAAACAGAGCTGACCAATGATATTTCATGCCGAGCATTCCTGTTGAAAGGAATACTTGTCTAAATATCCTACAAGACAGATCACATAGAGAGCAAACATATGCCATTGTACTACTGTATTACTGTTTACTGTGGAATCATTATTGTTCGTGGGGGACCAATGTTCATGGCTTTCGTGGATAACCCTTGCCTACGAATTTACATCTCCATGAGTTTATATACATTTGTTCGATACTAATTAAAATTATCCAGAACCTGCTACCAACTTAAAAAAACTTCCACGAACCAGGAAAATTTTGGCTATCCACGAATATTGACCCCCACAAATAAAAATGATTCTACAGTTACTGTATTTAGTAATAATTTTAAATATGCGTAATTACGTTACAATGTATATCTATAATAGGTACCATGCCATTCCTTATGTCTAGCATTGTCAAGTAATGGGGGAGCGTAAGGTATGTGAGCTAGCTTGCTTACCTTTTTCTTTACTTTTATCTTTGGATAGGGGACAATTATGTTCAGTTCAGTTCATTTTATTTTACTCAAAACCATAGAATGAGGAACATGAAGGCCACACCTTTTTTAAGGGAGATAATTAAAAATTAATGATTTTTTTTTTTAGAAATTTTCAAAAATCTTCTTCTTAAGAACCATAAAGCCAGAAAAGCTGAAACTTGTGTGAAAGCATCCTCATATAATGTAGATTCAAAGTTGTGAAAATCATGATCCTTGGGGATAGGGTGGGGCCACATGGGGGGAGGGTTAAAGTTTTACATAGGAATATATGGAGTAAATCTTTAAAAATCTTCTTCTCAGAAACTAATCAGCCAGGAAAGCTGAAACTTGTGTGCATGTATCCTCAGGTAGTGTAGATTCAAAGTTGTGAAAATCATGATCCTTGGGGGCAGGGTTGGGCCACATTGAGGTAGGGTGTTAAAGTTTTACATAGGAATATACAGAGTAAATCTTTAAAAATCTTCTTCTCAGAAACTAATCAGCCAGATG
The DNA here is from genome assembly GCF_902806645.1 of Magallana gigas. Taxonomy (NCBI): domain Eukaryota; kingdom Metazoa; phylum Mollusca; class Bivalvia; order Ostreida; family Ostreidae; genus Magallana; species Magallana gigas. The sequence goes on from NC_047564.1 coordinate 12,524,737, forward strand.
ATTCTTTATAATTGTTAAGACTTTGGCTCCAGGACAATTCTTTGGCCTCACAAGAAGGTTTAGAGTTTGATGTAGCTTTATATCCCATATATAAACAAATGTTAAGGATCTTTTGGAGAACTGCAATACTTAACATGTGATATGACTATAAAACTGTCCTGTTAGAAAAGGGACCAATAATTATTAACAGAAGAATATCCAGAGGGAAAATGGATTTTATTTATACAGGATCTACATGTATTATTGTACATTGTCCAGATAGTTTGTATTATGACTTCATAAGCTGATTTTATCATACCTATTGTTCCTCGAGCGATGTGGCTCAGGAGCCTCTTGTTTTTCTCTATTATTGTTGTTTATTATTGACAATGCTTCAGTAATGCATTTGTAATGATCATCCAAAATTTAAGTGTCAGTCGTAGAGTTATAAGCAAGATGCAGAGCTTACAATTCTTTGTTATGTATTCAAGGCGTATGCAATGTTTTTGTTTACATTTGTTCAATATACTGGTAAAAGTTCATTTCAAGCTGACTGTTCTATCTGTTTATTTGTTTCGAACATAAATAAACAGTTGCTAGCATTTGTCACAATAATTTTACATCTAAACCTGGAATTTTCCTTTTAGAATTTAAATTGTTAAACAAAAAATGACCCAGCTTACCTTTGTTTTCATACCAATGAATTTTAAACACGGGATCTAGAAGCTTATAACTCGATGACTGACACTCAAATTTTACTTGACTATGAGTAATGCTTTACTGAAGCATTGCAAACATTTAAAAGAGAACAAAAATCAACTAAAACCACAACCATGATAAATGCAGTTTTCTGGCATTATGACAAACAAATGAAAAGAAGAGTGTCAGCACGTCCATTGATACGTATATTTCTATTTATTGTGTTTGTTTTATTTTACAGACACAAATGTTGAACCACCCGAAAAGAAAAAAGAAGAACTTAAAGAGCTTCGGAAGTATCTAGTTCACATACTGAAACAAGAACTTTGTGTCAATGATCTGAAAGAGAAAGTTGTTATTCATTCAAAATCTGTCAACGAACATTTCTCCGAACAACTAATTAAAGATCTTCAGAGTCTAAAAGACATCAATGACTATAGCCAATTGGATACGTCCTTGGTATTAACATTGCTACGTAACTTCTGTGAGGATATAAAACCTCCAAGCAGAGGCTGGGACTATGAACCACCAGATGATGAAACGCATATTGGTGCAGACATTGAAAGGATAAGATCTATGTTGAACAAGTATTGCGATAATGACTTGCAGTTTAAACACCTTGAAGATGTGTATAAACGGATGAAACAGAAGTATGGAACTGTATCAAGTAAAGATGAAGAAAATACAGAAGGCTCTGAATTGATGAAGGAAAAAATAAGCAGTAAGGATATTTTTTCTCATAGCATTTAAAATAACTAAACTTGGGGCTTAACTGTTTATTTAAATGTTGTTTTATTTGACATACAATTAGATTACCAGTACAATTGGTTTCCCTTGTCATGCTAGATATTTTTTTGTGAATAGTTTCTTGTACATGTCTAATGAAAAGACTGTCAACAGAATGTATTTTGATTGAAGAGACATGAATACAAAGCAAGCTAACACAATGACCCACATAACTGGTATATGTCTTATAAGGTCTTAGACATGATTTTGGATCAAAATTTTATTTTTAGCTCACATTTTGTCTGTCGTCCGTCTGTCTGTCCGTCTGTAAACTTTTCACATTTTCAACATCTTCTCAAAAACCACTGGGCCAAGTTCAACCAAACTTGGCACAAAGCGTCTTTAGCTTAAGGGAATTTAAAGTTGTAAAAAATTAAGGACCACGCCTATTTGCAAAGTGAGATAATAAGGAATTATTGAAGTTTTTCGAGAAATTTTCAAAAATCTTCTTCTCACGAACCATAAGACCAGGAAAGCTGAAACTTGTGTAGAAGCATCCTCAAGTAATGTAAATTCAAGATTGTGAACTCTAGGGGTAGGGTGGGGCCATTTGGGGGTTGACTTTTTACATAGGATTATAAAGAGTAAATATTTACAAATCTTCTTCTCAGAAAGCAATCAGCCAGAAAAGCTGAAACTTCTGTGGAAGCATCCTCAGGTAGTGTAGATTCAAGGTTGTGAAAATCATGACCCCCGGGGGTAGGGTGGGGCCACATTGGGGGGGGGTCAAAGTTTTACATTGGAAAAATCTTCTTCTCAAAAACTAATCAACCAGGAAAGCTGAAACTTGTGTGAAAGTATTCTTAGGTAGTGTAGATTCAAAGTTGGGAAAATCATGACCCCGGGGGTAGGGTGAGGTCACAATGGGGATTGAAGTTTTACTGGGAATATATAGAGTAAATCTTTAAAAATCTTCTTCTCAGAAACTAATCAACCAGGAAAGCTGTAACTTGTGTGGTAGCATCCTCAGGTAGTGTTAATTCAAAGTTGTGAAAATCATGATCCCCGGGAGTAGGGTGGAACCAAAATGGGGAGGGGGTCCAAGTTTTACATAGGAATATGTTGAGTATTTCTTTAAAAATATTCTCCTTATAAATTAATCAGCCAGGAAAGCTGAAACTTGTGTGGAAGCATCCTCAGATGGTGTAGATTCAAGGTTGTGAAAATCATGACCCTTAGGGCTATGGTGGGGCCACAATGGAGGGTCGAAGTTTTTCATAGGAATATATAGAGTAAATCTTTAAAAATCTTCTTCTCAATAACTAATCAGCCAGGAAAGCTGAAACTTGTGTGGAAGTATTCTCAGGTAGTGTCGATTCAAAGTTGTGAAAATCATGATCCCTTGGGGTAGGGTGGGGCCACATTGGGGTATGGTGTTAAAGTTTTATATAGGAATATACAGAGTAAATCTTTAAAAATCTTCTTCTCAGAAACTAATCAGCCAGATGATTCTTTATAATTGTTAAGTCTTTGGCTCCAGAACAATTCTTCGGCCTCACAAGAAGGTTCAGAGTTTGATGTAGGTTTATATCCCATATATAAACAATTGTTAAGGATCTTTTGGAGAACTGCAATACTTAACATGTGATATGACTATAAAACCATCCTGTTAGAAAAGGGACTAATGATTATAAACATAAGAATATCAAGGGGGAAAATGGATTTTATTTATACAGGATCTATAAGATCACAAAGTTTTTACATAGGAATATATAAAAAAAATATCTTAAAATAAAATTTTTCTAAAAAAACAACATTTGCCTAGAAAAGCTGTAACTTTAGTGAAAACAACTTCAGATAGTGTAGATTCAAATTTGTTCAAATCAAAATCTTCAGGAGTAGTGTGGGGCCACATTGTGGATTCAATTGTACAAACGAAAACATTTTAATTATTCACAAAAATTGAAATGTTATTATATTTGCTTTTACCTATATGCAAGCATTTTAGCTCACCTGAGCTGAAAGCTCAAGTGAGCTATTCTGATCACAGTTTGTCCGTCGACCGTCTATCCGTCTGTCCGTCTGTAAACTTTTTACATTTTGAACTTCTTCTCTAAAACTGCTTATCCAATTTCAACCAAATTTGGCACAAAGCATCCTTATGGGAGGGCAAATATAAATTGCAAAAATAAAAGTCCGATCTGTATTCAAAGCGGAGAAAACCTTGAAACTGTAGAAAAAGGGGGGTGCATTTTTAAAAATCTTCTTCTCAAGAACTACCGAGGCAAATTCAACGTAGTTTAGCATAAATTATCCTTATGGGAAGGAAAATATATATTGCAAACATTAAGGTGTAATTTTGTTTCAAATCTAAGTTATTACGAAAATAATAATAAAGGAAAGGCGTGTTTCAATCAGTTTAATAGCTTCGGGCTCGGCATCCGGTAAAATGGGTAGGCAAGACTTGGCCTGGGCAAAACAAAATATTGGCAGTTATAAATCTGCCAATCTCATTAAAAATTTCAGGATATTTGATGGACTAGTATATTTGTATTCGCTGTAGATATTGCTGCAAAATAGTGCGTATTTGGAATTGACGATTGCCGATCTGACCCGGCATTTATTTTGCCACGGCCCGGGTTTGCATACCCATTTTACCAAGACTCGTATTCTATACTTCTAAAACGAGGTTCTTTGTTTAAAGCAGCCATAACATTATACGAAAAAGGGTCGATCTATGATGAATTTGCTTGTTGTGCAACAGTTCGCGTATGGAGGGAAATTTTGAAACATGAAAAATATATTGGTGCCGATTTTGTGAAGTAAATTGAGGCTAAATATTTCAATGCGTTGACAGTTTTCACACATGACGTTGGTTTTAGCTTGTTCTGATTTTCGTTTCGTTTTCATTATTTATGCTTTGTAACCTGGAAACTATCGTCTGTATTTCGTGAATTTTACGTATCAAATCAAACAGAGACTTCGGTAAATCAAACAGTTACGTTAACTGTTTACCTGCGCAAATTAAGCAAAATCTGATGTAGGGGTACTGAAATACAATTCATTCTATCGGTAATTCGGCATTATCTTTTGCGTAATGGTAGATTAATGCAATAGGTTTTGTTGAGATGCACGGCATTTTCTCTAGTTTATTCAGTTTAAATAGAGTTTGATATCGCTTACGGAAATATGTAGGTATATACATGTATATATATGATTCATTTCGAAAAAATAAATTGTGTTCTTTATTTGTTATACATGTAGTGCATGTTTCTTGTGTTTAATTGTTTACAATTTCTATTTACTAACCATATTTGAGTGTGAAGCTTCGAATTGTAAGCAAGATACAGAGATTTGCTCACAGTTCTATGTTTGTACACCGATCTTAAAAGCTTAAGATTAAAAAAGTAAAAAAAAATTGTCAATATTTATTACGAAAATTTTCAAAATTTGTTCTTTCAGAAACCAACTTATTGAATTGAAAACTTAACCTTTTTAGCTCACCTGAGGATGTGGCCACAATGGGGGGTCGAAGTTTAACAAATGAATATATAGAGTAAATCTTTAGAAATTTTCTTCTCAGAAACTAATCGGCCAGGAAAGCTGAAACTTGTGTGGAAGCATCCTCAGGTAGTTTAGATTCAAAGATGGTAAAATCATGACCCCTGGGGGTAGGGTGGGGCCACAATGGAGGGTCGAAGTTTAACATATGAATATGAAAAGTAAATCTTTAAAAATCTTCTTCTCAGAAACTAATTGGCCAGGAATGCTGACACTTGTGTGGAAGTATCCTCGGGTAAATCGGGGGATCGGGGGATCGAAGTTTAACATATGGTTATATACAGTAAATCTTTAAAAATCTTCTTCTACCCCTGGGGGTAGGTTTGGGCCACAATGGGAGGTCGATGTTTTACATAGGAATAAACAGAGTTATTCTTTAAAAATCTTCTTCTCAGAAACTAATTAGCCAGGAAAGCTAAAACTTGTGTGGAAGCATCCTCAGGTAGGGTAGATTCCAATTTGTGAAAATCATGACCCCTGGGGGTAGGTTTGGGCCACAATTGGAGGTCGATGTTTTACATAGTAATAAACAGAGTTATTCTTTAAAAATCTTCTTCTCAGAAACTAATCAGCCAGGAAAGCTGAAACTTGTGTGAAAGCATCCTCAGGTAGTGTAGATTCAAAGTTGTGAAAATAATGATCTCCAGGGGGTAGGGTGGGGCCACAATGGGGGGGTCAAAGTTTAACAAAGAAATATATAGGGTAAATCTTTAAACATCTTCTCAGAAACTAATCAGCCAGATGATTCTTTATAATTGTTAAGACTTTGGCCCCAGGACAATTCTTTGGCCTCACGAGAAGGTTCAGAGTTTGATGTACTTTTATATCCCAAATATAAACTATTGTTAGTGATCTTTTTTAGAACTGCAATACTCAACATATGATATGACTATAAAATCATCCTGTTAGAAAAGGGACTAATGATTATAAACATAAGAATATCCAGGGGAAAATGGATTTTATTTATACAGGATTTACATGAATTATTGTACATTGTCCAGATAGTTTGTATTATGACTCCATTGAGCTGATTTTATCATACCTATTGTTCCTCGGGTGAGCGATGTGGCCCATGGGCCTCTTGTTATATATTGCTGATTCTTTAAAATTGTTCAAACGTTGGCCCCTGGAAAATTATTCGGCCTCACAAGAGGTTTCGAGTTTGATGTAGGTTTATACTTTGTATATAAACAATTGTTAAGGGTCTTTTTGAGAACTGCGATCCTGAATGTGATACGACTATAAAATCATCTTGTTAGAAAAGGGACTTGATTATAAATATAAGAATATCCAGGGGGAAACAGATTTTTTCGTATAGGATCTACATTTATTACATACTTAGTAATAAATACAGGTTTTTTGCACATGTGATACAGATGACATCACAAAATCTGTATCGGCCTCCGGAAATGATACAGGTTATCAGCCCTCCAGGGCTGATACGGACCCGTATCACACCCCTTGCGGAACTCCTCTGCCTTTTTTCGCTTCGGCATTTTTGCATGTTTACAGACGAAAATTAAAACATTTTCTGTTACAGTCGACATTTTTAAGTGCAGTTGAAAACTTCATATGCTAGCAAATGTTTTAAAGCAGTCAACTTTTAAAACCTGATGAAATTCCGTTCCGTAGCTTCATATTTGTTAAAACAAGAAGAACTCATATTTTTATTAAATACATGTACATGTCCAGACTTTTTTCAAATGATATGAATAATCAATTTGTTCAAATTGATGGGTTTTCTTTTTAAATTTATTACTAAGTATGTAATAAATATAATAATAGATACCCTATTCCATATCACAGCTTGTATCAGCCCTCGACCAATATCAACCCTCGGGCCTTCGGCCCTCGGGCTGATATTGGAGTCTCAGTGATACAAGCTGTGATATGGAAAAGGGTATATATTATTCTCTATGTATTATACCTCATTGTCCAGATATTTTGTATTATGACCCCCATGAAGCTGATTTTATCATGCCTTTTGTTGCTCAGGTGAGAGATGTGGCCCGTGGGCCCTTTGTTTAATTTTTAGCTCAGCTGAGTGAAAGCTTAAGTGAGCTTAAAATTAAAACACAGGGATTTATAATTATAGGCACGTGAAAGTCTTTAGAGAAACATATAAAGATATAAATTGTGAATTAATTACCTTTGTTATTGCAAATGTATTGCCATTTGTTTTAAGGTATAAATGATTTTGCAAAATGAATCAACAGATCACTAGGAATTTGTGTACATTAATGTTTTAATTTTTACCTTAACACATTTATATATACATGGCCTATGTTTCACACTTTTATATTTTTTGTTCTTAAGGTATAGAGCTTAATCCAGATTGTACTGTGGAGAAAGGTATAGTCATCACGGAAAACGTAACCACAGCATTTAGACTTCTTAAATCAAGAAATGTTGTGATTCTTAAAGGTGTGATTGGGTGTGGCAAAACACATGCTTTAAAAGCCATCCAAAACCACTTCCAAGAAAAAAACTGGGAGACAGAGTGGGTGGAATCTGATATTTTGCAAGAGGAAATCTCCACCAAAAGACCAACAATCCTACTTTGTGATAATCTCTTTGGACAATTTGGAAGCTGTGTATTTTCACAGACTGATGTTGAAAAAACCGAAAAGACTCTTGGTGCAATTGAAGGAGCTGGTGACAATATCAAAGTTGTTATTGGAATTCACACACATGTTTATGATGAAGTCAACAAAAGTTTAAAACTTAACTTTATTAATAAAAAAAATGTCACAGTAGATATGGATAAACTTTCAGAAGCAGAGTCACTATTGATTTTCAAAGAACAACTAAAACAGGGACATTGCAGTAAAATGGATTCCGACTGTTGGTTTACAACTGTTGGATTTAAATCAGTGTTGGATAAGCTATCGAAGAACCAAGGTCACATTGGAAGTCCTTTCCTAAGTCTGATGTATTGTAATCAGCACGAGCTGTTCTCGGACGAAGCCTTCTCTGTCAACCCTGTTCAGACATTGATGCAGCACATAGAAAAAATGAAACACGATTCTTCTGGAACTTATGAATGCCTCGTTTATCTGATGTGTGTTCAACAGCACAACATTGAGGAAGAGCCAGAGAAATGGGCCGGTTTTATCAGTGTAGATATTACTAAACATAATCTAATGCAGTTATCCAAAACATCAGGTTTACTTTGTGTTGAGAACAAAATAGCAACTCTTGCTCATGAATTGCTTACAACAGTTTTATTCAAATGTGCAGCTGAGAAAACACTAATTTTCTTACCAGCACTTCAATTTTGTAAGATTGATGTATTCCTCCAGCTTTTGAGACCTACAGATAGCACCCATAGGGACTTTTACTTTGAATATATTTTTAATGATTGTAGTAATTTCTCAAAAGATATAGGGAAAATGTGTGCCTACAGATTGGCTCAAGAATATAAAAAACATGAAACAGCTCACCCATTGATGACAGTAGAAATTGTAAAGATTAAATATGTAGAGTATTTAAAACGTGAACCAAACTTCCTACGTTTGATAAAGGTACCAGAGTGAATAGCACATTTTTTACACCCCTCTTCCCCCATTGGAGTTTGGGGGGGTATATAGGAATTGGCTTGTCTATCTGTCTGTGTAATCGAGTCTGGTCTGTATTTTTTTTTTACAGAGGAACATTAGAAATTCTTACTTCACACAAAGATTACTTATGACATTAGGGTGTATCATGATTTTGAACCAATGTCACTGGAAGGAAAAGTGTCTGCTTTAATTCTTTCTTTGGGAGAAACTTTAGGAGATCTTACGTTTATAAAGAGATTCTGTTTTCTATCTTAACTTGATTGGAAAGAAATTGACCCTCTCTTTCAAAAAAACTAATCCGCGAAAGATTAACTGGCAAGACTGGAAATTATACAGCTTACTTCAATCTCATCTATTACAGTCAACATATTATTAATTCCGATATAATTTTTTTGTGGTAGTGAATTTTCATAAAACTTCCAGTCTTTTATCTAAATAACCAATTAATTCTCTTCAAAGTTGTTCTTTAAGAATAATTTATTTAATTTCATTTATGATTATATTACAATATATTTATTATAGTTAAAGTTGAGTTAAGTTAAATACATGTACAACATTGTATAATGTAATATCATAATTTTTTTCTTAATATCAGTATCGGAATTTTCTTAAATGTTACTCATAAATCTTCAACTATGTCGATATATCGTTAGTGATTTATTTTGTTGTAAGTGTATAGCTAGATAAAGAATGAACGAGCATTTGTATACATTAAATAAGCGAAAAAAACAACATTTATCTTGGTATAATTTAAATTTATTTATCTGAGTTATTCTCGCATGGGAATAAACCCCGTTTCAACAATGACCCCTCTTCATTTCAGACTTGTGACGAGTCATCGGACAATGCTTTGCCTATCGTATTATAAAAATCTCTCTCGAATTAGGATCTTCCCATATTTGCTGATTATATACAATGTAATTCAAAATTATGTTGAAATAAAATTGCTTTTAAAATCGCTTTGCTGATACTTAATTATAAATGTTTTTCGATCGCTTTAACTGATAAACCACTACCGCTGAAGCGGATTGAAAATACACTTCTTATAGATACAGTTTTAATTTAATGTTTTCTCAGAATTTGTCCCCGTCCATTTCAAATGTTTTGACTGAAACAGACGTTAGCTGTATATTCCTAATCTTGCCACTTAATCTTTCTTATATAGATCGGGGTTTTTTTTTCAGTATATGAAGTTGTGCATTTTCGGCTTAAATTCAAAGCTGTTTCAAATCAAATAAATGTGTGTCATGTTAAGGGGAACCATTATTTATAAATTTTTACTGATCCCCTTAGTTTACAAGTTTTGTTTGTTTTTTTTAGCTCACCTGAGCTGAAAGCTCAAGTGAGCTATTCTGATCACATTTTGTCCGTCGTCCGTCTGTCCGTCTGTCCGTCTGTCCGTCCGTCCGTCTGTCCGTCTGTCCGTCTGTAAACTTTTTACATTTTGAACTTCTTCTCTAAAACTGCTTATCCTTTTTCAACCAAATTTGGCACAAAGCATCCTTATGGGAGGGCAAATATAAATTGCAAAAAAAAAAGTCCGATCTGTATTCAAAGCGGAGAAAACCTTAAAACTGTAGAAAAAGGGGGGTGCATTTTTAAAAATCTTCTTCTCAAGAACTACCGAGGCAAATGCAACGTAGTTTAGCATGAATTATCCTTATGGGAAGGAAAATATAAATTGCAAAAATTAAGGAGTAATTCTGTTTCAAATCTGAGTTATTACGAAAATAATAATAAAGGAAAGGCGTGTTTCAATCATTTTAATAACTTCGGGTTCGGCATCCGGAAAATTGGGTAGGCAAGACTTGGCCTGGGCAAAACAAAAGATTGGCAGTTAATAATCTGCCAACCTCATTAAAATTTCAGGATATTTGATGGACTAGTATATTTGTATTCGCTGTAAATATTGCTGCAAAATAATGCGTATTTGGAATTGACAATTGCCGATCTGCCCCGGCATTTATTTTGCCACGGCCCGGGTTTGCATACCCATTTTACCAAGACTCGTATTCCATACTTCTAAAACGAGGTTCTTTGTTTAAAGCAGCCATGACATTATACGAAAAAGGGTCGATCTGACTATGATGAATTTGCTTGTTGTGCAACAGTTCGCGTATGAAGGGAAATTTTGAAACATGAAAAATATATTGGTGCCGATTTTGTGAAGTAAATTGAGGCTAAATATTTCAATGCGTTGACAGTTTTCACACATGACCTTGGTGTTAGCTTGTTCTGATTTTCGTTTCGTTTTCATTATTTATGCTTTGTAACCTGGAAACTATCGTCTGTATTTCTTGATTTTTACGTATCAAATCAAACAGAGACTTCGGTAAATCAAACAGTTACGTTAACTGTTTACCTGCGCAAATTAAGCAAAATCTGATGTAGGGGTACTGAAATACAATTCATTCTATCGGTAATTCGGCATTATCTTTTGCGTAATGGTAGATTAATGCAATAGGTTTTGTTGAGATGTTTTTCTCGAGTTTATTCAGTTTAAATAGAGTTTGATATCGCTGACGGAAATATGTAGGTATATACATGTATATATATGATTCATTTCGAAAAAATAGTGTTCTTTATTTGTTATACATGTAGTGCATGTTTCTTGTGTTTAATTGTTTACAATTTCTATTTACTAACCATATTTGAGTGTTAAGCTTCGAATTATAAGCAAGATACAGAGATTTGCTCACAATTCTATGTTTGTACACAGATCTTAAAAGCTAAAGATTAAAAAAGTAAAAAATTTGTCAATATTTATTACGAAAATTTTCAAAATCTGTTCTTCCAGAAACAAACTTATTGAATTGTAAACTTAAGCTTTTTAGCTCACCTGAGGGTGGGGCCACAATGGGGGGTCGAAGTTTAACATATGAATATAAAAAGTAAATCTTTAAAAATCTTCTTCTCAGAAACTAATCGGCCAGGAAAGCTGACACTTGTGTGGAAGCATCCTCAGGTAGTGAAGATTCAAATTTGTGAAAATCATGACCCCCGGGGTTAGGGTGGGGCCACAATGGGGGATCGACGTTTTACATAGGAATATATACAGTAAATCTTTAAAAATCTTCTTCTCAGAAACTAATCAGCCAGGAAAGCTGACACTTGTGTGGATGCATCCTCGGGTAGTGTAAATTCAAAGTTGTGAAAATCATGACCCCCGGGGGTAGGGTGGGGCCACAATGGGGGGTCGAAGTTTAACATAGGAATATATACAGTAAATCTTTAAAAATCTTCTTCTCAGAAACTAATCCGCCGGCAAATCTGGAACTCGTGTGGAAGCATCCTCAGGTAGTGTAGATTCAAAGTTGTGAAAATAATAACCCCTGGGGTAGGTTGGGGCCACAATGGGGGGTCGAAGTTTAACATAGGAATAAATACAGTAAATTTTTAAAAATCTTCTTCTCAGAAACTATTTAGCCAGGAAAGCTGAAATTTGTGTGGAAGCATCCTCAGGTAGTGTAGATTCAAATTTGTGAACATCATGACCCCTGGGGGTAGGTTTGGGCCACAATTGGAAGTCGATGTTTTACATAGGAATAAACAGAGTAAATCTTTAAAAATCTTCTTCTCAGAAACTAATCCGCCGGCAAAGCTGGAACTTGTGTTGAAGCATCCTCAGGTAGTGTAGATTCAAAGTTGTGAAAATAATAACCCCTGGGGGTAGGGTGGGGCCACAATGGGGGGTCAAAGTTTAACAAAGGAATATATAGGGTAAATCTTTAAAAATCTTCTCAGAAACTAATCAGCTAGATGATTCTTTATAATTGTTAAGACTTTGGCCCAAGGACAATTCTTTGGCCTCACGAGAAGGTTCAGAGTTTGATGTACGTTTATATCCCATATATAAACTATTGTTAGGGATCTTTTTGAGAACTGCAATACTCAACATATGATATGACTATAAAATCATCCTGTTAGAAAAGGGACTAATGATTATAAACATAAGAATATCCAGGGGAAAATGGATTTTATTTATACAGGATCTACATGTATTATTGTACATTGTCCAGATAGTTTGTATTATGACTCCATTGAGCTGATTTTATTATACCTATTGTTCCTCAGGTGAGCGATGTGGCCCATGGGCCTCTTGTTTTTTTTTTTTTTGTTTTTTTTTTATTTCACGTTGCAAATCAGCCCATTAACATAATCCAACTATCTCGGGCAAAGATAGTTAGTCATAGAGTAAGATTACATGTATTATAACAATTACAGCATATCTGCAAATTTCACAATATTAATTTTAAACATTTGTATTTTTGACATATTTACAAGTACATCGATATTGTATCTGATATTGTTTTTCAAATATAAAACTAATTCATTATATGTCTCTGTTTTCTTTTGAGATCTACAACACATTTTATATTGAAATATCTTGTAAGCTATGAATGACACAATAGTATTAAAATAGCGTATTTTTGTATTTCTCTCAAAATAAAAACCCAAAATAACATGTTTCCACTGTATATCAAATCCTATAACTAAGCTTAAAGTTGACCATATCATCTTAACATGTTCCCACTCAAAAATCAAATGTTTTACATCTTCATTTTCGCTACACATATTGCAAGAAGCAGAAGACCTATATTTGCATTTAAAAAGAAAGTTGTTACAGCACACTGTATTGTTCAGCATTTTGTAGTTAAATTCACATATTCGTTTGTCATATATATCTTTTACTTTGTTTTTGTATATGTCATTCCAATATTCTTTTCCCACTGAAAACAGTCTTTTAAACAATGCCTGGTAACAGGGAGGTTTGAATTTTTTGAACAATAAATTTTCGTAAAAAAATTTACATTTCTTGTCTTCAATACAATGTAAACCATTAATAAAAAGAAAATCACAATTGGATACTTTTTGTATATATATATTGACAACATTTCATATCAAATGTTAGTGATTTTTTATATATTGCATTTCTAACTATTTTATATTCACACGTCCAGTTAGCTTTTTGTTTTAGAGTACATGACAATTCTTGAGGCGTTTTGAATTTGCCATCAGCATTAAAAAGATCCTTTACATACAATATGCCGCTTTGAATCCATCTTTTATGACAGATTGTTTTATTATCAAATTGAAATAAAATATTGTTCCAAATTGGTTGTTTAGCAAAATTTATATCAGATAATTTATTAATGTCAATGGTTTTTTTACAATCATTGAAACTACAAAATACTTCTCTATAAAAAATAGGAAGTTTAACAATTATTTCAAAATTTGAGTTATTAGTCTCCGATACGTTTAATACATAATTGATATCTACATCTAAAATTCTTAGATAACTATCAACTATTTTGTTCATTATGCATGTTTTGTCAATCAATATTCTACACCATGCAGCTTTCAAGGCCTTAAACTTCGACTCAATATCAACAACTCCTATACCGCCATCTTCTTGCCTTCCAATTACAGTATCTCTTTTTATTCTATCTCTTTTATTCCAAATGAAATTAAATATACTCTTTTTCAGTTGTTTAATATACTCAGGGTCAGGCATAGGTAAAATAGAACCCACATAAATTATTTTAGATATAGCTAGTGAATTAACAATGCATGCTTTTCCAAATATAGTTAATTTTCTTTTTTTCCAGGACTCGAACAGTTTTTCCATATTTTGAAAAGAGTGTAACCAATTAAGTTCATAGCATTGATTTTTATTATGTCCAATGTAAATACCCAAACATCTAACAGCATCGTTGTTGGTTCAACAATGCCGCTAATATTATTATATTTGTCTTTTAAACTACCAAGTAGTATACACTGCGTTTTGTTTATATTAACTTTTGATCCAGCGTGTTTACAGAATTCTTCTACAGTCCTTATTGCAACATTTAAAGAAGAAATATTTTTCAAGGCTAAAGTGACATCATCCGCATGTTGTATAGTTTTTAAATCGTCTACCATGTTTGATATATGTATTCCTTAAATTTCTGAATTGTGTTTTAATTTATAAGCCAATATTTCCGCGACAAACAGATATAGAAGTGCTGAGATAGGACACCCTTATCTTATGCCTCTTTTCATTTTGCAAGTTTTAGAAATCCATCCATTGTTCTTAACTCTAAAAATTGGATTTGTGTAAAGAATTTTGACCCATGAAATAAAATTTTCCCCAAAATTAAATTGTTTTAAAACTCGAAAAAGGAAATTCCACTCGACTGAATCGAATGCTTTTTCAAAATCTAAAAATAGCAATAAACCCTCATTATTGTTTTCCATGCAGTATTCATAGATGTCTAAGATTAATCTTGCATTTATGCCTATAAAGCGGCCTTTCATATATGCTGATTGTTCCTTGCTAATCAGTTTATCAATAACTGTTTGTAATTTTTTGGCAAGGACAAAAGCTAAAATTTTATAGTCGGTATTTGTTAAACTTAATGGTCTGTAATTTTTAAGGCTATTTTTGTCCCCTTTCTTAAATAAAAGAGTGATAAGAGCTAACCGCTGTGAAAAGGGTAGTTCCTGTTTATCGAAAATACTTAGTAAAACTTCATAAAAGAGTGGCCCAATTGTTTTCCAAAAACATTTATAAAATTCAGCCGGTATACCGTCTAAACCCGGTGATTTGTTATTTTTCAAATTATTGACTGCATCTGCGCATTCATCAATTGTAGGTAATGAGTCGCAAAATTCTTTTTCACTATTGCTAAGTTTTGGACATTCCACGTCATTTAAATAAGCATTTATATCATCATTTTTAATAGATTTACTTGTATATAAGTTTTCATAAAAGTGACACATTTCCTCTATAATTTCGCCATTACTTGCTACAGTTTTGTTATCGGTTTTTATTTCTAATATTGTATTGTTAGCTTGATGTTTCTTTTCCAAACCTAAAAAGAATTTTGTATTTCGTTCACCTTCGTTAATTCATTTTGCTTTAGATCTAATCTGCGCTCCTTTAGCTATTTCATCGTACATGTAATCTAATTCCTTTTCAAGTTTTCTTTTTTCATTCATATCAATATCTCCGCTAGGTAAATTTTCTATATCATCTATCCTTTTCTCAATCAATTTTATTCTACATTTTACATTGTTTCTGGACTGTCTTGCGTAATTAATGGAATAATCATGAACCTTTATTTTAAAATATTCCCATTTTGATATTGGATCTAATGAGTTATCTATGTTTTTGAATAATTCTAAGATTCCGCGTTTGTAGTCTTCGTTTTCTAGATGCGAGATATTTACTATCCAGTATCCTTTACCTCTCTCCAAATTACTAAAATTTAAATTACATTTTATTAACCTGTGGTCACTTAACCGCGTGTTTTTTTTATGAGTACCTGGTAATTTTCGAACAACAATATTTTTTACATAATCAATTGTATCATTGCGCACAAAAATGTAATCTATTCTACTCTTCGGGGAATTTTCTGCATCACACCATGTATAACCATTTTTCGTTGGATTTTTTTTCAGCCACACATCGACTAGGTCCAGCTTATTTGTTAGTTTACTTAACTTTTTACAGGATTTGTCATTTTCTTTATTTAAATTGCAATTGAAGTCACCGCCGATGATTAGTTTACTATCTTGTGGAGTATGGGAAGAAATAAATGTATGTAGCGAGTTAAAAAATGTTATTCTATCACTTTCTTTATTGGGAGCATATAAGTTAACAATTGTAAGTAAAGTTTCATCTATTTTAGCATTTACCAGAAGTTTTCTTCCATCATTTGACTTATGCACATTTAATATATATATATATTACATTCTTTATTGAAAAAAACGGAAACACCTCTGCTAAAGGGGGAGTCGGAGAAAGCATGTATTGCTTTTCCGTTCCATTTTCTATCATACAATTCAGAACGTTTCTCTATAAAATGTGTTTCTTGTAAAAGTGTAATATTAGTTTTATTATTTTCTAGCCATGAAAAAATTTTATCTCTTTTTTCTGACGAATTAAGACCTCTTACGTTCACTGATACTAAATCTAAATTTACCATATTTCAAAATATCCGTTGACAAAAAGAAAAAAATGATAAAAAAAAAAATTAAAATAAAAGTAGTAATATACTTCCATATGAAAAAAAAGTAAGGGAAAAATATCAACATCGTTACTGCTTGATGCATGTTTGTATACATAATATTAGTATTTCACATTGTTTTCAGAAAGTGTATTCTGAAATATAATATTACTGAAAAATGAACACAGATATTAAACTACTCCTTATTGGAAAGTAGATAATCATAATAATAGTCTATAATTGTATAAACAATTATATTGAGCGGATTAAACGTACACATACTAAGTTCTGCAAATTCTGAGGTCGGAAGCCAGATCCGAATACAGCTACTGTTCATCACCAGAGCTCTCTGTGTCCGGATTACACCCCGACACGTCACTGTCCGATAATAGCTCTGAGTGTTCCAGCATCTGTACTATGGTACGCTGATTTGGTTGATCTTTGTTTTGTTTTTGTTTACGGTCAATTTTACCGGAGTCGCTGTGTTTTCTTTTTCGGACTTTTTTTGCAACTTTTTTCATAAGTACGCCAAGTACGTTTTTTTCCGGCCAGTGATTCGGTTTTGTATTGCGGGTGCCGTCACGGTCAAGGCCGGAGCCCCACTCGTTGTTATAGGTTGCTTCGACAAATGTTGTTGATTGCTTAGAAGTTACAAGCTTATCTCGGAAAACTGGTACTTGAACACACTTGTTTTCTAATATCTCCTCCATAACGGAAACCTTTGTGGACACCCACTGGTCATTGGATTTGACCTTCTTCCCCAAGCGTAGGGCGGCAAGCGCGTCATCGGCTTTTGAAGTTTACAAGTTTTGATAAGACAAAGGGAGCATGCTAAATTCAGAATCACATGTTTGTGAGAACTTTGATGTAGGGGAGGGTTGTTGCGTGGACCCTGAGGTCCACGCAGAAAATATATAAGCGAGGTTAAACCGGATGCTATGGGGAAAATTCAGCCTGCGCATGAGCTAGTCTGGTTCCTGTGCGTAATGGGTAGCTCAGGGAACCAGGCTAGCACACGTTTATCTGAATCGGGATCGGGATTCCGTGTCATATGCACACATAAGTTCAAAGGCGCTGTAATTGTAAAGTTGTCGGTAAACAGGGCAGAAACAAAGTATTCCTTTTAAAGAAATGATTGGCATGTGATATGATTTATCAGTATTATGAAATAAGTTGATGTTATGCCGAAACTACAACATGCCAATCTCTCACCAGAGGGCGTATTACGCTGCGCTATAAGTGGAGCGAAGCTGGGACGATAACTCTGGGTAGAGATTGACAACATGCATCAAATAGCATAATTTGCAATCTTTTGTTGTTTTCCGAATACACATGTAACTTAACTTTACTTCTATAGTAGGCGAGGTTAGAGAACTTCCCGATTAAATCTTTAAGCATTTAAGTATGATTGAATAAATATGTCACTGTATAAAAGTTTAGATCTGAAGAAAAATGCACCAAAATATGAAATTTTTAATTTACACAAAGCTGTCACTGCATAGTTAACAGAGTAGTGCAAATCGTAATGTGTGCGCAAATAGTAGAATTCACCGAGTGCCTGATACTATACATGCAAACTTCATTCATAGATAGATCATAATTATTTTAGAAGTATGAATCCTTTAAATTCTGAGATGAAAAGTCAGGGCTATACATACATGTATACGTAATACAACGTACAAATTTAATGGTTAAAAGCAGAAGGCTAGAGTCGGTGGAATTTCTGATAATCTTAATTAAGGCTTTCACGTTTTCGTTGGAAACACATGCAAATGGTCCACGTATTGTAGTCCTTTTTTAAAGGACAGCAACTTGTTTAATTCATTAAACGTAAAATCTCATATCGTACATTACAGGTATATCCATGTAAAATGCCAATTGAATACTTTATATTGGAAACATTTATTTTGCCAAATTGCTACAGACATCTTTTTATATGTGCATTCATGTGCAGATTCAGAACTTTGCTTACAAATTTGCCCATTTAATTAAAAGCTTCGTCTTTCTAAAATATAAACATATATGTAACAGATTTCTAAAAGTGTCTTTATGATTTTAAACGGACCTGGACACGATTTGAGCTTACCTCTGTATCTTGAAAGTAGCTTGACTTCTAACTTTTAAATTTTGGTGAATCATTCAAGATGCACAAATAAACTTTTTTATACATAGAAAATAAAAAATTTATTTTGATCCAAAATTGTGTCTAGGTCCCTTTAAATATTTTCGTATTACGCTCATCATATGAACTGTTGATTTGCAGAATTTAAGACACGTGTAGTACACGTTAGACACCCCATCTATTGTATCAGTATTCATTTAACTAGTTGTTTTTTTTATGTCCCTCATTTATACATATATGCATGATTGTATATTTCAATTGACATATTGAATATTAAGGCTATTGGTACTTTGCGGAACGGAACGGAACGGAACCAGTTAAGAGGCCCCAAAAGGGGAAACAATATTTTTTTTAAACGTCATTATTTCAATTTAACTTATCGTAAATGGAAGATTGTTTTACAAATTTTGCTGTTTTAATGAACTGTGTATTACATAAAATATGCTAGTCATTGCTCTATAAGTCAATACACGCTTCTTTCCCGAGAAAACCTAAAGTCACTACTTGTTTTATGATGTTTGATTGACACTGTAAATATAAAGTTGAGGTTTAAACCAAACTCAATTAATCTGTGTGTGTAAAGTCGATGAAAATTACTTAAGTAATCTTTCTTCTGAATAGATTTCTTCTGGTTCCGTTCCGTTCCGCAAAATACCATTTCCCGTGTGGATATTGGTATTTAACGGAACGGGACGGAATCTTTCAAACTTTTTAAATAAAGGAAAACATCATAACAACTACTAGCTGTTTGTTTATTTCTATGTTCTTTTGAGATAAATGAAGCAAATCATTTCATCAATTCAAACATCTTGCATATGTGCATATCACTCCTGTGTTGTGTACAGCTATAACTTTTATTTCATCTATGATACTACATTACTTACACGGATGATATTACTAGTTTGTTCATCAAGCTAGCAATAACGCAATGTGTATCCCATATTACGTAGAATTCTAAAATATAACGAGCATATTCGCAAGGAAAAAGTTTAATATTCATCACTTACCTTCCGTTTGAACAATTTTCTTCTGGTTCCGTTCCGTTCCGCAAAATACCATTACCCGTGTGGATATTGGTATTTAACGGAACGGAACGGAATCTTTCAAACGTTTTAAATAATGGAAAATATCATAACAACTACTCACCGTTCCTTGAATTTTTTTATCAGATTCTTTAAAGATGAATGAGTCTATCAATCAAATCAATTCAGTCATCTTGTGTATTTGCTGATTATTAATTTCAGCGTTTGTGTGCTGCATACAACAACAACTCTGTTTTCATTTTTTTTTATCAATTTCATATCATTGTCACGGTAGAACTAACTAGTTGGTTAATTAAGCTAGCAAAAACACAATGCTTATATCAAGTAGAATTCATATTATACCAAGATCATTCGCAGCGCAGGGATAATATCGATAAAAATACTTGATAGTCTTATTTGAAATAAATTTGAATGAATGATGATATAACAAATGTTGTTACCATACTTATAAATAATTTTCTTCTGGTTCCGTTCCGTTCCGCAAAATACCATTACCCGTGTGGATATTGGTATTTAACGGAACGGAACGGAACGGAATCTTTCAAACTTTTTAAATAAAGGAAAACATCATTACAACTACTAGCTGTTTGTTAATTTCTATGTTCTTTTGAGATAAATGAAGCAAATCATTCCATCAATTCAAACATCTTGCATATGTGCATATCACTCCTGTGTTGTGTACAGCTATAACTTTTATTTCATCTATGATACTACATTACTTACACGGATGATATTACTAGTTTGTTCATCAAGCTAGCAATAACGCAATGTGTATCCCATATTACGTAGAATTCTAAAATATAACGAGCACATTCGCAAGGAAAAAGTTTAATATTCATCACTTACCTTCCGTCTGAACAATTTTCTTCTGGTTCCGTTCCGTTCCGCAAAATACCATTACCCGTGTGGATATTGGTATTTAACGGAACGGAACGGAATCTTTCAAATTTTTTATAATATGAAAAATATCATAACAAGCACGGCATTTATTCAATCTATAACGAACATGTATTTGTTACGGGAGTTTACGGGAGATTAAACGAGTTTGTTTATCAAATTAACAATATACAATGTTTACATCCAGTAGAATTTTATAATATATCAAACATATTCTGAGGGATAACATTATTTCCAAAAATAATTGATGGCTTTATTTGTAATACATTAAAATAGATATTAATTTAAGAATATGGATTCCATACTTATTAATAATTTTCTCACGAAAATATTGGTATTTAACGGAACGGAACGGAATCTTTTTTTTTTAAAGCCATCTCAGGGCTTTGTTCGTACGATCAGTTTTATAATAGAGATTAACTGCCACTGATCATGGCTAAATATACATTTACATGCTTTATATGTTAAAAATATAATGTGCACATTAAATGGATTGCATGTCACTGAATTTTCATATCCATGATACAGCAAGAGACAGATTATCATAATGTTGATTAAATGTGCTTAATCATGTGTCTCTGTATTCCGCTTGTAAGTTTGTGTTACTAATCAGTGCAGTCTAATTGCAACTTCTCGGGCCTTCCCGACAGGCTCGGAAAAAACATGAATGCATTAACATTACCGGATGTTAGAATTTTATACAAAATGGAGTTGCTTCCCATTTAAATAAGGATAGACTAAACAGCCTTGTGTGTCGTTTTTCGTGGTATAGTTTAGGATATATCGTTGGCTTTAATGAAGTCTATGTCAGGTCTCAACAGATCATAGATTGTGTTGTATTTATATCAAGTTTTAAAAAAATGGATGTTACCATGTACGCCTATCTAATACTTTCAATTGTGTCAATTTCAACTGTTACCCTCCAAAACAGGACTATTTATTTTTTTATACTGAATGTTGTAAAGGGGCATGGTCACGATTTTGGTCAAATTTTATTTTTCTGTTTTTATTATTTACAGTGCTTTATGAATGCATTTCTAATGATCACATGAAATTTGGGTGCCCGTCGGTGAGTTTTAAGCAAGACACAGGGCTCACAATTCTTCATAATGTAAACAAGGCTCGTGCCCTTTTTTTGTTTACATAGGTTCAATATACCAGTAAAAAATCTTTTTCAAGCTGATTTGTCTATATTCTTATTTATTTTAAGCATAAATAATCAGTTCCTAACGATTAACACATTCATTTTAGGTCTAAAACTGGAATTTTCACTTCAACAAAATGTAAACACAAGCTTTGTTTACATAGGGAGGAATTGTAAGCTCTGTAACTCGCTTATTAGTCAACAAATGACACTAAAATTTTGATTGTCTATTCAAAATGCCTTTCTGAAGCATTATAAACATTAAAATCGAAAAAATAATTTTTGACCAAAATCGTGACCATGCCCCTTTAATTCTAAAGAACATTTTACTGCTTCTACATAGAAATGACGAGAATTATACTGCAAACCGTACGCGTATGTAACAATTTGTGTGTTACCCGTTGCCAACGGAGTTGCTAATGCTGAGGGTAATATAACGGATTATCAACTGCGTCTAAACCAATCAGATTTCAGTAATATTTTTTTATTCGAACTTTCATGTACAAGTTATTCACATCATCTTATATATTTAGTTTTACAGTGCATACTGATCATATATTCACTTCATTTGAGATTTAGAATATAAGTATAATATAGACACAGTCACATAACGAAGATAAAAAAAGCACATGTACAGACAAGTGTATACACCGACAGACAGACGTATATATGCACAAACAATCTCGAAAACTTGCTTTCAGAAATTAACATAGAATTATAATAAAACAAAATATTCGGAAATGTATTTATTGGCCAATAAATCTCTCATCGACGGTAGAAACTAAAATATACATATAAAGACAAATGAATTCAAAGCACAAATCACACACCAACGCTAGATCAATCACAACGACAACTGATTACCCTTATGGCACGTCATACTATTACTTATTAGGTTAGTTACTGACTCACTACGCCTCGCTTTCGATAAGTTTGGCAAGTATCTAGTACATTTCGGAAAGATGTGTTTATTATGCAGCGTACTGATGTAGTCAGACGATAGGAATAAGTAATTTTAACATTTTACAACCTATATATCGTCAGAAATCGTTGGAGAAACGGAAGAACTTGTTTAAAACATAGCTTGAAATGAGGACCCCCTATAAATCCAAAATGGCGAGTGTCGTCCCTTTACTTTTTTTAATGTACATTGAATACACTTTTTTAACATGATTGAAACGGGGGGTTTTGGTGAATTTATTTATAATTGCAATACACAGAAATACACATAAGATTACCAATTTTAATCAATTTTTTCTTCGGGAACAAATAATTAGGAAATTCACTATCCAACAACCAAGCCCCTGTGATTAAAGTATTCTCGTGCAAAATGTGACATAAAGTACGCATTAAAGATTTTAATTGACTGATAACTGCAATGCGATAATAATCTGTAATAAACAAAATACAAATAAAAATGACAGGTATTGGTTTCCATAGAAAAACATTTAAATAAACCTTTCACATTGAATTAAGTAATGCAACATATCTTAAATATATTCTATAAATAAATTCATTAATTGAATAGAAAATAATGAGTTAAAACCGTAATCAATTGACTTTATTAAACTGACAGTACGTAATTATCAAGTTCAAAATGTAATGTTTGTCGACGAAATGGCGCACCATACTTGAACCACATGGTAAACTAAAATCCATCGGTAACAAGAATATGCAAAACTAAGCATAGTTGACAATAAAGACAGAGGTACATTACATCACTAGAAGATTAATAATACATAATTATAACAGTCAAAACACTTACACAGTGGAATTCAAGGCTTACAAAAAACTGTAGTAATCGAGCGTTTAGAAATATGGCGCAGTACTCCACCCATAAACAAACAAGTCGTACACAAAATTTTTCGTACAAAATACATGTAGTAATCAAAATAAGATATGCACAAGACATAACAGAAATAAAAGTTAACGTTGTACACAAGATAAACACACAAGATATTTATAATTTTATATTAATGAAATGGTTTGTTAGCTTGCTTCTTATATCCCAAAATGATGTTTTGATATTTTCCATTATTTTTTTTTTTAAGATTCCGTTCCGTTCCGTTAAATACCAATATCCACACGGGTAATGGTATTTTGCGGAACGGAACGGAATCATAAGAAAATTATTCAAAAGTTTCGTAACAACATTTGTTATATCATTATTCATTTCAATGTATAACAAACAAGCTATAGGTTAGCTTTTTAAAAAGAAAGTTAAGAAAGTCAGCCAGCGGAATATTATTTTTGGTCAAACGTTAATAGTTATACACAATCTATTAAAATACGGGTAATGTAGTTTTCAGAAGAATGATAATAGGCAAGTGTATTTTTAGTTTGCACGCTTATTTTCATGTCTGTATGCATATGTGCGGAGAGAAGCTTATATATTATAGCAAAGTACTTACATTGTACGATTGCAAATCTACTTATTACTTAAAATTGTAATTTGCAAGATTGCACTCTGAATTTCATGGTCCTGTCGCAAACTACTGCCAATGCATTTTCTCTCCAATCTCACTAAGCTGATTCCGAAGACCCCGGCCCGTGAATGCAGACGATACTTATGGGCAGTCTTTCAAGATATATATTATCCAGTTTGACCTAGAATCTTCGAGTTTCTCTAACAAGGACTGTCTAATTCCTTCCCAGAATTTTAATTTACGAAAGCGCAATTGAAGTTTAATCCCAACTTAATAAGTCAGCCCACTCATAAGGCTATCAAGTATTTATTTTTAAAAATGATTATAACCCTGCAAATGGATTTGATATAAACTTTGACTTGATGTAAACATTGTCTTTCGCTAGCTTGATTAACCAACTAGCTAATTCTTCCTAAAAAAAATCAAATAATTTATTATATAATGAATAAATGTTGCCTTTGTAAAATATGTTTCACATTTTAAAAAGTTTGAAAGATTCCGTTCCGTTCCGTTAAATACCAATATCTACACGGGTAATGGTATTTTGCGGAACGGAACGGAACCAGAAGAAAATTGTTCAGACGGAAGGTAAGTGATGAATATTAAACTTTTTCCTTGCGTTATATTTTAGAATTCTACGTAATATGGGATACACATTGCGTTATAAACTAGTAATATCATCCGTGTAAGTAATGTAGTATCATAGATGAAATAAAAGTTATAGCTGTACTCAACACAGGAGTGATATGCACATATGCAAGATGTTTGAATTGATGAAATGATTTGTTGGTTTGCTTCATTTATCTCAAAATAACATAGAAATAAACAAACAGCTAGTAGTTGTTATGATATATTTTATATTTCAAAATTTTTAAACAGTTCCGTTCCGTTCCGTTAAATACCAATATCCACACGGGTAATGGTATTTTGCGGAACGGAACGGAACCAGAAGTAAATTATTTATAAGTATGGTAACAACATTTGTTATATCATCATTCATTCAAATTTATTTCAAATAAGACTATCAAGTATTTTTATCGATATTATCCCTGCGCTGCGAATGATCTTGGTATAATATGAATTCTACTTGATATAAGCATTATGTTTTTGCTAGCTTAATTAACCAACTAGTTAGTTCTGCCGTGACAATGATATGAAATTGATAAAAAAAAAAAAACCCAAACAGAGTTGTTGTTGTATGCAGCACACGCACACAAACGCTGAAATTAATAATCAGCAAATACACAAGATGACTGAATTGATTTGATTGACAGACTCATTCATCTTTAAAGAATCTGATAAAAAAATTCAAGGAACGGTGAGTAGTTGTTATGATATTTTCCATTATTTAAAACGTTTGAAAGATTCCGTTCCGTTCCGTTAAATACCAATATCCACACGGGTAATGGTATTTTGCGGAACGGAACGGAACCAGAAGAAAATTGTTCAGACGGAAGGTAAGTGATGAATATTAAACTTTTTCCTTGCGAATGTGCTCGTTATATTTTAGAATTCTACGTAATATGGGATACACATTGCGTTATTGCTAGCTTGATGAACAAACTAGTAATATCATCCGTGTAAGTAATGTAGTATCATAGATGAAATAAAAGTTATAGCTGTACACAACACAGGAGTGATATGCACATATGCAAGGTGTTTGAATTGATGAAATGATTTGCTTCATTTATCTCAAAAGAACATAGAAATAAACAAACAGCTAGTAGTTGGTATGATGTTTTCCTTTATTTAAAAAGTTTGAAAGATTCCGTTCCGTTCCGTTAAATACCAATATCCACACGGGTAATGGTATTTTGCGGAACGGAACCAGAAGAAATCTATTCAGAAGAAAGATTACTTAAGTAATTTTCATCGACTTTACACACACTTTACACACACAGATTAATTGAGTTTGGTTTAAACCTCAACTTTATATTTACAGTGTCAATCAAACATCATAAAACAACTAGTGACTTTAGGTTTTCTCGGGAAAGAAGCGTGTATTGACTTATAGAGCAATGACTAGCATATTTTATGTAATACACAGTTCATTAATACAGCAAAATTTGTAAAACAATCTTCCATTTACGATAAGTTAAATTGAAATAATGACGTTTAAAAAAAATATTGTTTCCCCTTTTGGGGCCTCTTAACTGGTTACGTTCCGTTCCGTTACGTTCCGCAAAGTACCAATAGCCAATATTAAGCAAAATCTTGATCAGCATATATTTAGTAATGGGAATGTTCCTTAACTTATGTACTTCTGATGCAATGAATATGTTTTATGCAATATACATGTAGTTGTTTTGAATCCTTCGCATAATAAAATACCATTATTCTACTTGTCAATTTCAATATATTTCTTCAAGAAACTTTTTGCACCATTATTGGAAATAAAATAAACAATATAAAACATTCACAAAATTTAAGCATTGTTCATTATGACTTTCCTTAAATTTTTTTTTGAATGAATAGCTGCAGGACTGTAGCTCCTGGTCTGAAAAATTTGGATGGACGACCTGGGAGCTACCGTGCCACCCATTGAAAAAGTTGTGTATTTATGGCGCACAAAAATGCTAGTTTTGGACTGATTAACATTATTTATACACTTTGGGAGACTATGTGGAATAAAAGCTTCCGAGCGCCAGTCTCTGTGCTGATAGATAAGACATTGAAAAAGGACTGTAAGTAAATATTGGTTTACTGTCAGCCGAATTCTCAAACCGGAAGGCACGCGTACAACACATGAATTGAGTCTACGTGTAAGAAAATAGTGCAGAAAGTGTTCATGCATTTCAGTAAATATGTATCATAAAAACACGCATTAAATCTTTTTAAGTCCTCTGTGTATAAAGAAAGTTCTATGTAGAAAATAAACACATAGTTTTATTGATCAAAATATTCTTGCTCGGGTTCAAATGTGGAATGAGTTACGTAACTGAATGCACAGCGCCGTTGACGATTCAGTTGGTGTACGAGCTCATTAATCAATAGAAGAGGTTGATGGTGGAATCAAAATTAAAGTTCCCAAACGCAATGTGCCATTTTTGAAAAAATTGTGAATTTTATTTTGACAATCTTTCACCTTAATACTACCAAACTTCGATTCATGCGCAAGCCGAAGTTAAAATCGGGACGGGTTATACACAGATGTTTACAAATTAAATAGGTGTTTCATTGGCTTCCAGTCTACTTGCGGTATGACTGCTGTTCGTCTCTTAAAGGAATTTTGTACAAAGAAAATAAGAAAACATGAAATAGGTGTTTCATTGGCTTCCAGTCTACTTGCGGTATGACTGCTGTTCGTCTCTAAAGGAATTTTGTACAAAGAAAATAAAAACAAGTCGGAATTTGCCTTCTCGTTCGTTGGCTCTTTAGTTGATTAAACTGAATTTAAATTTCAAACAATGCATTGTAAGCATAATCTATAATAGATTATACATTTTGGAAGACTTATACATCATATAATATATACAATATTATCGATTGAAGAACCAAGTTAAATGTTAATGTTCATGTTTTCCGGCTTAGTTGGAATAATGCTTGGGGTGAGTTACATTGTAAAATAATGCATTACATAACCATTACTTCATGACTTAGGGCATTAAATTAACATTACCATTACTTAATTTTCTTGAAGTAATGCATTACATTACCATTACATGAGTAAAATAATGCATTACCATTACTTTGTGAAAATCAAAGTTTTAAAAAAGTAATTTAAAAACAAAATAAAGAGTTTTTGTAAATATTCCATCAATAAAATTTGCTTAGAATATTTACAGGTTCATGTTCACTATCAGGTTCAAATTTAATGACTTATACAATATTGCTGTTGCACTTGTAGTTCTCAAGTAAGGTTGGTTCCGTAACATTTAAACGCTAATGGCGGGGTTGACAATCTCTGTTATTTATGTCTCTGATTTTCGGAGTATGATTTTTAATGAAAGGAACGGTTGTATCGTAATTCGTGTAGGTGATGCACGAGTTTACACAAAAAAGTAGTAATTGGCAAACGGATTTATTTTTACCTATTAATTTTGCATGAATCGCAAATTAAGAAAATCGTGTCAGATAAGTCGGTCATAAAAATCAAAATGGCGACCGTGACAAATCTTTTTATTGTCAAAGTTCTTGGAATCTTTTTGTAAAAAAAATATTTCTAATGTCAGGTGCCTGTGTTTGTTTTCGGTATACAAATGTTCACTTAGTTCGTTGATTCAGCAGTTTTAGAGTTTTCGAGGTTTTCATAAAACTTTTATTACGGATACCGTCCGACTTGTGGATTTTCCCTTGGATCACAAAATTGAATAAATCTAATGATTAAAATTATCTACTTTGATATAGTTGTTTGATTTTCCCGGTTAATAGTAATTTTTAAAATTTTACCTTGGGGTCTTATTTCGCATAATATACCGTTGTGTCAATTTTCTACAATTATGAAAACCGGGATTGAGTAAAATTTAGAAAAAGTATCAGTCAATTGCAAAAAAGCCGAATTAACATAGATTGTAACACTTAATTTAAACTCATAAATTTTGGAAGCATATTCGAGGAAATCCAGGACAATAACAAATTCAAATTTTCAAGACTCTGTCTTTCAGTACTCTCAGTACTTTGATTAATTTAAACATATTTTATTGAGTAATCAAATGGATAAGGCAACTGGCAAAGCCTATTTAAACCCTCTCCAAAATACAAAGTCAAGAAGTGGTGTTATAAAATAATCTATAGAATATAGTAATACTAGTTTACAGAGTGATATATTATTGATATTTTTTGTATACCAGACAAGGGATAATTGGGTATTAAATAATAAGCTTGACTATTGTCATATAATAATAAATTGTAAGGTAATTTGTTGTTAAACAATTACATGAACACATTCGTACCTACATTTTTAAACCCATCACCTCATTCATTCTTACCGACGGACAAACATAAGTATAGAGTTCTCATGATCCAGCCAATTTGAAAGAAACAGTAATTAAAAAGAGTACTAATATAAATTTCAAAAAGTCAAAAACGCTTAGAATCTGATATATAACTGTGAACATAAAAAAAGATTTTACAATTGAAGTTGTATGAAAAGTCAGAGCTACCATAAAGAATATAGTTAATATGAAACGGTACACTGTCATTAAATTGATGTAAAAGTTTAACTCTTTGTTGAATGTATCTTGGACACTCGAGAAAAAAACGTATATTTCCTTCAGATTCAGACCCACAATTTGTTCATTGACTATCATCAATTAAAAAATCCTTAAATAAATGATCATTAAAATTGCTATCTTTATTCTGTAATTGACATAAAATGATATTTCTTTCCTATTGCCAAAACTGTAGTGTTTGCAAGTTTTGGGTATATTTTGGTATTTGAGTTTTGACTTAAAAAAATAGATAAAGATGATGAATCTGTTCATCAAGATTATTAATTTAATTGTAGACGGAATAAAGCTATTGTAATAAGAAGTAGACCGACATAGTGGCAGAGAGTAAAAATTGCCATTAGACCTAAGATTATATGCATGTTTAGTTGGATAGTATGGTAAAAATTACGTCTAAAAGTACTGTGCATGGTGCTAACCCATGAATTATTTTGTAGAACAGAATAAGCTTATGTGTATCCCTTCGAAATTGTAGGGTTTATCTGCCAAGTTCACTATATATGCTTTAAGAAGAGTTAACTCTCAACTCAGTTATTATTATGGTTGCTTCTATTTGTACCTTTTCAAGCAATTTAGAGTTTTCCTTGGTACAGTTGCCCCACACAACATCACCATATTTTAGTATAGGTCTGATAAAAGCCATATATAGTTTTTATCCAGTGTGTCTCTATCAATTGTATGCTTGAGCAATCTTCATATATTCAACCTTTTGCATGCCTTTTCATAAATACCCTTAATATGATTGGACCAACCACCATCAGACTGTAAATGCAAGCTTAAGTTCATTACTTTTTTTATTGTTTATGAATTCACCATTACATCCAAACAGAATTGCAGGATAGTTTACAGTTTGTCTCGTGAAGTCAACATTTACAGTTTTATTTTCAATAAAATCTACAGCCCATATGTTGGATCAATTTTTAATGTCAAGTCATTAGAAATTGATAAAGTTTGTTGTATGACATCATCATCAATAATAGCAAATAGAGAAGTATCATCTGCAAATAATCTGATATTGTTTGTAATACCATTAGTAATATCATCAATATATAGCAGGAATAGGAAAAGACCAAGTACTGAACACTGGGGAACCCCATCATCTAACATCTGAAATGTAGATGTAAATCCTTCTAATGTTACTCTCTGTTGCCAGTATGAGTCAAATAATCTTCTATCCAGCCTAATATGTAACCCCCAAAACCTTGCCCCTCAAGTTTATGAATAAGACCAAGATGCCAGACTCTATCGAATGCTTTAGAAGAATCACAGAAGATAAAATGAATATCTTTTTTGGGAGTTGATTTTAATCAACTCTCCTATGCAGTTACTCAGGCAAACCGAAAGTGAAACAGTGTTTGGGCCTAAGCACAAATCAACACCGCTGCCAACATTTAGTTCTAATCAATAAATTCGATGTAATGAGTTCTTAAGCATTGTTCTTCATGGAAACTCATTTATAGATACCTTGTAAATAGTCAGATTTTAAATGGTACGAACAATTTAGATATTTTTTGAAGTCGTACATTTTATGTATTCCTACGCCAGAGTTCAATATAGTATCGTCCAACCAGACGCTCGGCTGTCTCCGTAAATCTCCGACAAGCATAGAGTCTATATTGCTTGTCGGAGCTGAGAGTCTGGTTGAACGAAAGTAGAGTTCAATTCTGTTTGGATCCATAGAATTTCTGATAACTATTTCGATTTGATAGAATAATTCTTTGAATATTACACAACATGATTGATATTGGATTTTCGCGAAATTCCTGTAGGATTCATATTATAAAAATGTGCGCAATTCAAATACTTATAGAAATTAACTTGCTAAGCAAAATAAAATATCGTTGATTTTGAAATAAATAACAATCGATAAAATCAACTCCCGTCAGTACTTCAGTACTTTGATCTCTATCTAAACTTGATATAATTTTATCATAAATTTCTACAAGCTGGTTTACAGTTTAATCCCCTGGCTGAAACCCTGACTAGAATTTTGATAGTAGCTCATTGTCTTTATACTCTTTAATGTAATTAAACATATATTTAAACAACACTTTTTCCATTATCTTACACAATGAGCTTGTTAGAGAAATACAGGTCTATGATTATTATGATAATCAACACTGCCCTTATTCTTAAATACCGGTGTTATATAGTGCCTTTTCCCCCTAGCCATCTTTCCCCCCGGAAAAATGGCTATATAGCAGTTCTTCCCCCCGGAAAAATGGCTATATAGCAGTTTTTCCCCCACGGAAAGCTGACTATATAGTGGGTTTTCCTCCTTTTTATAGCCAGATTACCCCCACGGAAAACCTACTATATAGTGGATTTTCCCCCATTTTTACTTTCCGGCCATGTTTATTGCGGACCATTCGTGACAATAATTTGCAATAACTTATATGATATTAATTTCTCACAATAAAGGATAATTATGGCATTTATTAATACATAAAATAAAATACATGGTTTTTCAACCCCAAATATGAACTTAGGCATGCGCCTTCATAAAATGCATGTGTCATCATCGTTTATTTCACCTGTTCTCACCCCTTTTTGGAACACCTTTTACACGGATTTCGGAATACCTCGAATCTTTTTCATCTAATCGATGCTTATCTACAGTTTTGACGTCGACGTAATGAACACGTGAGAACACATTTGAGTGAAAATACGCCGGTTTGGAAATTTAATTTTCCAAAGCTTCTCCATGGGAACTAACTGACCGATCTTGACTTAATTTTGTAGAGGAAGGGAATAATCAATTTTAAATTAATACCGTTAGAATTCACGATCTTAAAAACCATTATATATTTCTTCTTCTAAATATCAAACGGGAGACAGGATGCAATGATATGATGAGAAACTGAAATGTTTTAGTTGGGGTTCTAAATCGTGGGTAAGGGGTATTTTGATTATGTATTAAAAGCATGTGTAAAGTTAGTGTTTACCATTTCGTTTTCAAGTTACGCATATTCATAATTTTAAGCACATCTCTACGAAACGCGAGATATTATGATGTAAACATTTTAAAAAACAATGAAATTTCTTCACAACCAGAACAATGTCGGTATCTTTACTGGTTACTTTGAAAAATGTGAAATGGAGCCTGAACTAAGTTTATGTTTATATTGTCACTCACTATTTGCTTATTGTTTCACTTATAAGTTTGCAACGTGATTTATAAATATACAATTTTGAAAACGATGCCATATAAATCAAGATATACGATTCAGTTACCGAAAAAAGTTATACTATTTGTTTCATATTTTTGCAATAAAGATTTACTTGTGTACCATAATATTTCTTCGAACAATTAAACAAGGGTAATTAAAAAAAAAAAACAACCCCCCCCCCCCCCAAAAAAAAAAAACGATACGAGGGTTGTTCGGAAATTATATCGACTTATAATATAAACTTGTTCTTCTAATCAACTAACTAGTAAAAAAAAGGCGTATATGAGCTTAGGTTGGTTATTTATTTTTGATTTTCGGCTTCTCCTTTTATGAATAAAAGTTCATTGATTTATTTATCTAATTATTTATTATATCATTAGTCATCTTATGAATTGATTAAATGTTTTTAAGAATAATGAATTTTGCACGCATACCTTTTTAAAAAATTTTGTTCGTAAATTTAAAAAAAAGCAGCAGAATTAAACGTAATTTTCAATCATTTTGATAAAGAAATATATGAGTGATTGTGTATTTTTAAATGATGTTTTTACTTTTAAATGACCGTAAAATTATGTTCATTTGGTCATCTATAGTTTTTGAGATATGGGGCCCTAAAAAATACATATTCTTTATAATTTGATTTCAAACATCGGGCTCCTAACAACAAAGGCTCCTATCCTGCATGGGGGCTTAAATTTTCGGTGTCATCTACTAGTGGTATACCACTATCACTGTGAAAATATGGTTAATTGGTCAGATTCGGGTCCCCACCTCGGGCCCTGAAACATCAAGGGCCCCTGCACTGAGTGCTAAACTTTTCAGAGTCATCTTCAAGTGGTAAACCACTGCCACTATAAAGATATGGTGATATGGTCATCTTTAGTTTATGAGACATTGGACCCTAAAAATATGCACTATAATTATTATAATAGGATTTTAAAAATCAGGCTCTGAAACATCTGAACCAAATTTTTCTCTAAAACAGGTTTAGCCTGGATGAAATTTTCACAAACAGACAAACAGTCTGATAGATTTATCAAGAAATTCGTAAAACATTCTCGTTTAATACAATTTTAGAACACAGAATTATGCATGTATAAGTGTATAACTTGTAAAACTTTTTTTCAATAAATTACCTAAATTAAGTTATATGTGTAATTCCAATACACACATGTTCAACTTTCAGCATTGTCTATAAAAATAATAAATCGGCAAATTGAAACTTAACTTGTACAGATGAATGCAGATATACATGTATGCAACCTGGGAGTGTAGAAACATTGATTTTAATCCTTACTGGATTTCCATAAATATTGTTTATAAAATCTGAACAAAAAACGTTAGGGAGAAATCCTACTATGGGAGAAAAGCTACTATATAGTAGCTTTTCCCCCGGGGGGAAAGGCTACTATATAGTAGGTTTTCCGGGGGGAAAAGCTACTATGGGGGAAAAACTGCTATACAACACCGGTGTAACATTAGCTTGTTTCCAAATTTTTACTAAGAGATAGGTTGAATAGTTTGGTGAGAGGTTTATACGAGGCTTGTTAACAAAGTTCGCGGACAAAGAGATTTACGGCAAAATTACTCTGTACTTTGTAGGATGACGTATGGTTTTTTTTAAATGATTACCAATTGAAAATACGTATGCAAAACATCACATGATTTTGAAGTTGTTTTCAAGAGATATAGCGATTTTTATTTTGCATGAATTGGATTTACTGAGCACCATTTCATATCTCCACGACGTCAGGCCCAGGGGGCATAAAAACTTAGTTGAGCTCACTTTTGATCTCAGTCTCACTTTTCCACTATATATTCCTTTTGTAAAAGTGAGACTGAGATCTAAAGTGAGCTCGTCTAACTTTTATGGCTCCGGGGCCAGGTGACGTCAAACACAAGGCTGAAGCTAGCAGCCACTAAGCCCGCAGAAGCCAGCAGCCAATAAGGAAATTCGTCAAAGTACTGAGCGTATTCGAACAGAAAATTATATTTTACTTTAGTATCGGTATATTTTAATTAATATCAAGAAAATTTATGCATATTTCCTATATTTATCTATAGAAAATTACCTCTCTTATTCCTGTCTGGTTCCTCCTCTTTTGTAAACGATGCCGTGTGCCCGTGACAAAAGTCCAATTTTACTTGATTTCATGTAAAATTCCGTGCCCGTTAAGGCCTGTGTGCCTCGTGTTTTACATGTAATACGGCATGTTTCACAAAGTCATGATGAAAATGATACTGGGTATTAATTGTAAATTTTGTATTACAACCCATCCAATTACTAAAAAAAATAATATGTCAATTATATTCGTCTTCAAAATTTTAATGATATTCAAAAATGCGTCTTTTGTAGTTTTCAGCATTCTTGTTGAGAAGCGTTTTTGCACGATGCGTCATTATTTAGATAATTTTCTCTACATAAAAACGCAAAAACTAACAAACCAAATCGAAATGCATCACCGGCGGTCATCAAAGAATTCAAGAATGAGCTTCCATGACAATGAAAGGTCGTTGTTAATTAACCCTGAAATGCAGTTTGGTTTCAGAAACCAAACTTACGCATGTCGAAGCGGAGATTTTGACCCAAAGATACAGTTTGGGCTTGAATTCCGAATGATACATGTACAACAAACTACATGTACCATAGAACTTGGAACCATAGGGTCCTGTACTCCCCCTATCTGAGTGTCAATCAAAGAGGGTGTACTCAATAGATTATTTAATGTAACATCATATAACAGATAAAACTTAATCAAATCTTGTATAACCTATTGTACTCATAACTGCATTATTTTCCATAGTAAAAAACAATCACAAAGTGTAATACAAACATTCATGCGAAATTGTTTTTCAATAAAGCACAAATGAAATAAACTTCAAATAGTTCATATATTATGAAAGTAATGAATATATGTTTTACAAGCACAATGCATCAGCTTTGTGGGTTAGTGGGGGATGTTTTTTCACTATCGCTCCCCTCCGTCACATCCTCGGAGTCTGAGTAAGGTTCCTGGTCCCCGTGGGAGGCCCCGAGGTCATCCTCGTAGTATTCGTCCTCGACCTCCACATCCTCCGAGCTCCTAACAACGAGCGGGTCTTCCTCGTAATCACTAAGCGTGTCCTCTGTCTTATCGGTGGTCACTGTATCGGATAAAATATTGGGGTAACATTATAGAAGAGGAATATAATATTATTTAAACAATAAAATGCTTTCTTTGGTGATTCATTTGGAATATGAAGGTAGCGACATTACAGAAAAAATACATAACCCGCATTAGCGGGGTCTGTAAATTTTTTGTACAATTATCGCTACCTTCATAACCCGCATTAATCGTCAAAGAAAGCATTCTATTGTCAATATTAACATCTTTCTTTTAAAATTAACAAATCGATTATGAACAGGTAATAAAATTCACTAAATTACTGTTAATGTACATAAGTATGATATCTAAAAGAAACAGCCAAATCGTCCCCTGTCAGATTTTGAGTCTGACATCATCATGATTATTTCGTGCAGTCCCTGATTTTTCTTAGGTTGCTGTAGGTGTCAATTTCAGTCCTGTCAGTATCTTGTCAGTTTCAGCCACTGTAGATTTCGACCAATCAATAAATGGGGCGTGTTTATTTCAGTATGGCTGTTTCTATAGAACTCTGAATTAACTATAAGTTTCCGTAAGAATAGAGGAAATAATACTTGGTAGATGTAAATATTTCTATTTGAGAGGGGGGGGGTCTTTCAATCATATCACAATAATAAAGTCTAGATATCAATACCTATAATAGATTCTAATTATTAAGTTTAAAATATACTTTCCCCATCAAATTTCATCCACAATTGGACAAATGATAGGAAGAGCTTCGAATGGCATTCAATAAAAGTATTTGTTGAGAAATATAAGGTCAGCCAATAAATATAATTATAGTTTTCATTATATGATGACTATAAACTTTGTACAACCACTGTAGTACAAACCTGCTTCTACAGAGGGTGTGGTGTCCTCTTCCTGGAGGAAATCATCCAGGGCATGCTGGTCAGTGTCCACCACGATGTCTCCAAGGTCAGCCCTCTTACCACTGTCTGAACTGGATACAGACAAACCTGTGGGTGTATGAATACACAATTATGTTTATATGTTGGCTATATGTGTTATTTCATTATAAATATCGTGTAACAGACAAAACTATGAGTAACTTTAACACAATCATTGATTTTGATAAGCGAGTTCTTTCTTGAATGTTTTAATTGCTTTATCACTTTTAGAACAGAGGGTTCCACTTAATCTGATAGCGGTTTAACTGATAATTTGGTTATTCTGATATACTAGTACATGTAATATAAAAACACCAAACCATTTCTTATATATCTGTAAAAAAAAGTGTGACTTGCGTTCTAATCTGCCATGTGTTCTGTAAAAGTCAATGTCCTGGTCAAAAGCACTCTGGAATGTTTCCTGTCTCTCCTTCAGCTCTTTTTGTTTATGTTTCTCTAATTTCTGAACGGATTTCATATGGTCTTTTGCAAGTTGCACTGGGGGAAAAAAAATATTTTTTTTATATTTACAAGAATGTCATTAATTAATAACTAATGAGTGTGTCAAAAAAAGTGGACATCAGACATTGTAAGTACCCTTTAACTTCTCTAAATCATCCATCTTCCTGTTGCGGTAGGCTGCCAGTTTTTGAGAGTCCACCAGTTTTGCATTCTGTAGTTCCTGTTTCTCACATATATTCTCCAGTTGTATCAGTGCTGACTCTACATGGTCATACTCCTCATCTAGTGTAGCTGAAAACATCAAAGCCTAATTTGTTTATATAGTCACACTAATATTTGTGACACTGTTGTTGTGATCTTTTTTTAATCCCCCCGGTAGATATGTTGAAGAGGCATGGTCGGTAAAAATTAATTCTCCTATTTTTATGCTTACAATGCTTCAATAAGGTACTTTTCATAGGCAACCAAAATTTAATTATAAACGAGTTACAAAGCTTTCATTTCTTTGCTATGTAAACAAAGCTCTTGTTTACATTTTGAATGTTGAAGTGAAAATTTCAGTTTTAAACCTAAAATGAAAGTGTTAAATGTTAGAACTGTTTATTTATGCTTAAAATAAATAAGAAGATAGACAAATCAGCTTGAATTTTTTTTTTTTTACTGACATATTGAACCTATGTACCGGTAAACAAAAACAGGGCACATGCCTTGTTTAATGACAAAGTATTGTGAGCCCTGTATCTTGCTTATAACTCTACGACCGACCCCTCTACGACTGACTCTCAAATTTCATTTGATCACTGAAAATGCATTCCTAAAGCAATGTCATAATAAAAAAATAAAATTTTACCAAAATCGTGACCATGCCCCTTTAAAAACATACAAATGAATTTGTTCTTATAATATAGATATAAATCCATGAGTTATTTTCCTGCAGCTTATTAAAGAATAGGTGACATCTAGTTAGCTCGATGTTGATCAAAGGTATGGTTTATTAATACATCATAAAACAATAGAACATGACAATGTTTTGTAAACTGATTATTAATTAAAGTTCAGTAGTTAAACGAATAATAAATTAAATCTGTAATGCGTTTAAGTCAAGACCTATGATCATAACCCTTGACTAATTATTCAGACAAATTGAAATGACAGAATCAATTATTGTACAAGTGGATAAGCAAAAATAAGTACATGTAACATTGTGTGTATAGTACAGTTACAGGTGATGAAATCTGAATGACAAATGCAATGTTTTTTTATGTAAGAGTTTTTGTATATTACAATTGTAAGATCCAAAGAGTCGAGAATATTTCATGCTCCTCTGGAATATATCAGTCTTGAAAGTTAAGTTTATTATTTATTCAAACCTAAAACATCTGTAAGACTTTGTAGCTCCGATAAAATGAGAGGAAGTGATTTCACACTTTCATGAAGTTTTCCCAGGACTTCATTTTTTCTGTCATATTCCACAAAAAGGTTGTTTATCAAAACATCAACCTCCTGAAATTCATAAAATACAGTATTAATAATTTTATCTCTTAGCTTACCTTGCAAAACAATTAAGTTCAATCATTTCAAATGCACTATAAATGATAAATGTGTTGTTGTTTTGGAAACAGCAGAGTCATAAATAACAAAGATTGGCAACTCCGCCATTAGGGTGTTTTGTTGTTGAAAAATGGTACGGGACCAACCTTACTTTGAGAACTACATTTGAGTAAACTGAGATAATGAACTTAAACCAAAAGTATATTGTTTTAATGAAAAGTGTGCATAGGTTTAAGACATTTTTGAAACAAAAAATTGAAAAATAAGAGTAATATATAGAAAATACATTGGCCAGCCATAAAACATTGGCGAAATCTCGGACGACGGGTGGCCAACTGCCTCCTAAAACTCCTCTTTTAATATTGTTTATATGATATAAACTCATGAAAATATAATATTTTGAATGTATTGGTAATAGGTTTTAGCTGTTTAAATTTCGATAGAATTATTTATTAGAAAGATATACTGATTTAAACTGGGAACACTTTACAATAGGGACCGCGCGATTCATTGTAATCAGTTGCCAGTCTCTGTTATTTATGCCTTTGGAAACAGTAATGAGAACTTCAATATAATTTATTCATTTCTCACAAACATGCTTTTGTACTCTCTATACATACTAGCACCCTAAAATGCTGAGTACATCAAACCTTTCCTTATGATAAATACATGTGTTTATAAATATATTCTTTGAAAGATTTTTTTAAGTAATAACTTATGTACATGTATAGGTGTCTAATTAATGTCCTTGGATAAAGTTACCTCTGCTCGCCTTGCATTTTGCTCTGTGTTTTCATGGAGCTCTTTCCATATTAGTTGATATCTGTGAGAGCAATTATACTTTACAATTTTCAATGTGTTCAATTGTCTAAAATGCAATCTTTACCTGATAGAGAAGCATAACTTCATGTAAGATTATATCAATATGATTTCAGATTTCAACCAAATACATGTACCTGGTACTATATTTCTCAATATAATTAGAAATATATAAACCTAATATAGACATTACTGGTTTTATTAAAAAGGGCATCAATAATTACAGTCATCCAATTCGTGTACACGTGGAAATGATAAAAAAAGAAGAGGATTACGAGATCAAATTAATTCATACCTTTGAAGTAGATCTGCTCCAGCATCTAAATTAAATGAGGTTTTGGAATCATGAGTTGTGGTTTCATTGCTTGAGTCACGTGAAGTAAATGTCTTTAGCCTATTCAAAAAATTAATGACCACCATAATGCAACACATGTACACACATCTAGATCGTCCTTTATGAACATCAATAAGACATGCATACCATAGAACAGTGAGTTTTTCAAACGTAGCTTTGCACAAACAATTAATTATACACTGTATACATACCCAGCTTTCAATGTTTCAAACACACTCATGTTTGTTTTTGGTAGTTTTTGTAAAAAATCGTATGATGTTTACATTTTCTTCCCAACCACCATTTTGAGCGATCACATGACTTTTGCTGAGAATTTCGAGCTCGATGTAAAACTTACCCCGATCTCAGTGTTCCAATGATATTCATTGTAACTATGTCTATTTCAAAAGCTGCCATTTTCTTGTATTAGATAGGCCTGTATGTACTATTACTATATTTTATCTACAGGCACGGTTAACTAGCTACATGTATATCATGTTTATAGCCTGCTGTTAAAATTTATCTTCAGTCGACTATCAGTGCAAATATTTGATTTTAGATCAGTATATAATCTAAATATGTTACAAAATATTTTGCATAGCAAGCGTTTATGATGTTTTGTTCTTACATTCACGTTGTATCATTAAATCATAACAACTAGAAGCAATGAATGCTGCATGTACGTATATATATATCCGTAATAAGACGGATAGTCTATAAAATAACAATTTTCTGATCATGTAAGCATCTGACATCTTGCAACAAAACTATACAATGTGTAGCTTTTGACAATAAGATTCGCAAGTTCCTAACTGATATTATATTTTCATCTGAATAAAATGAGGAAAGTTAATGAGCTAGCTTTTCCTTAGGCCCTTAATTAAACGATTATTAATAGACGCTCACGTATTATGTATGTGGCAGTTTAACAGAAAAAAACCCAAATTAAAACGGAAAAAGTTAACTAAATACGGTATTTAAAAAATAAATAGCATATCCATAGCAATATTGATTAAAGATATATTACATATGATATATGGGGGGGGGGGGGGGGTGGTCAGTCCTCTTAAATCTGTGGTTTTTTCCGCTTGTGTAACGGACCAAAGTTTGGATATATGTGGAAATCGTGATATTTCTCCGCCGATTTTTTTTAATTTCCTACATGCCACCCAGCTTTGAAAGCAAACAATTTGGATATATCAACGGTATAAGCGTGCTATTCTACATTTACATGTAATTTAAAATTTTGAAGTTTTCCTAAACATCTCTTACTCTTCATACATGTACAGTTTGTAAAGGTACTGATAAAAGCGCAAACTCTTCGCATAATATTCTCACCACACAATATATTTACGAATCCAATGTATTTTTGTTCCTTTATCAATTCGCTTCTCGCAGACACGTATTTTCATTTTTGAAAACGAGAGAAAATTGATAAGCTAAAAAACCCAAAAGAATAAAAAGGGAAAATAAAAAAAGAAAGAATTAAAGAACCACTAACTTCATCGACCCCAAAATCCTTATGGGGTGGGTTGGTGTGTGCGTGCTTGTGTGTGTGTGTGTGGGGGGGGGGGGGGGGGGGGCTATATATTGTCATATCTTGAAACGTGTTCTAAATATATGTTTGTGAACTTTCTTTACAATTTAAACACTGTTCAAAAAAAATAAGGCAAAACAATTTATAAGAAAAAAATGTGTGAGGGCAATCCTGGTTTCCGTGCTAAGTGCCTACCCCTGGAATCGTGCCTACCCCTGGAATCTTGCCTCGAGAGTGCCATGCTTCGCAATGTTCCGAAATGTGCCGAAATTCGATATGTTCGAAGATCTATTTAATGCTGATTCTGCTGAAATTTGTGGTCTGCAGTTCACGATACCCTTTTCTTCTTTTAGACCGGCCACATTTCATATACATACGTATATTCTCTAAATTCTATATCTTTTAAATGAACGATGCAACAGGCATTTGTGTTTTATCCGGTTATAATCATATTCTAGTGAAATTTCAAAATTTAATTAATTTTTTTTTTTGGGGGGGGGGAGGGGGGGAGTTAGTAGATTTCTTTAATTCCACTATAATCAAACAACAGGTGTAAATGTAACCATGGGAATTTTGTAATCAATTGTATTAACTGCCCTATATATACCCCATCCTCATCAATGCCCCCCCCCCCCCAACTTTCCATGTAATCCAGAATCCGTGGATCTTCTTCTTGGACTGTATTAATTATATATATTGCGTATACGCAAGTAATCCAAAAATTCGCCAATCACGTTTAAATAGAGAATAGACTTAAATAGAGACGCATACATATCAATTATTCGAAAAGGTAGATTTAAATTATTTTTCTCATCATGTTCTTCAGTCTTCACCACAACATTTTTATTGAAGTGAATAAAAAGTGAATAAAACTATAATCTTTTACGTTCTTGCTCTTTCAATTTTACCAAATTCATCTGAGTTTTGCCATCAAAGAAGGTTCCTGTTTGGTTATGTTCATTAACTGTTTTCAGGGTCTAATTGATCATTTTGTTTGAACGTCACATATTTACCGAGCTTATGTAGAGACCTTGTTTTCAAATTCCGTTTATCTTCATAATATTTGAAATTAAATTTAAATTCTTTTATGTCACAGATACGGAAAACACATGTATACCAGTATCTAATTATTAATGTCGAATTTCTTTCACTTGTGAGCACCATATGCTGTTGTTACGATAACTCCAGATGAATTTAAACTTTTTTGGTAAGACGGTCGATCATCATCCATTTGGATTATACTCAGTCTGTTCCATCCTCTTAACATACATATCAAGCGCCTCTGTGTTAATGTTAACCATGCATCCAACTTTAATTCCAAATGTATGGAAACCTAAGAAATATCGGATAGCACGGTTTTGGACAATATCTATATGGAGTAGTATATATATATATATATATATATATATATATATATATATATATATATATATATATATATATATATATATATATATATATATATATAGAAAAATGTTTTCAGTAGACGATAACACAATAATCCATTTCTTTCAAATTTAATCCAGAGCGCTTTCGCCTGATCGGCTCTTCAGTGGATTTCAAATTATAACAGAAATAACAAACGTTGACGTCGTTATTATGACGTCATAAAGTAGACAACGTCATGAACAGTGTAAACAATATTTGGAGATGGCGGCAAATATTTTTTACAAACACATGTAAACATAATAAAATATGTACAAATGATATTGTTTTAAAATAAGAGGTTATTGAAATGAAAGCTAAATAAAGTCAATGCAGAATAAATAATGGAATTATCGATTAAGTTTAGGTTTAAATTTTTTTATGAAATATTCTTCTTTTGCAAGTCGCAGCTGATCACTTTCCTCGCGGACTTTGTAAAATGGAAAAATTTCAAACCGGCCTCTCCCGCACATATCAAAATGTTCACTACACGGAGTGTTACGAACAGAAGGATCCCTTATCTGCTGCTTATGTACCCTCACACGGTCGGCTAGTTTGGTCCCTGTTTGGCCAATGTAATTTTCTCCGCATCCATTACAGGTCATGCAATAAATGATGTTTTTAGATTTGCAGTTCATATTAGAATTGACTTTGAAAACTGTACCGTTTTTAAATGAAATTGTTTGTCCTGTCTGAATATAGGCGCAAGTCCCACATCGAGAATCCTCGCATTTTGAAACCCGAAAAATTTCTTTAGTCGAAGTAAATTTGGCTCTTGTAAGAAGTTTTTTAAGGTTAGGGGGTTGTCGTCTGCTGTAGATAAGATTTTTTTCCCTTATA
The DNA here is from genome assembly GCF_902806645.1 of Magallana gigas. NCBI lineage: Eukaryota > Metazoa > Mollusca > Bivalvia > Ostreida > Ostreidae > Magallana > Magallana gigas. The sequence goes on from NC_047564.1 coordinate 12,568,224, forward strand.
ATATCCTTTAGAATTTTTGACTGATGTAAAATCGGTAAACAATGCCTCGTGGTATCGAAAATATTATGATTTCTAGGATTGTAGGTTACGACAAACGGGATCTCTGTGGAACTGTTTCCGGGTGTTTTCTCCCTGTTGAATTTTCGTAGTTCAGAAATAGGTACTTGTTTTGCATTTCGTATGGCTTCAGCCACAAGACCGTCGGGGTATTTTTGTCTACAAAGAAATGTTTTGAGTTCCTCCAATCTTTTGTTCCTTCTTTCTTCATTTATATATATATATATGTTTTGAATTCCCAGACTCCGGAACAATACTGTAAAATAGGCACTACATAAATAAGAATGAAATAGTTTTCAAGGGTATTAAGTCCAACCTCTTTATACTTATAAATTTTGTAAATCATTGCCCATAATGCTCTCCCTCCGGATTCACCCAAACCCTCTGCCGCTGTATTGAAGTCCATCTTCTCGTGAAATATTACCCTAGGAATTCGACAATAATTTATATATACGTACTGTATATATCTCCTCATTTCCTAATTCTGAATTTGAATTTATTTTGGGAAATGTTTCGTCTTCTAAAATGCATAATTTTTTAAAATTTAAATTAGCACAGTTCACAATCAATCTCCATTGCATACACCAATCTGTAAATTAAAAAATATCAGGATATTTTTGCATTTCATATTCGTTTCCACAAAGAATGCATGGCAATGTCGTCGGCATATATAATCACCATTTGAACAAAGAAACCAATTTGTACGAATATCATTTACACATGACACGAAAATGTTTCTGTTAATAAACTAGAAATGGCATTATCTTAGATTCTATATTGGGACCATTGATTCCATGAAGTTGAAATATATGTAATATATGTAGTTCTAAGGTCTTCATTTACGAGATCAAGTGTTTTTAAAAAGATCGATGAATATATACATGTATATGGATTTGCGGTTTTGAATATAAGGTTTGCGTTGGTAAAAAGATGGTCCTCGCGAGATCTATATATCGCGCTGGTAGCCATTCTATGTATCAAAGAATATTAGCCGTTTTTCTTCAGGAAATTGTTAACGTTGAACTCTATTATTTAAAACAGTGCAATATCATTTTGCAACTATACAGATAATAAGCTGATTCGTCCGTAGTTTAAAGGTATTCTTGAGTCGATTGTAGCACCTTTTGGAATTGGACGAAATAAGACTTTCCTCCATATACTAGTAGTTCATTTTTTCTGTTTCAAAACATTAATAAATCTAGCATGTATATACAGGTAAAAATTCAAAAAACAGAGTTATTTATTTTTATTAACATATCATTTGGTGTAAAACCTGGATCCATTGAATTGATTTTCAAAATTGTCTTATGAAGAATATATAGCTAGATTATAGAACAGGTTGTCGAAATTTCCATCTGGATTTGTACACAATTTTTTTTAAAGCAGACTCTCAATTCTGTAAAATTTTATTTTCATAGTAAATAATATTTCCGTCATTATTTACATATTCCAGTGAAAAGTTAATTACAATTCGTTTCGGTCCTAGTTTCTGCAGTTTCTTCCCAAAGGTTCTTGGATTCCATGATCAGTGATGATTAAGCAGAGATATATATAACGTAACATTAGTATATACATGTACGTCCCTGGTTTAAGCTTAAGGCTTAAAATTTCTCTCTAGATACGGCGGTCTTAATAAAAATAAATGCATGTGGTTGTATGCCTGTTTACATTCTGTATAACTCTGTTATAACTCCAGTAAACAAAAACACGTGCTTATCCCCCCAAGATGACACGAAAAGCGAAACAAATCCATTTCTTTTGCATATATCATGCTTTCTTATTGTGTGCGAATATAAATTTCTGTTTTTTCATCGGGCTCGGGGTTTCTTTGTACCGGATCTGGAGTTTTCGACGACAAAAGTTTGGTTATGTAAAGATGTTATTTACCTAAAAGTTGTTTGAACGCACATTTCACAACAGAAACAAATCAGTGGAGATTTAGATGAAGACCTGAAAATGTCTGCAAGGTTTCTGAAGGCTGCAAAGAAAAGTGAAAGAGTTTTGTTTCGATGCCTGGCAAAACAGCATGGTTTTCGTTTGCATCAGAAAGAGGTAGTTGGTGTTCTAATTTAATACAGAAGTATATTAAATCATTCAGATTTATTGTAAGAATCATTTGTGTTGACTAGAAATGATATTGTTTAATTAAATGCAAGAAAACTTGCACCGGTTTATGTCACATCAAAAAGTTGTGATTTGTTCGAATTTCCTCTGGCGTGTCCTTAAACAACATTAATAAACTCAAAGGATGATTATTTCTACAAACATCAATGAGTATAAAATAAAGTGAATTACTGTGTCCTGTATGTAAAGTTATATCATGAAAGTTTCAAAACCTTAATTACCTAACCAGTGTTGATGTGATTACAAAACAGGGTTAAAAGATTGCATAAGCAAATAGTGTTGACTTTTCAGACTTATTTATTTTATTTTCAATGAATGAATACATTTTTATATTCATACCTTACTTATTTTGAATTTGAATAATATTATCAATATGGATATTGGATAGTTATAAAGTATTCCATTGTGAAAAATATTTCATCATCATGTTCTATTTCATGTCCCCCCTTTAACTGTTTAATATTGCATGTAAACTCTGATTTTCAACACTGTTCAATGCTTACAGAATAGTGTTTTTAGCTTCATAAATCTCTGTACATATAGAAATGAGACACCGTTTATGATTACATTTTCAATACTACTTCTTGTGAGCATGGAGAGAAATGGTAAATAAACAAGGGTGTCAACATTTAGAAACCAATTGTTATTGTAATATTTGTCAAATACAATCTGAATATAGAACCATTTGACCAAATATTGGCAGAGTTATTATAAATCTTTATCTATACTTGTTCTTATAACTATGCATTCAATTTGTTTGATATGTCATTTTGTCATGAAAAATTTTACATGCTGCAAAAAGTTGTTAGTAGTAAACAGTGGAACCCACATAGGTTGAATTATCTGTTGAAAAAGGTAACATATTATTATTTCTGACTGTTTTAGATCAGCAGCAGTCTACATCTTGCCAGAACCCTCACATCATCGGGAAAATTAAATAAAATCTTAGAAGAATACATCTATAAACATAAACTTCCAGAGGGTTTTGGGCGATTTGAAAAAGAAGGGAAAACCTCAGAGGATAAAACTAAAAGTGAAGGAAATGAGGGCACATCTCAAAAGACTGATGCTCCCAAGCAGGACACTAGCGATCCTTCAAAAAAAGACAGTGGTACAGGTAGGGAGTTTAATTACATCAATGTCAACATTAGGGACTGTAATATGAAACATGCATATTTGCATGTTGATTAAAGCGTAGCTTTTATAGATTATCATCTATTTGCTTATTATTGAACAGAAAATGATTATAACAGAGGAAAAAGACATAATATTTACTGCATCTCATTTGAATCGTTCAATTCATCAAATACAAATAATGGTAATAACTAATTAATGATTTTTAAAACTCTGTTGTTTTGTATTTGTTTAACCGTCTACAATTATATAATAAATATTGATATTTTAGCTAAAGAATCCAAAGATAAGAAAGACGACTTTGATATGGACCTAGGAAAATCTTTGAAGGAATTTTTTGAGTAGGAATTTGTCTCTTATCTTGTCTTACAACCTGCTTTATCTATAAGCATTGTGATATCTGTATTTTAAAAGATTAATCTAAAAAATGAACCTTAATAAACATTTCTTAGCTCTGGAATATTGTATCATCATAAAATGTCAAAGTTTTTACATTTTTAGAGCAGCCATTATTTCATAAAACAATTAAAAATTACATTGTACAAATAGAAAATCTTTAAAGAAAAATATCAATTGAATCTTGTTTTCTTGCTTTTTAATTTAAGTTAGGATATAGACCTAAACTATGGGATATTTTTTTACCAGGAATGTTTCAAGTCAGGTGAACGAGCAAAAAGGAAAGAAGGAGGGGCAAAGTGGTGGAAATTGGGGGAATGGTCCAGGTAACGAATTCGTCCTAGGACTCGTGGCTGTCCTTTTTGCTCTGTGGTTGCTGAAAGTCGTCGCAGATGCTAACAGATATGTTTTGTTGACGTATAAACAGTTTGAAAACCTTTTACGAGATAAGAAGGTGAGAAAAATTATTCAGTTAATTGAATGTGTTTATTATCTAATATTGTGTTTTACAGTGAATGTAAATATATTATGAGATTTTAGAGTTATGATATATTTTGTTATGCTAAATGCTATTAAAATTGATGCATCTGTGTTGGAATGAAACACACCATACCAGGTAATTCAAATACATTCTGTTTTCTTTCAGGTTGATGGTCTAACAATAGATCCCAAAACTAAAGTGGTATACATTCGACTGAAGCCTGAGTATCGTGGCGTGGTGGTTAGTAATGTTTCTGTACCTCATTTATAAAAAATACATTCTCTTTGTATTTTTAATTTTTAAAATTTATGGCTATTTTAATTGTATAAGCGAAAGCTTTCGGTAGACTAATTGTACATACTGGTAACAAATAGAAAATATGTAGCCAACACCTGGTTATTTGTGTGTCGTTGATTTATTTTATTTAATGGAATTATTTTTAAAGACTGCAAATAAAAATGTACCTCTTTTCCAGAATTGTGATGTATGATGTCATTTAATGTTCAAACTGAATTTAGATGAAGAGTTTTAATTTCATTGAAAAACTATTGCTATTTATATACTGACAGTCCGGACATATTCTTCAAATTGGAAGTATTTCTAAATTTGAAGACATGGTAGAGGATATTCTTCAAGAAACTGGAGATGAAGATAATGTGGAAATTAAATATAAGTAAGCTTAAAATTAGACATTGTTACAAATATTTATTATAAACATGATAAAGATGTTCTTAAAAGAACCAGTACCTACTGATAGCTCTTTGATAATGGGGTAGACTTAATTCTAATCTGTTTTGTTGATCTCAGAAAAAAAAGCAAGGAAATTAATGTTATACTTGTCAAATGTAAAGTGCATGCATGCTTAGAATTCAGTCTCATGCTATATATTTGTTATTTTTATATTGTGTTTTAATTTGTAGACTTCAATCTGCCACTGATGGATTTAATTTTTCATTATTATTAACTGGAGCTATGTTACTTCTGCTTTTGGTAAGTGGAAGATTAAACTCAAAACTGCATTATTACATGTTATAAGTAATATTTCTGTGGAAAATCATGTTTGAACATCAATATCATGCTGTAGGAAATCTTGCCTTAATACATGTACATGTTCTTTGTAGCGGAGTTTTCTAAAACGTGGACAAGTCGGGAAGGGGTCAGGAGGAGGGGGTATTGGGGACCTATTTGGAATGGGAAAATATCAGGCTAAAAAGGTCACCAAGGACACAGGTGTCAAATTCAAGTAGGTATCAGATACGTGATATATAAAGATCCAAATGTCGCATTTTTAGCAGAGACTTTTATTCAAGAATCATGGTTGATATATACATGTACTTCAATATAGATTAATTATTAATTATCAGGTAATCTTAACCACATTGTTGACTTTTATTTCCAGAGATGTTGCAGGTTGTGAGGAGGCCAAAATAGAAATTATGGAATTTGTTAACTTTCTGAAACACCCTCAGAGGTACAAGGAATTAGGGGCCAAAATCCCTAAAGGGGCTCTTCTGACGGGGCCCCCTGGTACAGGAAAAACTTTACTGGCTAAAGCCACTGCAGGGGAAGCAAACGTCCCCTTCCTTAGTGCATCTGGATCTGAATTCTTAGAAATGTTTGTTGGAGTTGGTCCTAAAAGGGTAAATAATTTTCTTTAAAAATTATGGAAAGTCAGAGTATGAATACTTAGATCAGCAAATTTTGGTTTAATTTATTTCTTAATACGTGTAGTTGAGTTTAAATATTGTAAATAGCAAAATTTCAAATATATATTACCGGTATTATGAATATGAAAAAATTCTTTTAGGTCCGTGAAATGTTTGCACAAGCTAGAGCAAATGCTCCATGCATATTATTTGTGGACGAAATTGATGCTGTGGGGAGAAAGAGGTCAGGAAGGTCGTTTGGAGGTCACAATGAACAAGAAAACACTTTAAATCAGCTTCTAGTCGAGATGGACGGTAATCCTTAATTATTTATGCATGTAGTACAATATATTCTGTGTTTTATGACTTGACATCAGTGATTTATGTAGCTGTATTTTAGGTTTCAATACCCAGGAAGGAGTGGTCATTTTAGCCGCTACCAATAGAATGGATGTGCTGGATGAAGCCTTGCTGAGACCGGGTCGATTTGATCGTCAGATTTATGTACCCACACCAGATATCAAAGGAAGGTCAGTGGAGTTCTGAATATTTCATGTCAAAGAGCTTTGCAATACAATAGCTTTGCAGGTTTTTTTTTACTCTGAATAAGATAGTACTTGCTCAGTACCTTTTTTAATTTAAAAATCAACATGACTGTGTTTCATGTACACGTATGAATATGACATGATTTATTATGATTTTTTTCAGGGCTTCTATATTTAAAGTTCATTTAGAAAGAATTAAAACAGAAATGGACAAGGAGGCTCTAGCTAAAAAAATGGCTTCCTTGACTTCTGGATTTTCAGGTAGGCATACTTATTTTGTAATGATACACATACGCACATATTATTCTTCTGTGCTATAAACGCTTTTTCTGAAAAACATGATTATGTACATGTATCATGGTAAAAATGTATTTGTTAAATCCATAATCAACCTAGGTTAACAAATTTTCAATTGTTGGTGGCATTGCTAACATTTGAAACGAAGCAGCCTCAATGATTTCAAGAATATGCACACATAATGAAGTAACTGATAGTGAATATTTACATATATGAAATCTATTAACAGTCTAGATTATCTTCTACAGGTGCTGACATTGCAAACATCTGTAATGAAGCGGCTTTGATTGCTGCAAGAGAGAGCGCTGCATCTGTGTCACTAAAACATTTCGATAGTGCCATTGATCGTGTGATTGCAGGTAGATAACCAAGACACTTTGATCTAAATTCATTCATTGGCCTCTTGCTATTGAATCTGAAAGGTGTAATCTGTATACAAATTATATTTTGTAAATGTTTATTTCATAACTCCATATACAATTAAAAGAGAGATTTGTATACTTTACTGTACTTCTACAGTAAATTTTATTACATACAATACATAATGAAATGCATGTTATTTTGGTAAGGTTTGGAAAAAAAGACAAAAATTTTCTTGCCCCATGAGAAAAAGAAGATTGCCTTCCACGAGGCAGGCCATGCAGTCGCAGGCTGGTTCTTAGAAAACTGTGCTCCATTACTAAAGGTAACAGTTACCTGTGTTAATAAAGTATCATCAATACAGATGTTTTGATTAATAAATGTGTGTAGTAAAGTACTAGAGCAGGTACAGTAAATTTCCAACTGGTTTAAATAAACAATGTACTGTTATTATGGAAGCTGCAATACATTATAGAAGCTTTAAATACTCAACAATTCAGTAGTCATACAAGGCTGTGGTGTTTTTTGTTGAGAATTGATGATTTTGTTTATTTATTGAGAGAGTTTTACCTTTCCTTAATAGGTTTCAATTATACCAAGAGGGAAAGCATTAGGTTATGCCATGTATGTTCCAGTGGACAGGCAATTGTATACACAGCAAGAGGTGAGTCCCAACATATTCACAGTATCATTTTAGAGTGTTGTATGTATGGAAATTGTATGCAGCATTACTTGTTCTTGTAGAATTTATCTTGAAAATCCTAATAGTATTAAACCTTTCTCCGAAGGAGATGGGGGTATATTGTTTTACCCTTGTGTGTCTGTCTGTCCATAACAAATTTTTGTAGAATTTTTCTTAACAACTACATACATGTATTACATGTAGTAGTAAATGCTTGAAATTTTAACACCTTTGTTTAGGTATGCCATATGGTGGGATTCATTTTTGTACCAATCATATGTCAACTTCATGTTTAATGAAGTCTGTCTTATTTTTTAGCCTAAATTTTCAACCAAATTTTTGTCAAAGATTTCTCAGCAACTACTGTAGAAACATATATTTTCGTTGGATCAAAATTTCGTTGTTTTTAAACCAAACAAGATTTTGTTGGCATTTAATTTCGTCATATCGTAATCTTTTTGTATTCATTAATACCAGGATTAAAAATTCGTCATGGATTTAATTTCGTTGATTTATATTGCCAACGAAAATAACGAAATTAAATCCTCAACGAATATTTCTGCTTCTACAGTATTCATGGCAGATGGTTGAAATTTTACTTGAACAATTTCCTGATAAATGGCGACTTTGCTTATTTGAACATGTTTAATTAAATCAGAGCGAGGGTATCACAAGTAAGCATTGACTCACTAATATCTTGTTAAATTGGAGGAATTAATGCTATGCTCAATATGTGCTATGACTATGAAATCATAACGTTAATGAAAAGGGCTCAATGTTTAACGTAAGATGATCTGGAAAAAAAATTGAAATTTTTTTATGCAGGGTATACCCGGTATTCTAATATATTCACCACAAATTTTGTACAGGACTCCATAACGATTTTATTATTGCTATTGCTGCTCAGGTGAGCAATTAGGCTTATGGGCCTCTTGTTGAATTTTACTTTCATTTTTCTGACAGTTGTTTACCATATTGAATTTCAACAAAAGCATGGCACTAACATCTGCGTATTTTCACAATTTAATATGAAACGGAACATGCATGAAATAAGGAATCTACAGTAAAATGTTCTACATAAAGAGTAATGTATTGTAGATCCAAGATCAGATGTGCTTAGCATTAGGAGGAAGAGAGTCAGAGAAGCTATTCTTTGGTGAATATACTTCAGGAGCAATGGATGACCTCCAGAAAGTGACATCTATGGCCTACGCACAGGTAATACAGTGTATTGATGTTGGACCACACATCAAACTGGTTCCCTAATACTGGTACATGTAGCTCCTTTGTGTATGATCTTGGCATTTAGAGTTTTAAATAATAATTTTGAGGCAATTTTGCTTTAAAATTTTCAGATAGTTACCTATGGAATGAATGAAAAAGTAGGACAAGTGTCTTACCACGACCCATCCAAGCAGGATCAGGGGTTCACCAAGCCCTACAGTGAGGAGACTGCCCGCCTCATTGATGAGGAGGTGAGGATCATGGTCAACATGTGCTCCAAGAAGACCCATGAGCTCCTCAAGTCAAAGAGGGCAGAGGTGGAAAAGGTATCTAACATTTTCATTGTATTTGGTACTTGTACTTGGAAGATCAATCTTATACATTGTAAACTCTGTACAATTTGAACTTTACACCTTTTATTTACTGTGCTTAGGTAGCAAATAGACTTTTGGAGAGAGAGAAAATAGAGAAAGCAGATCTAGAAGAGCTACTAGGAAAAAGACCGTTTGCAGAGAAGACGACATATGAGGAATTTGTAGAAGGGACTGGTATGTTGTTGTGCAGTCATTTAAACATCAAAATACTTTCTTGCATGATTCATATGGGATATAAAGGAAGTGATATTATATTATGTACATACTCGTTTTAGTCGGGTTATATAATTATTTTCTGCAGTGATCATTGCCTTGACAACCCAATCATCAATGAATACATTTTATTGTTTATACTGTATTTACATCCTTCTTTCAACAAATTAATGAACTGATCATAAAAACAATGTAAAATTAACTAAATTTTTGATTATGCTAGATAAAAAGAGCAGCCAAATTGTCTTCTATGGGATTTTTTTAGTCTGACATCAATACAATTTTGTGCAGTCCCTGATTTTTCCTACATGTAGTTTATTAAAAGAATACACACAAGGCATGTTGTTCCCATTGCATCTGAAATAGACAGGTGCCCAGTACATGTACATGTATCAGTATTGATTGTATTTCTTATAACAGGCTCCATGGAGGAAGACACTACATTACCTGAGGGCCTCAGAGACTGGAACAAAACCGAGGAGGAAATAAAAACGGAGAAGAAAAAAAAGGCAGAGGAGACCAAAACCACCAAGGAGGAGGAGAAAGCAAAGGAAAACGAATCCACCAAGGAGGAAGAGAAAGAAAAGTAAACAGAGGGAAGCAATCGCCGAGATGAGAAAGCGGCCATGGATGGATATCCTTCGAAATGTGCTCACACAAACTTAATATGTGTGCTTGAAAAACAAATGAATTTATTTCTAACAATCATGAAGAATAATTGTCAAATAATGAAAACAAAGTTAATAACTGTAACAGTGGTTTTTCTGGAATCTTGAAATCAGTATTAGGTTTCAGTCCATGTCGACATGGTTGCTAATTACACACCATAGTTTTTTGTGGTCAAGATTTTGATAGCTCTTAAAATAATAGTGACATAGACAATTTGCCATTTAAATAATAAAATTGTCATTTTCACTGTATTTTGTCACCGCATCTTAAATAAATGTTAAATAAATGATGCAATGTCATTGATATGGTATGTTTTCTTTGACTTATAAGTAAAAACCGAATTTCCAATTGCTCAACATATAATTAAAATACATGTTTATACAAGTTGCCATGCACATGTATTACCAACCCATGGCTCCACTGCTTGTTAGGTACAAGATTTCAAAACCAGCATTTCAAAAAGTCAAGAAGACTGGTGAATACTGTGGAATCATTTAAATTCGTGGGGGTGAATTTTCGTGGATTGTGGGATTTTTGCTTATTCGTGGGGATGTCATTTCGTGGATTTGTCTGTTTTTAGTATCAGTAAGATAACAAACTCTTTCAAAATTGGTATTCGTCGAGGATGTAAATTCGTGGGGGAGGGATACCCACGAATACCACAAAAATTGAGCCACCATGAATTTTAATGATTCCACTGTAGACAAGTGGTTTTACATTTTATAGCATAAAACATTCTTTGTACATCTGTTAAATTCTCCAATGGTGCCTTCCCAATGCCTTCAAATGATGAAATTGAAAGACAAGTACAAATACATGAATAACTTTAATTCATAAACATTTCAATACATAGTTGTAAGACAGTTTTGAATTGAGCATACATGATTACTTGAAATTGTGCTATAAATCTCACTTCACAATGTTTTGTATGTAAAGGTATTAAAAACAATTGGGGGTGGGGGTATCACTCAGATCCGATTTTAATTTGCTGCGGAATTGCAGTTTTAATATTGCGATTTATGTACAAATACCAAAAACTGACAACTGAATCGCTTGGTTCACGGGCACATATATTTTTTCTAAATGATGCTTGAAAAACCCAAGGAAATATGAATCAATGTAATCATTGAAACACAAGGTGGTGGCAGGATTGGGGAGTGGTCAGTTTACAGGGAAGAGGTCAGTTTACACTTATTGTAATTTGAAGATTCAATGAAACAAAGTCTGATCCACAGCTGTCCCAAACAACAGTCGCCATGACGATGGAACTCTCCAGGTGGAGGCTGGCTTGATGATGGTTTTTCCATCTAAGTCATACTTAGGCTACAAGAAAACAAAACCAGTTAGTTGAAGTTCTTGTGTTTGTACAGATTGTTTATGCAAGAAGTTTGCCTCTGCCTCTAATTTACCAGTAAACTTTGGCAAATAGCAGATGCTAACCAAGTGCAATAACCAAGTACTGTGGAATCATTTGAACTCATAGGGGCCAATTTTTGTAGATTATGTGTTATTTGCTCATTAGTTTCATGGATGTGTCGGTTTTCAGTTTCTGTAAGATAACTTTGTTTTTGACAAAGATGTAAATTTGTGGAGCAAGGCTACCAAGGAATATCACACAAATTGAGCCACCACAAATTCTAATGATTCCACAGTATTTAACAACTGTTGTTGATTCTAACAAGAAACACACTAGAAAGTCGCTCGATAAAGAGCACCAAAGATAGGTAAGCTTAAGCTTGTAGATCTCCGAGTGTAATACCTTAAAATCGATCAAATCCATCCACAAATTCAGATTGTAGGCCAGCTTCACTGCATCTTGGGCATTGTCTCCTTCAGCACAAAACACAAGTACAACAATGGCAGGTATATTCTCCTTAGAACTGCAACAGAAATGTTATTGGCATATAAAAAATTGATGATTTTTCAAGTCTCATAAAATCAAACTTGTACATGTATTTATTATTTTAAAGTTAATAGCAACCCTAATGAAAATTGTTATATGAGAAATACCATCTAAATTCTATCAGAAATGTAAATTTTCACTTATTTGCATAGTGCAGCCAGAGCTGATGATAGTTGTAAAGATACAAGAAAATTCCTTAATTGGGTTATTCCAAGTTTTAAATAATAGTGTATTCACTTACCAGTCTTCAAATAAGCTCTTGGCTATGCCTCCTCCTGGAAGATACAGCGATCCCTCTGGGTCCTCCAATGACGGTCTTCCTTCCAGTGGAATCCACTTTAAAACGTCATGTGTGAATCTTTCTTTGTTCTCGGCCTCCAAGTCTGGGGTAGAAATGTATCTAAACTGGGGCCTAAAGAGAAATTACTGTTTGTATAAAATATGCAAATCATTTTAGATCTTATGCTTTGTAGGACTATCATGAAATTAAAGATACTAGTACTATGTAAAAATGACTTGTTTTTGTATCCTTTTATATATTAAGGATCTGTAACTTTTGTGATAAATTTTGGTAAAGTAATACAGGTATAGCTTACCCTTGTAATTGAATATCGAGCCTTTCATGTGCATGCATACTGCTCAGTATAACCAGTTTTTCAAATTTATTCTCCTTTACCCAGCCAGTCAGCCAGCGCCGGAAACTAGACATTTTACCCTTAAAAAAATATAACATCTCTTGTACGATAGAATCACACAAAATTTGTAATAAATTAGATGAAATGAATCCTATATTAGGCATCTAAAAAATGGTGACTTACCTTCACAAAGGGAGCTCTCTGTTGAATAATGACAAGCTGATGTAGTTTGCTCTCATAGACTATCAAAATAAAAAAAAATTGACATGTACGGTACAAAAGCACATTATAAAATCCTCATTTTCAACACTTAAAAGATATTTCAATTTTTAAAGGTGAATCAAAGTATGTTGCAATCAAAATACTTGCAACGTTTCAGAATTTTCTAATTTTACAATCTTTCACCAAAAAAATACGTTAAAAAAACTTTTTGAAAGGTAAAAATTATAAAAGCCCCAGGCCAGCGGGATCTGAACTCCTGACATTTAACATGTAGGTTTGTATTTAACTTTCTTACCAATTGCGCTACATCGTTTAGTAACAAATTTGGGAAAGAAAAAATATTTTGAATTATACTTAACTCTATTGTTTATTTTGTTTTGAAGTATGTCACAACATGAAAGTGTCCCTTAGCACCATAAAGCTGTTATCTTCATAAGGAGACCCCTCATTTATTGCATTAATACTTTGATGTTCTTTATGCTTGAATACACACCTTCACACGCTGTCACAAGTTTACAGACATCTGCCTCAGGGTGAGCATAGGGATCGTTTCCTACCAGAGGCAGGATGCTATCATGGTAAATAAATCCACATCGCTCCAACCACATGGTGGAAATCAACAAGTCTGAAGCGAGCTGGCCCACATTTCCAACAGAAACTGCAGGCTACAAAGTTTTACCATAATCCTATTTTCATGACTTTTATATAATTCAAGAATAGGTCATAAGAATACTAAAAAAAATTCAACCTGGAATCTAATAGCTAAATTTTGGTTATCTGCACCATTGATATTTCAAACACTATGAATATTTGTTGAGACTGCAAATTTTTGACGTACGTCTTTTCCGCAGGGACGTCCGTCAAAAATTTTCAGTCTCGACGAATCTCACTGAGATTAACTATGAATAAGTTGTAGAAGATTAAATATGACTTATAGTGCCTTCCTTTCTGTATTTTGATTTATGTATAAGCATCTTATATCTTTTCTATACTCCGTCCCGAGTTTTTGCTTCCACCACTTTTTGCTTGATATTTCAATAATAGTAAATACCTTTGTGCTCAAACTACGTTCATCCACTAATATGAAAAATGTCCAGATTATCCGTTTTGAAACGCCCCCTCTACCGCTTCAGGTTTCAATACACATCCCAAAATTGAAAGTCTACGGAGATTTTGCATTGCATCAGCCATTAATAAGCCCGGATGATAATGTTAAAAAATTGCGCGATGTATTCAGAGTGTAAACCAAATGGAGAAAAGATGTAAACATTTCCCATTATAAATCTCCGTAAGAAAATTGTTTTCGTTCCTGTGAAATTTTTTGAGTGAAAAGGGATAATTGTTCAATGAAGATATCTTGGATATATTCCCTTTCATCGATTTCAATTGTATTTCTTTCACAGGTATGTGTATTTTTATTAAAAATCATCAAAAAGTGATGGAGGCAATAACTTGGGACAGACTATAACAGAGTTCAAGATGATGAGGTTTAACTATAAAAAAAAAGAAGAAGTAATTTTAACCCAATTCATAACAGAAGGTAGATCATATCATAACACTATCATCAACATGTTATCAAAACCGCAATTATACATGTATCAGAGACATAAATAACATTTATGTCTCTGATTATATGTATATTTAAGTTAAAAAGGGCGTTGACATCAGTTTAGTGATGTCTTACTTTGCAACTCACCACGAACTTGACGAAGTACTGAGGGAATTCTAAACTGTTTGTTGGATATCTTAATATCTAAAAGAGAATATCTTACCACTATTAGTGTATATCCTTCGAAAGACTTCGATTTTTTCTTATCAGCTGGAATATACATAATGATATCTAAAATTACTCTCTAAAATTCAAAACTCTGTTTACATGATGTTGTTACTCATGGAGGCCGCCATGCTGAAAAAATATTGTTAAGTGGTTCGTAAGTTTATTCATCTTCCTGTGTGAACGGTTTCTGATATATCCGTTCCGTGCTGCATACATGTACATGTAAAATAACATTCACATGTTATCTTTTTAATGCATGAAAAAAAAGACATATTCTTGGAAGTGTAATGTATAGGAAAATCCTTCCCATTTTATTCAGGACGTATAACGTTAGGCCTATACTGCCAACGTTATATCGTTACGTCCCTGTTCAGAAAAATACAATAACACACAACACCCCCTCCCCCTTACAAAAGAAATTTGAAGTCAAAAACTGTTAAAATAAATTACTTTCAAAGCAGAAAAGAGGTATAGCGCCTATTCCCATGATTTAGCATTATAAACCCGTGTTTGAACGGAAAGTATCTGTTACTAAAAATAGATACAGGTTGTTTTTTTTGTTAAACACGGATTTTAAGTATCTGTAATCTCTGATTTGGTATAAATTTGGGAAATAAACATCGAAAAAAAGAATATACTAGTGGAAAAAAGAAACTGTGCATTATAAAATTGAGTATAACTTTTTTAAATCTATTGTTTGTATTTATAAAATTTAAACAATCGATAATGGTAATGTTTTAAACAATATCGGATGGTAACCGTCCGGGTGCAAGGACTTTTTCATGGTTAGTGAGCACCTGTGTTGTTTAATGAAGAATTTGTACGCACGAGTTTAACGGGCCAATACTGTTTGGAATAAGAACTGTAAAGGATTTGTTTAAACTTTTTTTCGATCGCGCCCTGGGCAACCTCGTGTGACGTCACGTCAGCAGGACAACCACATTAGACTTGTGCATCTGAGAAATCGTTTCCAGACAGCAAGTTTGACTGCCCGTAGCATTCAAGGGCTTCGACCAATTAGTCCAAGAACTGTGCGGAATCGTCTGCGCAAGCAAAACATCAGACCAAGACGTCCAGCGGTGCGTCCAGTACTGCTTCAATGTCATCGTATCGCCAGACTAACGTGGTGCACACAACATCTGCGATTCAGAATACAGGACTGGGTCAAAATTCTGTTCACTGATGAATCCAGATTTCATTTGGATTAGCAGTGACGGCCGTTGTAGGGTGTATCGTTGGGGAGTATTACCAGGACGCTTGTGTTGTGGTGGAGGTAGTGTTATGGTGTGGGGTGGAATATCAGCACGTGGAAAGACCCCTCTACAAATTGTCAATGGAAATCTCACCGACGTACGCTATCGAGATGAAATTATTCAGCGTCATGTGATACCCTTCATACAGAGACATCAAAATCACATCACTCTGCAACAAGACAACGCAAGGCCACCACACATTGCACGTGTAGTCAGGGACTTGTTTGTTCAACAGAATGTCGATGTCCTGCCTTGGCCAGCTGTTTCCCCCTATTTGTCGCCGATCGAGCACGTCTGGGATGAAATGGAAAGACGTTTACGCCGTTTACCAAATCAGCCAGTGACATTGGCTGGTTAAGGCCAGGCTTTAACCAACATCTGGAACAACATCCCTCAAGCATTTCTGAACACTTTAGTGGCATTATTGAAGCGTCGCTGTCAAGCATGCGTGAACGCAAATGGTGGTCACACGTACGCGTTATTAATTTTTTTAATTCAATTTCAAATAACAGTGACTTTCGAGTGTGCTGAAATTGACGTTATTCGACGTTGACATTAATGTGTTATGAGATGTTGTTATTACAAAAAATAAATTTGTTCATTGTAATTTTAAATGTTTTTTTTCATATATTTTAATAATGCACAGTTTCTTTTTTCCGATAGTATATATACACGTATAGAACTCTGTGTATAAACTCAGTTGATATCAGTCTGAACCATGATAACTTCCAGCGAAGTGCAATGAGTGTGAGTGTATTATAAATATACATGTAGAGTATAGTGTTAGTAAAGAGATCTGTTTATATTGGATGTGCATTTACTCAGAATTAAACAATTGAACTTAAAAAACCTCAGCAATTATTTGATTTCTCATCATGCTGTAAGTGGAAAAGAAAAAAATGTTTACTTCCCGGTGGAATCGATCCAGCGACAACAAAATTAAAGAGCCCTACGCGTTACCACTAGGCTGCCTATTTAACACTGGTAATATGCATGATTGCATTTGATAAGTCCATATTGAAATATTTCAGTAGTGTAGCTACATTGAAACATTGTGAGCACGCACTTGCAAATTCTTTACTGAATCTCAACTTTTTCAAAAGCATTCAGTTTGTTATTTCTTCATATTGCAAACCCCGACAACTTGATGTGTATCCGACGAACTTTTCCTGAAGAATCACGTACTATATAATTAAAGTAATACTTTTTTCGAAATATACATACACTGAGTCGAAAGATCAAAATTAAGATCTATATAGTACGAAGTAATAAATATTCATTTCATTACAATCAACTGATCAGTGCATCAATGCGTATCAAAATGAAAAGAAGCGGTACTGATTTTTTTTTGAACAGTTTGCTTGGGACAGGGTATTCTCATTTAAAATTGGAGGAAAAAAATTCTAACCCCCAAAACGAATCCCCACATACACCTTATTGTATGTCGTGGTTTCCACATGTACATAATGTACATAACAACTTCCACTTATTTTTTAGAAGTAGTTTCTTGATTCCTGGTATATGTTGATGTATATTTTGTTTTTTCAGTTTCTTTAACGTTTTTGTTCCAATATATTTTAATTTATGCATGTAGATAAAAGAAAATAGTGTATCTAATATAGAGCATTTTTTGTAAGTACAATTACAATATCACGATTGGGGTATCAAATCTATTACATTGTACTATGGATTAAAATTACTCCCGCTGGAATATAAATATGTGCTCAGCTTCTTAACAGTACGAAGACAGCATTAAACCAAACTTAATTCGAATTCGGTGTTAATTCCTGTAGAACATAATCTTTGTTTAAAGGGACTCATATAATAATTTTTGTTGAAGGCTAACTATTTTCCATTATATCCCCATTAACAAAACCTGAAGATTTTAATGTCGTGAAAGACAATAAAGACTTTAAACATGGTAACTGTAATTTGCGTTTCTTTGAATATATTTTATCTAAATATTGTAGGATTGAAAATGCCTGATGTTTGCTACTGCCCTATATTGGAGGCATCACATATTACGTGTGTAATACCGTCTAATAATTCAGCAAGTTTAAGTGTATTCATTAATCAGTTAAATTACTAGTATAAATTCTCAGCACATAGTTCACAAAAGAATGATGAAATTGAAAATTCCTGCAAATATGCATGCCTATATTTTGTGTCACTAAATGAAGAAACCATAAAAACAAGACACATTGTTTTCTGCATCAATATTTCTTTTTTTTAATCATAAATGTCAATGCTGAAGCATTGACAGGAAACAATGTTGACTATAAGCTCCTTTATGTCTACCCAATTTCATATAATGCTAGCAGTTTAATACTGTAAAAAAAGTTGATCTTCAATACTCAGTGCAGCATGTACCAGTAATATGTGATTAATCTTATTGCTTTGTACTAAAAGTGCAACACAGTATCCAAAGCTTGCTTTTATTACATTGACATTTGGATGCATATTTGATATTCATATAAATAAGAAAATCATGTCTGAAAAATGCAATTAACAGGTAGGAATATGCTTCTAAGAATTTCATTCAAACAAAATAATAATCATGTATACAGATTTTCCTAGTACAGGTACTGTATTGATAGTCTTTAAACTTGACTTTTTCATTGACATATTTTAATAAATGACAGATTGTAGCAAATTTAAATGTCTGATCTTTTCTGAAAAACCTATTCATTTCGTCAGAATTGTAAATTAAATGTAACATGAATTATTCCATAATTCTAAAAGAATTATTGACTATATGTACTCTTAACTGTATAACAAGCAACATTAAACAAACAACAATCCCAGCACTGCCACATTAAAGTTGGCAACCCATGACTAGCAAATGATTTAGAAGTAATCTTATAATCTCTGCACAGCTTATCCTATCTCTATGAACCATCCTAAAGCTAAAGCATCTGGTTCTGCTTTTGTATTTTGATAAAATACATGTATATGCATCTGGAAATACATGTACATACGTTTTAAAAAGATCACTGTCACGGTAAGGAATATTTACCTAACTATTCCCTTGTGAAATATTTCAGATTTTTTTCATCCCCCATTCCCTTGATTATACACCCATATCATAATCTAGCTAGATTAATCTTAAATGACTACTGTCCTTGGACTACTGTATGAACATACTAGTATAGTGTTTATAAAAACATGCATAATATTACACCCAATACATCATTATCATAATTGGTATTGCACTAAATGAGTCGTTACAGAATTACATACAATAAATACACAGCCAATTTCTTTGTTAAATGTTAACAATATTATTGTAAACAATGAATAATAATGGATGTACGTGTACAACAACATTTGTAATTTTCAATTTGGTATTTTTTCTCTACGTTCAGTAAAAGTGACATAATAAATTCGATATCCGTAAAATCACAAGCATTATCTATACATGTAGTTTGTAATGGCTCAGCACTAATGTTTAAAAACATGAAATAACATTCCAATGCACAACCAAACCAAAAATTCAAAATTCTAAGATTTATAAATAAAACGTCACTAAGAAGATAGTGAACAATGTGCACAGTAATTGTTGCTATGCTACTGCCGGGGAGAATCAGGAGGCACCGTTGGTATACTCCAGACAAGTCTGGAGTCTGGCGGTCTGATCTGGACTGAGGGATGCTTGCACTGTCTGGAACTCTGCCGGGAACTTGGCATGGAGGTCTTTGACAAAGTTGATCAAGAGGGTCTGGGTATCTGTTAATTAAGAAATGCATAAATGTATTCGCCTCGTCAGGGATGCATTTTACAAAAGAGCTTAAAACTTATGACCAAATTTTAAAATTTTCATTATTTTCAAGCTACCAACTGTTTGAGTAAAACAAACGTGTATATATTATCAAAATATTTCAGACTTAATGATCTTGTATAAATTGTACTTGTTGAAGTTCATTACATGTGAATGTAAAGATTTATGATTTGTCTTTCCTGCATTTTTTAGTCAGTGTTAGTACGTGTATGAACTGATAAGATACATGTGAAATAATGTACATGTACTTGTGTATGTATTTTATATATATATATTTAGCTTTTGTGAGTTTTTAACATGTAACATTTATCATATTTGTCACTTCGTAGTAGTCTTCAGTGCATTATATGTAGTGTGCATTATATGTATTCATCCTTCACCAACCTGCCCTTATTCGGGAAGAAGAAACAACAGAATTCAATTTCAAAATCTCTAACATCAGTATCTTGAAATATCGTGGAAATCTTCCATTATGTTTAAAGTCCACACAACTATTTCTTTTTGTATTTCAGCCATGATAATATTTCTCAGGCCCATAGATGGTTTGACAGCATGTTGCTAACACCATGAAGTAGTTTTCCTCTCTTTAAAAATTTGATTTTACAACTTCTAAAACCCTTTTAAAATATTTTTTCCCTTTGCTAGAGAATAACAAATGTGCATCATCACCCTGTTATTGCGTTGTACCGTTCAGATAATACAAACCTTGCTTGACTTGATCTGTGCCGACAACCTGAGCCACCACTGTCAGTAATCTTGGAATATGTTGCAATATCTGAAAGAAATCAAGGCATATTTACATTCGCATATTTCTACATGTACTGTACATGTACAGTTTGCATGTAGATTTACAAACAGAAATTTTTATCAAATGTAGGAAGCTAACCCACTCAAGATATTGTCTTAATCATGTAACAAAACCAGTACCCAGTTTGTGTAAAGAAAGGTTTGGATTCAATGGCTATTTTACCTCTTGTTCTCCACTTAGATACAGCTGACATAAACAATCAAACACTGTCTTATTCTCCTCAAAATCTTCCTTCAGAGGCAAACACTGTAGAACAGATGGTAAGACCTGAAATCCAAAATCCAAATGTACAATGCTAATATGTACACAAAAACACATAAAGGTTTACTATTAATACAATATCGACAATTCTGTTATGCATGTATTAAGTTAATTAATGCTCTAGACTTAATGACAAGATTTGGAAAATACATAGATCTAAGACTTAACATAGGAACTGTTTCACTTACCTGGTTGAGGGGTAAGGATGTTTTACTGGCCATTATCATGCGACAGGTTGCTGCACACACGTTGTCGTGGACTCGCTCATTGGACGTTTTGGTCATCACTTCATGCAATGTTTTCAGTATTTCAGGATAATGACTGGATACAAAACCACAGGTTACAGTTACACAAAAGTAAAATGTTTTAAATTACAAGGAAAATTAACTATTTATACATACTCAAAAACTCATAAATTACAACGGCAATGAAATGCTACTTGTAGGAAATGATAAACTTTTCTTACTTGTTCAAAGTTCAATAATGTTTATCAAATACTAGCCAACCTTCATAATATAATCTTGGATTAATACATATACATGAACAGGTATTTCATTGGTGCATGTACAGTGTATTCACCTTGTTAAATGGTCTCCACAACTTGTGCAGAGACATCCCAAACCAAACACAGCATTGCTGCAAACTTCATCATCAGCATCCTTCACCAACTTCATGAACAGAGGGTACAACTTCTGTAGAAAAGGCACCACAGCATTCCCTGAAGCTTGGATTATTTCAGCGATAGTTCCTATTGAAAAGGACCTCTCTGCCACAGAGCTGGTTTCTTTCTGCAACAGAATAAAGACTTGCTTTACTTTAATCCTCTACTTTTTCATCTGGGAATCTGGAAAAATTAAATCTAATTGGTCTGCACAAGCAGCAATGTGAATCGTAGGATAAAAAGGTTGAAATCATTCAATAATGGTTCTGTACAGATCTCTAAAGTGAACATTTTGATTTCTAAATCAACAAAAATCAGCAGATCTGCTGAAAAATAACATCCCTGATACAGTATGTCACTAGCCCCACAGGGAAATTAAAACTTTGATGATTACCAGCCGTTTCTGTAGATCTGTGAGGAAACTGGTAAAGAATGGCATAAACGTTGGACCTCCGAGGAGCTTTGCCATGGCTGGTAGTACGTCCCCGGCCGACTCGATCAACATTCCGTCAAACTCTGCCTCCTCATCATCCTCCTCTGTGTCCTGATCCTGACAGGCCAGCTAAACAGGCACAGAAAAAAACAAGCTTATGGGTCATGTTAAATACTATTTACTTATTTTACTTCTTTAAACATGTTACAAATACAAATACACTATTGATAATGTTCAATATTGGACAGAAATTGATTTTTCAACAAATTAGATATGATTTTTCTCATTTCTGAATCTATGTATGCATACATATACATGTTTATGTGCATGATTTGGGTTTTGAACTTGATTTAGTGAAAATTTAATATTTGCTAAAAATGATTAATAAGCAGCCAAAAGTAGTATGTTTACAATTAAAAATTGTTAATAATTTACCTGGTGTGTGAAGACCTCCTTCATTCGAGTTAATATGGCATCAGAAATGCCTTGAACCTGAATGACAGGATGCCCGATTTTGTCCAGCATTTCATACAAGGTATCAATGGCGGACATTACGACCAGACTATCAATGTCTTCCCCCATTACAGCCAGGAGCTTTAGAACGACAGCAGACAGCATGTTGGTTAGCGCCGTCTGAGTCTCGGCAGACTGCAGCTCCTGATTGGCCTTGTGAACACAAATACACATTTGGCCTACAGCTGCAATGGCCGATTTCTTCACCCCAGGGGCTGGGTATTCTATCATCTCCAAGACCTCTTTAAAAGACTGCTCCAAGTATGGGAAGAATGCAGCTCTGTACAGAAGGGGGAAAATATGATACACTATAATGAAAATCTATGCAGGGGCTTTACAAATGTTCAGTGGATAACAATTAATATTTAGTAAATATTTTGATTCTGATAGTTTACCCAGTGTTCCCAGCCAGTTCTCCAAGTGATGTACAAGCATCTTCTTTTTCATCCAAGAATTCATTCTTGACACTAATTCTGTAATGTATAAGATTAATCCTTTTTTTTCTTTACATTTACCGTATTCAAAATAGTACTGCAGGTGAATTCATCCTACTCTAAACTACTTCAGGTAACAGGGAAAAAGACAATCCTAAACAACAGATACAAGTTAACACAACTCATTGAGAGGGTTTGCTGCTATACATCCAAAAGACACAGCGAGCATAAAGAATGTACTTCATCCTAAAGAAAACCCAAATCTACTGGGCAAACAGTACAAAGAACCAGCCTTTCCTTACCCTTGGATTTTCTGGTCTTCATCATCCTCATCATCATCTCCATCTTCTGCTGAAATGTCCTCCTCATCACATAGGTCTTCTTCATTGAAGATAGCAACTTGGTCCTCATCTTCTTTGTAATGTGTCTAATTTTGTAAAAAAGTTAAGCAAATGTTCACAGAACCCACTGTAGGTCAAAAACAATATAAATATACCAGTGTATATACTGACTAGATGATAAACAAATACCTTTAGAGAGTTTTCTCACCTGAACTCCTTCCGTTGACTTGAGGGAGCCCATCATAAAGGTGACCAGAACCTCCAGGTAAGGAGAAATCTCATTCTTCATGATGACAGACAGAGCAGCAAAGAGGCCATACCTAGTGAGTAGAAAATAGTAGAACAGTTACAGCCTATATCAAAAGAGGCCATACCTAGCCAGAAGAAAATAGTCTATACTATGGTAACTATCAGCTACAAATAAAACAGTTACAACAAACACCAGAAGAGGCTATAAACACTATAAGTGTATCAGGTAATTAAACATAGTTACAATGAAAATGTTTATAATAAATCTATGCTTAGAGCAAAGTCAGTATCATTCTCCCTTCATACTGAAACAAAATATAACCTTATTTGATAAAATGGAAAACAATCATAATGAATCAAAATACTTTATTCCTTGCATTTTGCTTTAAGTATGTTTTACTTTGTATAAACACCAATATCTACACTCATCAAAATTGAGAAACATGTAAATGGATACTCTCTGAGTTAACATTCATTCATATTTACTTACACACATCTACGAAGGTCAGGGTCATCCACAGAGTTTAGCAGACCCATGCCAAAGTCGGCACACTCTTTAGCAATAGGGGCAAAGGTTTCCTCTCCAATACTTCTGGCAATCACACTTAGAGTGTCTAAAAATACAATGTAATAAATACACAAAATGTGCAACTACTGTCTTTATGTTAACTTCTTTCTCTAGCCTTTTTGTTTATAAGTTGATGTACAAGTAGATGTATCCTTGTCTGTACCTAGTGTCTGTATCTGTAACTTGCGCATGTCCTCCTCTGACAGTCCTCCGGCCTCTGAATGGGGAGCCAGGTATGGCTTAAACTGCTCTATGATGTCCGCAAAATAGGGCTTCAATAAACTCTTGGCAGAGTTTGCTGCAAAATGAAATCAATTTACTGATCATTTAATCAAAATATTCAAGTCATCCAATTCTTCCTACAGAACTAATGGTATTTCCCTTGGCTATATTGTTAAGTAAGATTTTCGATAAAACCATGAGAGGGTCCTACAGAACTTATCTTAAACAAAGTATGGTGTAGATGATATGAATTAGACACCAACCAGTGGCTCCTATAGCACTGATAGCCAGCTCCTTGGCCCGGGTACTGTTAGCTGACTTCAGGGTGGTTAGCATATGTTCCATCAATGTGGGCAAATATGGTAAAATGTCTTTGTCTGCAAAAAAAGTTAACAAAAATTACCTTATACTTTATTTATACTTTATACTAGTCTACTGAAAAATATTCATGATCTACTGTGTACATTCACAAATCAGATTTACAATATTTAAGATCTTTACATGAATTTGCACTTTCTGGATATATATTTGTACCTAGGTTTTCACAGAATGTCTCCAGAGCATAATAACTCTTTGTAAGTCCTCTGGGATTTTTCTCTGCTTCTTGCGATGCTTTACTTAGATATTGGAATAACAAGGGAAGCAACTCTGAAGCAAAGGTTGTTATCTCTGGCTGCAAAAAAATTAGCAACACTTAATGATAAAGAATTTTCACAAATCATTAAAGATATAACAGTGCATTTCTGTATGCTTCTATTTGTTGTTTCAGGACATTTAACAAAATACTTAAATAAACAGAAGCTGCTTTAAGCCAAAATCACTAAACAGTACACATATCCAAATGAAGTACGTTTACAGCAATCTTTAAAACATTATATATGTAACCTAAATGTATGAAAAAATCATTTGTACCAGATATAATCTTTCTAGACATAATTTGTAACCTGGGATTTTATGCTTGATGATTTATTTACAATGTACCTGTAGGTGTTCACAGAACTGTCCCAGTGCAAAGAGGGCAGCATTGCGGACAGTGGGATCTGGGTCATTCAGACCCTTAACAACACATTGTAGGAGAGCATGTAGATGTCTGAAAGACAAATACGAGACAATAGGAGCCTGAATATCATATATCAACCTGATACAAACTGGACGGCCTATTTATCATAAATTAATTCTTGTTCAAAACATACTGACATGTACCTATTACTGTATTGTAAGTTATTACAGCGGAGTGCTAATTTTGGCTTCTCAAACTAAATTGCCAAAATAACAACAGACTGTTACATAGCATAAAATTTCTTCTTAACAAAATTATATATTAAGCTTCCCTTAGTTTAAATATTTTTTCAAAAATCTCGATCTAGGCTCTGACCTATTTTTGATGTAATCTGCACATCCCTCTACAACGACCGCTAGGGACAGGAAGCTGGCCCGTCGGTGAGACGGCGACTCACTGGTGATATTTGGCTCAACCAACTTAATCTGCAAACATAAACAATGAGTAACTCTCATAGGTGTGTCTCTTACTAAATTGTTTTTTTTTACCAGTCTACAAAGAGTCAAAAGCAGCAACAGACAAATCTATTAGTATACTTACAACATTAGGGATGACCTTGTCTGGGGGCAAATGGATGGCCATAGTATCTATCACCTAAACATGAAAATGAAAGTTTGTGAACCATATCGATATATACCTATGTGGTATCTTCTTCACATTGCACTGATTAAATTGCAAAGACAATGAAATTCAAACATTTGCAAATAAAAATGAAACACATTTACTTCAGTAAAATTTGATACAGTAAAACACGCTTATAACGAAGTCCCAGGGACGGCCAATTTTACTTTGTTATAAGCGTAATTCGTTATATCCGTCAAGTTTACAACATGAAATAGAGACTTGGGGAATGAAATTCACTTCGCTGTAAGCGTCAATTCATTATAAGCGTGTTCGCTATAACCGTGTTTTACTGTACACTGATTACATATTTAATATGAAGTCCTAATGACACTGTTACCCTGATCAAATGTTAATCTCTGACTACTGACCTGGGGTGCATACATGGAGGGCATCCTACACTCGGCGTCATCTATCTCCTCCTCGTCTTCATCCTCCTCGCTCCCTGCACACATGATGGGGAACAGCACAGACAGCACCGGCTCCACCATCTGGTGTTTCAGGAACGCCTGTGTAGTAACACAAACAACACTGAAGAGTACTTATATTCTTGGGATAAAGTTTCGTTGTTTTAAAACCCAAAAAAAATTCCACTGGGATTTTAATTTGTTAAATCGTAATCTCTAAATTGTATCACATATGAACTCTGTATTTATGAACACCGAGGTTAAAAAATTGTCTGGGATTAAAATTTGTTGATTAATACTGCCATCAAAAATAACAAAATTAAATAAATAATTATTTCTGCTTCTACAGCATTTATATGATGATAAAGCCACATTTATGACACATTCCATTTCATATTCAATCAAATTTTAAACGTGTCTTGGGCTTCATACTTTCCTCTGGCAATTCAGTCAAAATGAATCCATAATTCAATTATAAATGCAATTAAATTTGTAATACACTGTATAACAGGAATCCAAAGAAGCTTTTTTTCCTGGTTCTAAATTCAAATCAGATTAAAAATCTATTCAAGTCATAAAAAGACAAAAACATTACCTTCTTTTTTAATCTGATCAGAGAGGCGACGAAAGACATGGCTTTAACTCTGATGCCATCACCCAGATCAGTACGACTAGCAACCTATGTGGAGAACAAAGGCTTGAATTAGCTCTGAAACATTCATGTACTTATATAAGTACATGTAGCTTTCCCTTAAATGACAGTAAATTCCATATACAGGCAATCATGGACTGTTCTTACTGATAACAAACCTGAAGGCAGAATTCCAGTGTGGTTTTAATGTGAGGAACAATTATGGAGACTTCACATTCCAACATTTCGTCGAAAACCTCCAATAGCTCACATGCTTGGTCCTACAAAGGTTAAGTTTACAGATAAATGAAGATTTCTTTTGATAACAAGAAAAGTGGACAAAAATTCACAAACTGACATTTAGAAATTAATGAAATTAAAAATATCCTATTTGAAATTGTAGCCAATATCTTATGATGAGTAAAAAAACCAGATTCAATACAGTATGTGCGAAGAACAACTTAGTTACCTCATCTACAGGAATAAGTTCTTGAACAACTTGTAACATGCGTGGAATCACATTTTGAATGAATTTCTGAAAGAAAATTATTTCAAATAAAAACTTATACAATGAATATGTAAAATCAAATTCTTGCTGTTGCCCAGAAGATACCATAAAAAGAAGAAATCTGACCACAACACATGTAGGCTTTTCAATCTTATATTTTGGTTTCTTTCATCAACTTTCCAAGCTTTAGTAAAATCTAGTTTTAAGAATAAGTTATTCATAGACTGTGACAAATGTTCTACCATTATTTCAAGCCATAGCCAAAATCCATTTAAAAAAAACCCTCTCCTATCTGGCCATACTTGCACTGTGTTTTAACCTGTAATGTGAGTAAAGCATAGTCTGAGATAGGTCATTGATGCCATTATTGAATATTCAATGGAACTTTTCACGGAACATACTGTTGATGTTAATTGTTAATGCATGGCATTAAGAACTTAAACAGCTAAAAAAACTGTCAAATAACACATATGAAAGTTCATTATAATTACACTTTGTGAAAAGAGAGAGCAATGTAGATGCTGGACCATGGATTGAGATAATCATTATGACACTGGACCATGGATTGAGATAACCATTATGACACTGGACCATGGATTGAGATAATCATTATGACACTGGACCATGGATTGAGATAATCATTATGACACTGGACCATGGATTGAGATAACCATTATGACACTGGACCATGGATTGAGATAATCATTATGACACTGGACCATGGATTGAGATAATCATTATGACACTGGACCATGGATTGAGATAACCATTATGACACTGGACCATGGATTGAGATAATCATTATGACACTGGACCATGGATTGAGATAATCATTATGACACTGGACCATGGATTGAGATAATCATTATGACACTGGACCATGTATTGAGATAATCATTATGACACTGGACCATGGATTGAGATAATCATTATGACACTGGACCATGTATTGAGATAATCATTATGACACTGGACCATGTATTGAGATAATCATTATGACACTTAATGAATAACTGATTTAATGTATTGGATTGACACAAATAAAATCCACAAATATTGCTGCTCAATGGTAAATGATAAAACCACAGTCAACAATCAAATTTAAGAGACAAGGCAACAAAAGTGAACTGCAACACTAACACAAACAGGTAAGCATATACATGTATGTATGTATTTAGAGGATGATCAAATTCAAGGATCAACAAAAACCAAAATCAGAAATATACAAGAAAATAGAGTTTGATTTAAAAGTTGACAGAATTGATTGTTTTTAATTTTATCTATACCAAGGTGTTGGCTCTAACCTATTCAACAATATCAAAATATAATATAGTTAAAAATAGGATAATAATAATTGGCACAATGAAAGGGATGAAGAGGGGGATGCTGTTTAAAGTTGCAAAAATATCAATTTGAAATTTACTTTGATACTTGATTAATTGTTCCCTTACTTCTTTACAATGTAGTGCAATGACTGCAGTCATTCAAAATGATTCTTATTTTCTGAAAACTTCACTGTTCACATCATCTACTAATTTTCTCCTCTTACAATTGTGATTTGCATGAAAAAAGTGTACTTTAGAACAACCATACAATATGCATTTTATTTGCAATCAATTCTCATCCAATATTGAAGTAGGTGCTTTTTTCACACAAAAAAATTGACATGAAATTCCTGTGACACATAAAATGTACCAAAGATTGTAGATCTATCAAAATATACTTACCACTTCATCATCTCCAATGAAGAATATCACTTCTGTAATCGTCCTGAAAAATCAAAATTAAAAGTTTAAACATTTGAACCATCTTAATTTCTACATTGCATTTAAAGCTATACACGCTATAATTTAAGTCAATTTTGAATGACAGTGAAAACGCATGTGTTTGTCTACTTATAAAAGTTATCCTCAATCTGTAAACTACAATGGTGAATTCCATATCGTTACAAAGATAACGATTTTTAATTGTTTATTTTCCTGCCAGGAAAATATACCTTTTCATGAATATTGATAAAGGAAGAGCAAACCGACCTCATTGCGCATGTCCGCGGAGAACTAGGTAGTTGTTATTGTTTGCCTAATTAAATATCCAACTTGAATTTTAATAGGCTTAACAGTTGTTAATTTGAAATACATACATGTATAATGAGTAAAATACGTTTGTCATTCACGATACCCTTACTTCTGCATTAACACTTATAGGATCTATAAATAGCACATAGGGGAAAAACACATGTCTACGTCATTTTTTTAAAGGCAGTATTTATATCTACTCACAGGCTTGTATTTTTTTCTTTTGTTTGTACTCATATATCAGACAAATTTATGCTTTACTGAAAATATCCAATCACAATTATGAAGATGTTGACCCTTCACCAGTTTTGGTATGATAGGCTAAATTTAGCTGTCGATATCACGTGATAGATTGATATTCACGAGGAGGCATTACTTTCCTGGCAAGAAAATAAATATTTTTTATTGTTTAATATTTGATATATTTGTTACGTGATCGAATTGAGCATTATAATTAACAGCATAAAGGTAACTTTTATTAGTAATCAAACACATAAATTTTCCCCTTTATTCAAAATTGACGCAAATTATAGCGTGTATAGCTTTAATTTCTTTAAGTCCAATAAACACAATCTTCTGCTGATTCTTCAAAATATTCATATAAGTAAAAATTCCATGCTATTAAGCCATAACTTGTAGGGATATTTGCAACTCTTTTCCAAAACTCACTGCATTTAATACTTAAATATTAGTACATGAAAGATAATTGGCTTTCCATGAAATCTCATCCCAACAAAACCTTGATCATGGCAACTTCTAGCATCTGTTACATTACAGAAATATTTCATGAAATAACATTCCATTGACAGGTCCAATCAAGTATCCAAGACAAAAATATAATTTTCATTACATTAAAGAAACATATTGTGACAATATTTACATTACCAAATGGCAAAAAAGACTACCTAATGGCATGACAAGTTATCTGAAGATGTAAACTAATTGATGACATAGCAAGTTACATGATGACATAGTCAACTACCTGATGATATAACAAGTTATATGATGATATAGTAATCTACCTGATGATATAGCAAGTTACATGATGACATAGTAATCTACCTGATGACATAACAGGTTACATGATGACATAGTCAACTACCTGATGATATAGCAAGTTACACAATGACATAGTAATCTACCTGATGACATAGCAAGTTACATGATGACACAGTAATAATCTACCTGATGACATAGCAAGTTACAAGACAACATAGTAACCTACCTGATGACAAAGCAAGTAACATAATAATACTGTAAACTACCTGATGACATAGTAAGCTACCTGATGATATATTATGCAACCTTATATGCATAGTAAGCTATCTGATGGCAGGATAAACTTCTTGACTGCATAGCAACTTTATGGCAAAATAAGCTTCCTGATCTAAAAGTTATCCGAGAGCAAAATCAGCTATCTAGTAGAATAGCTACATGTAAACGTAGCTTACTGGTGACAAAGTAAGCTACCTAATGGTATATTAAGCTTATTAATGGCATAGTAAGCTACTTAATGGCATACTGAGTTACCTGATGGAATAGTAAGCTATCTAAAGGCATAGTGGGCTACTTAATGGCATAATAATTTACCTGATGGCGTAGTAAGGGACTTGGCGGTTCTCTGAGTCGTGGACGACCTCATTTAGAAGCTGTAACATGGACACCAGGTGGGGCTTCAACTGTTCAGCAGCTGCAGCGGCCACCGAGTACAACACAAAGGTACCCACCTAATAACAGAACAGGACACCATTTGTCTGAACAACTGATCCATTAAATTTGTTTTCTGACATAAATGATGAATGAACAATGCATAATAAGTAAAATCGCATTAAGAAAATCAGTTGTTTTCTACTTTTAACACAAATCAGAAATACTCAGAAATCTTGAACAATTCAATAGCATATGATGGACAAGTTTCAAGTCAATTTTGAAAGTCTTAGAATAAGTTTTCTTTGCCTTAGCTACAGTATCACATATAATTAACACAGAGAATGAGCCCAGAGATGTCTACAATAATCTATGTCTAGCTAATTTATTCATTTTTATTACAAAGCTCAAATTTTCAGTGGAACTTGTCACCCTCACAGTACACCGCGAACCAATGATCACCCACCTCTCTCTCTGCACTGTTCTGACTTTTGGTATATAGAAGAATAAACTGGAAAAGCTGTGGCCACTGGTTTTTTGGTAAATCATGCTTGGCGACAGTTGCTACCACCTGAGCAATGGAATTCCTGACAAATTTCCTATATATAAAAATTAGAAATTGATTCAATCTAAATTTTATTTATGTAATATCATTTTATCATAAACCTAATTAAAAAAAAATCACATTCATCCAAACCATGAATCTTTATAGCTTCCCATGTAAGTTCTTGTTCTCAATTGATTTTGAATCCCTATCCAAGAGGAAGTAAATAACAAAATGACACCAATAAAACGATCACATACTCTGGTTCTTGCAACAGCAACTGAAGGATGTTTTCTCTGATGCTGAAAATGAATGTAATTAAAGTCAAATTAATAACTTTTCAAAAAATTTGTAAAATGACTGTTTTTCCTATCATGTCCTCTATAACATGAATCAAACACACACTGAACTTACTTTTGACAAACAGTTTCAGGCAGTGCTCTCCAGTGGCGACCTTTCTGCACTTTCCTTCTTAAAAGAACTGCTGCTAATTGCCTCACCTAAATCAAACCATAATTTCATAACCTTTAAAACACACTCAGTTTTTTTGCGTCATATAACTCAACATACATGAGCATCCATTATGATGATAAAATTCATGCTTACTAGTGTGAACATTAATTATAGTACCACTAAAGGCTAATACAAAACCTTTTTATCACATTTATTGTGGTCAAATTAGTTCAATCATCTGCATAAGATTGCTTAGCTGGTGGAGCACCTGACTAAAGATTCAGAGGGCTTAAGCTGACTAGAGATTCAGATGGCATGGGTTTTGAATCCCAGTCAGGACAGTCGTTATTTACAGTATCAATATAATAATTTTTCCTTAACATGACTATATATATTTAAGAAATAGCAGTCTCCACCATTACCAAAATTTTCAAATCACTAAACTCATTCCTAAACTAAATTCCTTTCAAGAAAAGTGCATAAATTTGTGGTCAATACTCAGGCTGAGTACTGACTTCAGGAAAGTTGGTGACAACTTCAAAATGAAAATTATAGTTTGTCCGAAGATATTTATGCTGCACGTTTGGACCATTTTTATGAAAATACACATACCTGTGATAGAAGTGCAACTGAAATTGATGAATAGGGAAAATTTCCAAGATAACTTCCATTCACACATTATCATTTTTTCCTTATAAAAATTCACAGGAACGAAAACAAATTTCCTGCAGAATTTATAATGGGGAATGTTGACATCTTTTCTCCATTCTGAAGACACTCAGAATACCTCGCACAATTTTTTCACATTAACATACGCATGCTTCATCTCTTTAGCAATAAAAAAAATCCCTGCAAACCTTTTTTTTTTAGCTGTGTATTGAAACCTTCTTGGGGCATTTCAAAGGGGAAATCTTGGAATTTTTTCATACTTTTGAATGAACATTGTTGAACCAAGAGGTATTTATAAATATCAAATAATTTAAGGAAATATGGGAATGCAGCAAAAATATCTGTAACAGACTATAATAGTCCGCAGTTTCATGTTACTGTTACTCTATCTAAGTCTTGTAACAAATTACTGAATTCAATTTTTGGCAAGGAGTAACAACAAATTATGTTTCAATCATTTTTCAATGAAAATTCATTCATACTTGAGCAGATTGTGAGGAAGCCAGAATTTGACATAATCCTGGTACGATGTTAGGATCTTTGAACAGTTCCTTCAACTGAAGAGTAGCCTGAAAGGGAAAAAATAATGAACAACACTACAGAACTGCTAGGCGACTTGTGTGTATTACATTCCTTACATAGCTGAAATTTCCCGCGTTTTTATTGATGAGTTATCTCCAGATGTGGTGGAAAATCATTATAAGAAACTCTTAGACTAAGTCAATACAAAACGCTTTACAAATAAATATCTCACGTAATCTCACAATTTTACCTGTTTAATAGTGTTATTGTCCGGCAGTAAAAGCCTACTAAGCGTTTCTTCTAATCCCGATGCCATGCCTTCACCCCGTCAACCATTCATATACCGAATGTAACTTTTTCTCTAAAGAGTTTCTCATCGGGTTCGAAATACATATAATTCTGTTTGTCACAGAAGACGAAAAATTTTGATAGTAATTTAGGAGGTTGTTTTTCACTTTATTTCGACACGATGTCTGGAGATATTCAGCAGAAGAGAATGACAGAGGGCAAAGCACACGTACAAGCTGCTGAAAAGTAGTATGTATACATTTATTTATCTTAAATTAATTGATATTTGTAGATCCACGCTATGTTATGATGTCAGAGTTATTCATAGTCATGTGAAATGTTAATGAACAATCAACTTTATTTATTATAACATGGACATTTTTTAGCTGTAATTTATTGAACATCACCATATTTTTGACTTACTTCTGTTTTTTAATTCTTAAGAAATACAGTGTAGGGTTTTTAGATACATTAATTACCTGACATAATATCATGAATATGAAGTGATAATCATGTATAGTTTGATAATGATTTTTTATTATATGAATAGTCAACAAAACCTGCATGAAATTAATAATCTCTTCTTGTCTATATTCCTCCACATGTTAGTTGTTATGACACAATGTGTTATGATTTTCCACTCCCATAGTACCTCATCTTATTCTGTATTTTATTTTTTCCAGCATGAAGACTTCTTTCTTTAAATGGAAGCCAGATTTAGATAGTGCTGCTTCAGAGTATACAAAAGCAGGTAAAAGGGAGAACAGTGTACATGTGTGGTATTATGTAAATTGGAAACTATTGTGTAGGAAAACTTAATTGGACTTGTTATTAAAAATTAGTATGAGAATCATGAAAGTTATCTACCAGTAATAAAATTGAATTGAGAATAATCAAATCAGCTACATGTAACAATCGCTTTAGATTGTAGACTTAGTAGTCATATGTCATTTAATTACAGCATGTCTTTTCACATGATCATTCATGCTCAATTAAGGTGGTATGGCCATATGGGACACCTCCATGTTAAGATGTACATCTAATCGAAATAAACAAAAAAATCAAGTAAATTTTATTATATTTTTCTTTTCCTAATTGACACCTACATGATTGTATCGGCATAGCATAATAGTTTAGAGTGTTATCTACGAATCTGTAAGTCATGAGTTCGAATCTGCTGAGCCTTTTATAATTTTTTCCTTTCCTAAAATTTGAAAACATATTTTTGGGACAGATATTGTAAAATTTGAAAATTCTAAAGCAGTGAAAGTATTTTGTTTATAATATACTTTATCCACATTAATATTGACAGGTGTCCCATACCACTTTAAGTGTCTTATGTGATAATGTTAATAACTTATGAAACAATATTACTTTGATTTGCTGAGAATTTATTAAACTATAAACTGTGAGTACCATACATAAATTATTTACTTATACTAATAGTTTCATTGCTTCTATTTTTTTTTCGTTTATTCAGCTACATGTTTTAGAAATGCAAAGGCTTTTCCAGAGGCCAAGGATGCTTTCCTTAAGGCTGCAGATGTACACAAACAGCAGAATTCGTATCCTTACTGTACCAATGTTACTGACTCAAATAATATAAGCACCACTTTTTAAGGTTCTTCACGATCCTTATTACCATCTGATAGATATTGACTGTTTGTTATTTATATTTTTAAGTTCCGCTTAATATAAATTGATATCAAAAGAAATTTGATTATGGTATCCAGACAGTGGTGTACTAAATTATACAATATTGCACATGAAAAAATTATGGAAAGTGGAGATTTGTGTTAAACTTCCCATTAGAGGATTGAACTTGTCATCCTCAGACATGAACAGGTATCTCTGGAAATTTAAGAGTTATCAAATTTAGCTGAGGATCGGGTATTAATAAGTTGATGAAAAAAAAAGGATTTTAAAAAACGGTAATTGTAGATATTTTTTAAGACACTTTTTTTTTTTTTTTTCAGTAAAAAAATCTGTTATAATTAATATTTATAATATCATCAATGGGCCTATGTTTTGATTGTGATTGATATCATAGAAGTGCCAATATAATATACCAGTACATAATGTATGTACAATGCTTCTTTCAAATTAATCATTTTAAAGACAGGGTTCATGTTTAGCCTGACTAAAGCCAGCTCCTACAACATGTACAATTTCACTTGAAATACAGTAGTAGGGGCTGGCTGTAGTCAGACTGGGTTCATGTTATGTTAATTTTTTAAAAATCCTTAATGAATTCAGTATATTCCATGCAGCAAAGTAAGTCAAAATTGTTTATTTTTAAAAGATAATCAAAATTACGGTAAATATTTAATAAAGAAAGTCTATAAATTTTATATTGTTATGTATGATACAGGATGATGGAGCAGGCTGGCCTGTTGTGTAAGGAATTCAGTGATGTAGAGGGCTGTGTTAATTTGTTAGAGCGAGCAGCTGACCTGTTTCATCAGAACGGTACTGCCGACACTGCTGCCCTGACACTGGACCGTGCTGCCAAGTACACATCTCTCTCTCTCTCTCTCTCTCTCTCTCTCTCTCTCTCTCTCTCTCTCTTTTGCGAAATTCCAATATAGCAAAATTTAATCCAAAGTACATGTATGCATCGTTCTCGGATAACATATTCTAGTTCTTATTCCCTCATTGATAAGTGTTGTCTATGATATTAAGCTGATGCAGTAGC
This sequence comes from Magallana gigas, assembly GCF_902806645.1. NCBI lineage: Eukaryota > Metazoa > Mollusca > Bivalvia > Ostreida > Ostreidae > Magallana > Magallana gigas. The sequence goes on from NC_047564.1 coordinate 12,604,604, forward strand.
TTACCAGTTTTGGAATACCATATAAGACTCACATGTCAAATATTTCATTCAAGACAGACATGGCAAATTATTTGATAACTATCTCTTATGCAAAATTGGTTAAACATTCAAACCTTGACAGGTCCATTGAGATGAATTATCCTAATAAAGCAGCAGAACTATATGACAAAGCTTGTAGCATATCAGAGGTAAATCTGAGCTTTATGTTTCATTCTATGTTTTTTATGTGTTATGAAAAAGTAATGCAATTGTTCTATTTTTAAAGATTTTTTATATTGCTTTCAACTATGGGATAAATACGTAACTTAAGTTGGTTCATTAACTATGCATTTTTAATTGACATGGACTGCTAAGTTTGACATTTCCTTTCCCTTTCAGTTGGAGGATAAGTCTAGACAGTGTGCAGAGTTTGCTGGGAAAGCAGGACGGTTGTTTGTCAAAGCTGGAAAGTAAGAAAGCTGGCTGGAGTCCTTTGAGTTTCAAAAGAACATGTTTGCAATGCAATCCCATACAAGTTTCTTGTTTTCTACAATGCACCTGTATAGTTTTTAAAGAATAAATCCTTCAGAAAGTCTAAGAATTACAAATCAGTTACGGACAACATAGTTTAAAGTTATTTTTTATAATATTTCAAATGTAGATGTGTAAAGTAAGCATGGTAATGTGCTTAGGAAACTTACCTTATAACCTGTCAAATATTCCCTTTGTAGATATGATTTGGCAGTTGAAGCCCTTAAAAGAGAAATAGAATTTCACCACCAAACAGAAAACTTCCCAATGATAAATCGAGTTATACTTGGTATTGTTCTGGTGTACCTAGACAATGGAGATCCAGTGGCTGCCGAAAACTTTTTCACATCAGCATCAAAGTAAATTTCCATCCTTTTTCTATCTACAACATTACAATTTTCTTAGTCATTATTAGCAATTTCCAAGTTTTCTTGCTTATCTCATACATTTAACAATACTTTGTCAACCATTTCAATTCTTATGTGATTTAGATATGCGTAGTGTTTTTCATCTTCACAATATCAATTAGGCTCAATGGTTTGTTCCTCTTGTGAGTGCTTGTATGAAGTTAAACTTTCTCTGTTCCATCACACCTGTTTTGACTAGTTATGAGACTGTATCGTTGAAATGATTTTGCAGCCGAGGAACAGGAGAGGATGAGTTTATTCAGGGGGCCGATGAATTAATCCGGGCTTTTAATGATGGAGATGAGGATGCCGCTAGAGAAGTTCTGTCCAGACCCTTTGTCAAATTCATGGACAATTGTGTAAGGAAAAGCTTTATTTGCTACGAATATTAAACAGAATAGAATGCATGCATTCACTTTAACTTTAGATTTACTTGTATATATACATATATGAAAGTTCATTTAATAGTCCAAACCAGAAAATGCAAATTATATACATGTATTTGCTCATGCTTTTTATATGCTTTTTGTGTGTATTTTGTGACTTTGATGTACATTGAATCAGGAGAGTTTTAATGAGAAAAATTATGATATTTAATCTTTGTTTTATAATTCACCAGTTTGCGAAGATAGCCAGAAGTCTGGTCATTCCTGCTGGAGGGGGTGGTAAAGTGGGTGTGGTTAGCAGTTCCTCAACCAATGGAAATCAGGATCAAGGTGCACAGCTAACAGATGATGACCTTGAGGAAGGAGGGTTGTGCTGATAACATACCAATATCTTTTACTCTGCAAACTATCAATTCTCTTTATGTTATTTATGTTACAGTTGTAAGGTGATAGATGGATCATGTTGATACTCATGTGCACTGCATAAATTATTTATACATTTTTCTGATCTTGCACATGTGTGTTTTGGGACTCAATTTTGTTAAATGAAATTGTTAATGTTTTTGTAACATTTATGTTTGATAGCATACTGAATGAACTCCTAGGAAATGTATATTCTCTGTTGTAAATTTGAGTTCTTTAACAATGAATTACCCTGTAAATAGAATTGTAATTGTGATTTCATGTATTTTTAATAACCAATCCTTCTACAAAAGTATGTAGATTCATAAAACTATGTGTATTTATTTTCAAAAACTATATTCCTAATGATGTGATTGCATGCATAAGATATTTATTAATTTAAAAGCATATAAAAGAACAAACCTGTGAACTTGTATTATATATGAAGATTATTTAACATCCAAGTTCAAGTCATTCGAAATATTCTTCAACGGATACGTTGCATATGTATGTTCCGTTTTTTTTAAAACTTCTATTAAATGTGAACAAAGACCAGATGTAAAATGCAACATTTGAAATTATCATTACACTTATGTATTGAACATAATAATGTTCACCAGCTACGCTATCATATACAGTCTGATATTAATAATTTTTGAATGATCAAAGTAAACGGCTTAATAGTCAGACTACACAAGGATCATGAAATTATGATTTGTCTTTGATGAATTCTTATCTATAGATTGGTTTTTGGGAGAGATGTCTGTCCAATTCAGTGTAGAAGTAGAGTATAAAGTCATGATTTATTTGCAGAGTTAATTAAAAGTGCAATAAATAAAGTTTTGTTATGCCTGTCAATATTATGTTTGTTTTTCATTGTATGACATGTTTCATTAGTACATGTACATATGTATTGTATTTTGAAGATTCGAATTTTTTTTATTAATTAGCCTTATTGTTTTTAATAAACATTTTTTAAGGTATGTGACACCTTGATACAATGTATTAACATGGATAAAAGTACACAATAATCAGAAAAACTGTCACCATTTTAGAATTTTTAAATTTCACAATATTTGACCAAAAATCTGCCATAAAAAGTTTTGAAAAGGTAAAATTTATAAAAGCCCCAATGGAGTTTGAACTCATGACTAACAGATTTGTAGTCAACACCAACCCATTGCACTATACTGTAAATTAATAATTTTGCAGAAGAAAAGATTAATGAAATTATACATTATTTTATAGTATATATGGATCAGAAATGTGTCACAATATTGAGGTGTCCCATACCAACTTAAAAATTCTAGAAAATTTAGGTTCTCTTTTTTATGAGTAAATATATACATGTACCTGATATTATCATTTATTGATCATAAAATTGATTATATTCAGTTTTATTGACTTGCCCTTGTGTAGTTGGCAGTGTGAATTGATCGGCACTGGCTTTGTTCAGATTACATACAAAAGATTGCACACACTGTAGACAAATTATAATACAATGTATTGTTACATTGTATTATTGCATCCGCAGATCTAGACGGGTCAAAGAAACAGGACTACCCCATCACTTAAATTCATGATGGCTCAATTTTCGTGGTATTCGTGGAAAGCCCCCACAAATTTTTATTCTCAACGAAAACAATTTTAAAAAGAATTATCTTTCTTACTGAAATTGAAATCCGACGCATCCATGAAATTATATCTCCATTTCTTTAAGCAAAAAAAACCACAATCCACGAAAATTGACCCCACGATTTTAAAAGATTTTACAGTATTTATATAATCTGTTTGCTTTGTTTATGATAGCCCTTTTATTTTGCACGTTGTGATTATTAGTAATTTTTTTATTATGACGTGGTCATTAATGTAACTGCAGGTATTTAGCTCCCAGTCTGAAAAAATTCAAATGGACTAGGTCTTCCATCCGATTTTTTTTTTCAGACTGGGAGCTACAAACCTGCAGTTAGTTATTAAAGGTATTTTATATCAGTACCTGAATTACATCGCTTGCGAATTATATTTGTAAACAGCATCAATTAAGGAATTGCTATAAAAAATGAAACACTCTCCTTCTCCTACGAACGCCTTATTGTTATCGTCGTTGAATATATGTTATTGTTAATTGTGATCAATTTTAATATTCAATTGCAATTCGTTGTAACATTAACATGGATTTGTCGAACCAATCAATAATGTTTTAATTGGTAACAGAGCTCTGCTTCATGAACGTTTTATTCTTGATGAAAAATATTGACAACTAGGTAAGGTAATCTTTTATGATGGAAACCTTTAAAGCACAATTAGAATTTTTATATCGACCATTAGTGCTTTCTCCTACCAGCCTGGTTTTAATCATTCATTGTCTAATTTTCACGCTCCTTTATTCTAAAACTATTTATTTAACATGCCCTTACATCTTCACCAACCACCGATTCTCTACATTTATAATTTAAAAGATTGGAAACCATTTTTGGGTTTTTTCCCCATGGACATGCAAATTCACAGAAGCTATGATACATTGTTTCCTCCTGCGAATCCAATTAATGGACCATGCTTAAATAACCATCTACGACAACAAAGATCAATTATACGGACTTGGCGGGATATAAAGTCTTACATCACCGATTTATCTATCAATGATTTTGTAAATTTCACCAATTAAGCTTGTTTGAAAATTCCATTAACCTTTGTCAACCAGGTCTTCAAACGTTTGATGCACTAGGCACATTTTATAAGCGTTTCCGTCTCTAACAATGAAAGGTGCGAATCCAATATTTTGTTTTTTCGGTTTTTTCTTTTGCTTAAATCACGTTGGGTGCCAGGAAACAGGAAATGTACGAAACATTCTGAACAAAATATTCGAAACACAAAAATACGACAAACGAATACGCCCTGTGATGAATGAGTCCCGATCAATTGGTGTCAGTGTTTCTCTGATCACTTTAGGAATAAATTACCTGAATGAGAAAACTGGTGTATTTTCCGTAACAGGGTTTCTCTGGGTAACTTGGAGAGATGAGTTTCTTGTTTGGGAACCTGAGCTGTACAACAATGTGACTTCGTTTACCATTCCCCAAGATAGCATTTGGATGCCTGACTTATTTCTCAGGAATGGAGTCAAAGAACCAACAGGTTTAGGTGGAGATTTCTACTATTTACCGGTCAAATATACAGGTGAAGTCACCTGGTGGCCGTACTCGGTCTTCGAGGCACGCTGCAAAGTTGACGTCGCATACTTCCCATTTGATACCCAAATCTGTCGACTGGTTTTTTCTATTTGGAACCATGATAATAAAACAGTGAACATTATAAAAACTGATAGATATGTTGGTTTATACCATTTCTTTGAAAACGGAATATGGTCTATTGCAGAAAACAGCAGTTATTTAGAACTAGACGAGGGAGCATTATTTAACCAGCTTAAAGTTTCATTTATTCTAAAAAGGAAGCATCAGTTTTATCTGTGGAATGTAGTCGTTCCTGTAATTCTGTTGGGATTTTTAAAGATCTTTGCGTTCCTCATTCCTGCTCAAAGTGGAGAGAAGGTTTCATTTGCAGTGACCCTTTTCCTGTCGTACGGAGTATTCCTGAACTTGCTCAACTCATCTTTGCCGGAGAATTCGGACTCGGTTTGTCTGATTTGTGCTTACATGGTGATTCAGCTAACTATCGGAGTCGTGCTCGTCTTTACTGTGAGCATGCAAGTACACATCTGTAATCGAGATAAAAACCTCCTGCTTTCGCGATATGAAATGCGTTTGATTCGGCTTCTCAAGAAGAACTCTCTAGAAGAATTCGACAGAAGACACAATGGAAAGGATACTGTTTGGACGGTATTGTCGTCTGCTATTGACAAACTGATGTTGATTTTGATGACAGCATTTGAGTTCTTCTTGATAATAGTATTCTTTGTTATGTTCTATGTAGATGCTTAGAATGCACAAAACCCAGTAAGAGTTTGATCTGGTATATATCCATGGAAGCACAAATTGTGTATGGAACAAATGTATGAAGATAAAATGCTAAAAATATATTTTTAAAAGTGTAAAATAACAAATAACCGTTCTGAAATCGAATGGTTTGATTTGTTCAATTTGGGGTCAAAGAAAGCGTTGCAGAGATTCTCCTAAGCTGCTAAGTTAGCTTTGCTACATTGTTACAAGAGAGAACGAAATCTTCCTAACCGCTTGGCTGTTTATTGGAAGGGGGATTTTCATAACTGTTTGATTAATTGGTATCTTTCTGACTTAAAATGACTTATTAAAATTGCAATTTTATGATCTAGGTAGGATTGCATATCTTACGTGATGCACGCGTAATTTAATTTGGTGTTTAATTTTGGTGTATTTTTATTTTATATATATTAAAAAAACCCTACTTTTCAAGATCGCTATTTCAAACCATTTACCAAGAGTAAAAGATTTTCCTTATTTACAAATTTCAAGCGAAAATTTCGTGCGACATACCGTAAATCCGGTTATTTTTGTGATGATTTTATTTTCGCTTTTTTCGCTATAACTTTTATCATTGCAAAATATATACAATACGCAGAAAGTATATTTACTATTGTTTGCTCTAAGAAACTTTTTAAATCGCAAAATATGACTGGCGAAAATAAGAAGGTATACATTTCCCCAATTTAAGCGCGAAAAAACCCCGGATTTGCGGTACTATGTGACCGTTAAGGTTTTGGAAACGGGTGTTCGGTCTAAGGCTCAAAGTCTTCCTCGATGCCGTTAGACAGAATGCAATTAGGTTAAAGGTACCAACAAAGAGACCTCCGTAAAACTTTTTAACATTGAATTTGATTATCAAAACAAGACGCTAGTCTATTTGAAATGGTTATTCAGTAAATTAATTCAGCCGCACGATGTAATACTTTGCACGATAAAAAAATCTTAAAACAAACAAGCTTCCCCATAGCCATCAAGTTAATGTGTATACACACATGATGAGAAAAGTCATCGTTGTAATGTGGAGGTTGGTTGTATAGTCGGGAACCATATTTGATTGTAAACAGGCCTTTTGACACCATTTAAAAGGCAATAATTAATTAATGATAAATTTGTTGTTGAAAAATACTAGTATGTGACAAACGCGGATTCGACCAGATTTACATTATGGTAATCCATCCATAACTATCATATTTCACATCTAATAGATTGCAAGTTTGATTACTAAAATCTTAGTGTCATTTTGAGGGGTTTATTTCATAATAAAGATTCATCTTTAAAATTTTTAAAATTTTTGAATATTAACAAATTTATTCCACCTTGAAGTTAACATTGAAGTCTATGAGAGAAAATGCATTTTTGAATATATCTTCATTGTACAAAAAATTTTCTCACAAAAGTCTTGGTAAAAAGTTGCAGAAGTTTTCCTTTTCTTTTACAGTGCTAAAAAATCATTATTTACCGTACACATTTTTAATAATTGAATTTTTAAAACTTTTGAAAGGGGCAGACAACTCTTTAAAAAAGTTCCAAGTGCAAAAAGTTCATTTAATCAACTGCGAATTTGGTTAATGTCGGCCTCATCATAAATTATAAAATAAATATTCAATTCAGTTGATATCAATCAAAATTGATAAGGTATCCGATCCATAATAGCCCCAGATTTAATGAATATGGGTGCATAACAGATATGTATGGGGTTAATACTCAGTATATTTGGACAAAGATGTCATTTTTAAGTATCGATATGTAAGAGTGGAATGTGTCCTAATTAATTACCTTTTCCTTTTCTTGAAGAGTTGCGCCCCCCCCCCCCTTTGCTTTTATTTTATAAAAAACCTATTCGTTAAAAAATTTATTTTCAATAGTTTTTGTATTCTAATGATAAAATACATCTTTCCACCAAATCATTTATTGGTATTCCTAGTATTTACTTTTTTATTTAAAAAAGTGTGGTTGTCCCCATTGACCAAAATGCAATCTTCATTAATTAATTACTGCTTGGTTAAAAGAGTTTTCCTCGGTAAATCTTTTTTTCTCCAAAATTCTTTAAATTAATTAATATCAAAGTATTAAATGCATGATATATAATCAAGGTTGAAAAAATTAGGTCCTAATATGGATCGGAACCTTAAATTTACCTCAGTTATGACTGGACTACCTCAAGGGGACATGCTTGATTTAGGTGTCAGCCTAGAGTTTTGGGAATGAACTCTCTTGATGCTGCAAGAGAAGTTCTGCCCATACCTTTCGTCAAAGTCATGGGCAATTTTGTAAGAGAGAGACTGTTGGCATTCTGAACATATTTTATTCGTCAAAAACGGAAACAACCATGATACTGGTTATAATTCCTTGATACACTCAGACTGGTTTCATTGATGTTTTAGTGAAAACGAAAGTTTAAAACACATTTTTTCACCATGTTTGTCTTAAAATTAAGCCCAGGTACACCTAAGGAAACCAAGCCTTTTTTATAAAGCGTAATTGAAAGAACATATCTCAGATTCCAGAAATATAGGCCCTTTCATTCACTAGCTACAATGTACGTGTATTTATTTTCAGAATTTGCATTCTTTATAGCGTGATTGTTAATTGCATGCATGTTTAACTTACTTATTGAAATAAACACATACAAAAGAACAAAAAATTTCTGTTCCCCTTTGCTTTTATTTTATAAAAAATCTATTCGTCAAAAAATTTATTTTCAATAGTTTTTGTATTCTAATGATAAAATACATCTTTCCACCAAATCATTTATTGGTATTCCTAGTATTTACTTTTTTATTTAAAAAAGTGTGGTTGTCCCCATTGACCAAAATGCAATCTTCATTAATTAATTACTGCTTGGTTAAAAGAGTTTTCCTCGGTAAATCTTTTTTTCTCCAAAATTCTTTAAATTAATTAATATCAAAGTATTAAATGCATAACCAAGGTTGAAAAAATTAGGTCCTAATATGGATCGGAACCTTAAATTTACCTCAGTTATGACTGGACTACCTCAAGGGGACATGCTTGATTTAGGTGTCAGCCTAGAGTTTTGGGAATGAACTCTCTTGATGCTGCAAGAGAAGTTCTGCCCATACCTTTCGTCAAAGTTATGGGCAATTTTGTAAGAGAGAGACTGTTGGCATTCTGAATATATTTTATTCGTCAAAAACGGAAACAACCATGATACTGGTTATAATTCCTTGATACACTCAGACTGGTATCATTGATGTTTTAGTGAAAACGAAAGTTTAAAACACATTTTTTCACCATGTTTGTCTTAAAATTAAGCCCTGGTACACCTAAGGAAACCAAGCTTTTGTTATAAAGCGTAATTGAAAGAATATTTATCTCAGATTCCAGAAATATAGGCCCTTTTATTCACTAGATCTCGACCTTAAGCTACAATGTACGTGTATTTATTGTACGTGTATTTATTTTCAGAATTTGCATTCCTTATAGCGTTATTGTTAATTGCATGCATGTTTAACTTATTTATTGAAATAAACACATATAAAAGAACAAAAATTTCTGTTAAGTTGTACATGTATGATATGTGAAGGTCATTTAGCATCTCAGCTCATGTCATTTGAAACATTCTTCAACAAATACTAGTACATTATATACACGTGTTTGTATGTTCCTTTTTATTAGACTTCAACCTATTAAATGTTAACCCAGAAAGAACATGACATCAATAATTCACTTTGGTTTTGCACGTAACCTTGCACACATTACTATCTTTTTCAGTCTGATATTAATTATTTTTACTTTTTTTAAAGCATCAAAGTAAACGGCTCAATAGTCGGAATACACCAGGATTATTGAACCATAATTTTGTTCTTTGACGCATTCTTCTCGGTAGATTGTTTTTTCAGGATGGATATGTATCCTTATCATTGTAGAAGTAGAACATCATGAAACCATGTTTACTTGCAGAATTAATTGACAGTGCAATAAATTATATTTTAAAATGCCTCTCAATCTTATGTTTGTTGATATGTCTCATTTATTTAGTTCATGTTTTTTTTATAAGATTCAATGAATTTTAATTTATTCTAATTGTTTTCTGATAATATTTTTTAAAAGTTTTAGAAGAAAATCTCTTCTAGAGGAAATTTATATTATAAATTTATCATTTATTGATTTAACTGATCATAAAATTGCTTATATATTCATTTTATAGACTCGCCCTAATGTATAGTTTGTAATGTGAATTGGTAGGTGCTGGCTTTGTTCAGATTGTGTTAAAAAATATGTATACTGTAAACAAAAAACTATTGATATCCCGCAATCAGATATCCCTCTGACTTCCCATTTGGATCCGCACATGCAATACAATATATTCCTAAAAAATTAATTTAAACAAGTTTTTGTAAAGTATCACAATCAGTACAAACACGGTTTGATCTTTTGTCAATATTCTATCTTGCTTGATTTTTAGCTATAAATAACATGTACAAGGTACATTGATTTTTTTTTAATCCAATGTATTGAGTGATGAAAAGATTTTTTTTTCAAACTCACTAAATAACCTATCAAGCTCTTGTTATAAGAAATTAAGAAATTGATTTAAAAATATGCATTGTATATCACTCGAAAATAAAATTTAGGGGGCAGTTTCAAAGATCAAAAACACAGTAAGCGCGGAAAATATACAACTGCAGAATTGATTTGGGCATCGTATACTATTGTAATTATTACAACAACTTCTCTTGCATGATAATGGAAATCTGTCGGATATTAAAAAAAAACTTCCATACGATCGATTGACGTTGAAACCATAAAACTTTTTTTACTATGATTTTCGTCATTCGATCAGTAAACAGTGTTTGGTTTGTTAAGGTCGATGCCTTTTGCAACAGCAGCAACCAGATCAGCATCAATCAGCACAATATGCTTTATATGTCGAACCCATGACCTCATATGTCGAACTCATGACCTCATATGTCGAACTTATGACCTCATATGCAAAAAAAAAGACAACATTTTAAAAAACCTTGTTCCCTACTCCCAAACATGCGTTGAAAACTAAATGCATGATGAGTCAGAGGTTCAGGCCCTTTCGAAGGGCCACATTGTGAAAATATTAAACATTTTATGATATTTCCTTCGTACTTTCACAGTTAAACGAAATGCATTTTTTTATATTCACTATGTTATTAAAAAAATGATTATTGTGAAAATATTGTAAAATTCACTATCCATGGGGCAGGTGTTAGAGCGTTTTATTTGGGAACGGGGTAATAAATAAGCAATAAAATAAACATGTATTTTTTTTTTAGATCACTTGAGTCATAAGGGTAACTTCTCGCTGTTGATTTATCGACTCAGGTGACCTTCAATACCGATGAGCCTCTGGTAAAATGTACCAATAAAAATAGGCAATTAGCAAATCTTTTCGACGGAAACATTCAGAGCGTAAACAGAATTGTTTTATCGACTACTCTAATATGTTTCAACTATATATGCAGCCTGATTTAAGTAAAATCTTACTCCACTCTCCACTATTTAAAGGCCCATTGTCCTATTTCTTTTTCAAACACCGATTCATTTTAATTATCATTTATTGATTTTATTTTATATCGTTATGCAAATGAGAATTATATACTTCCATTAGAGATTAAGTAATTCTATCAGTCACACATTGTTTTCTAATAAGCAAAAAATTACAGTATGCTAGTATCAAATCTTACTAAATAAAATTATTGCGTGTTTGGGTTGCCTAACTGTAAAGGTGATGGGGATGCATATTCAAATTGTCGTATGAAGAATACATTGTTTCCCCTTGCAAATCCAGTTAATGGACCATGTTTAACAACCATCTAGTAAGATAACAAAGGTCAATCATACCGCCTTTGTTATCGTGATTTGAACTAGAATCAAATTCGATTTATCTACCAATAATTTTGTAAATAACCTCAACTAAACTTTGTATGAAAGATCCGTAAACATTTGTCAAACTTTTCGTCATATAGGTATAATGTATTAGGCAAATTTTATAAGCGTTCCTACCTATGACAATGACAGATGTGTTACCAATTTTTTATTTTTTCGCTTATTTCTTTTGCTTCTATCACATTGGATGCCAGGAAACAGGAAATGTACGAAACATTCTGAACGAAATATTTGAAACACAAAAATACGACAAACGAGTTCGTCCGGTGACGAATGAGTCCCGATCAATTGGTGTCAGTGTTTCTCTGTTTACTTCAGGAATAAATTACCTGGACGAGAAAACTGGGGTATTTTCCGTGACAGGGTTTCTCTGGGTAACTTGGAGAGATGAGTTTCTTGTTTGGGAGCCTAAGCTGTACAACAATGTGTCTTCGTTTACCATTCCTCAAGATAGCATTTGGATGCCTGACTTATTTCTCAGGAATGGAGTCAAAGAACCAACAGGTTTAGGTGGAGATTTCTACTATTTACCTGTCAAATATACAGGTAAGGTCGCCTGGTGGCCGTACTCGGTCTTCGAGGCTCGTTGTAAAGTTGACGTCGCCTACTTCCCATTTGATACCCAAATCTGTCGACTGGTTTTTTCTATTTGGAACCATGATAATAAAACAGTAAACATTATAAAAACTGATAGATATGTTCGTTTATACCATTTCTTTGAAAACGGAATATGGTCTATTGCAGAAAACAGAAGTTATTTAGAACTAGACGAGGGAGCATTATTTAACCAGCTGAAAATTTCATTTACTCTAAAAAGGAAGCATCAGTTTTATCTGTGGAATTTAATCTTTCCCATAATTTTGTTGGGATTTTTAAAGATCTTTGCGTTCCTCATTCCTGCTCAAAGTGGAGAGAAGGTATCATTTGCAGTGACCCTTTTCCTGTCGTATGGGGTATTCCTGAACTTGCTCACCTCATCTTTGCCGGAGAATTCGGACTCGGTTTGTCTGATTTGTGCTTACATGGTGATTCAGCTTACTCTCGGAGTCTTGCTCGTCTTCATTGTGAGCATGCAGGTACACATCTGTAATCGAGAGAAAAACCTCCTGATTTCGCGATATGAAATGCGTTTGATTCGGCTTCTCAAGAAGAACTCTCTGGAAGAATTCAACAGAAGACACGATGGAAAGGATACTGATTGGACGGTATTGTCGTCTGCTATTGACAAACTGATGTTGATTTTGATGACAGCATTTGAGTTCTTCTTGATAATAGTATTCTCTGTTATGTTCTATGTAGATGCTTAGAATGCACAAAACCCAGTAAGAGTTTGATCTGGTATATCCATGGAAGCACAAATTGTGTATGGAACAACTGTATGAAGATAAAATGCTAAAAATATATTCTTAAAAGTGTAAAATAACAAATAAGCGTTCTGAAATCGAATGGTTTGATTTGTTCAATTTGGAGTCAAAGGAAGCGTTGCAGAGATTCTCCTAAGCTGCTTATTTAGCTTTGCTACATTGTTACAAGAGAGAACGAAAATCTTCCTAATCGCTTGGCTGTTTATTGGAAGGGGGATTTTCATAACTGTTTGATAAATTGGTATCTTTCTGACTTAAAATGACATTAAAATTGCAATTTTATGATTTAGGAGTAGGATTGCATATCCTACGTGATGCACGCGTATTTAATTTGGTGTTGAAGGTGAACTTACAACTGTGTATTTTTTCTTTAAAAAAAAAATAAAAGAATAAAAAAAAATTATAGCTTTTATGTGAAAATTTCGCGCGAAAAACCGTATATCCGGTTATTTTTGTGATGATTTTCTTTTCGGCGAAAATAAAAAGGTACACATTTCCCTAATTTTAGAACTTTTTGTGTCACGCGAAAAAAACCCCGGATGTACGGTACTGTAACCGTTAAGGTTTTGGAAACGGGTGTTTTGGTCTAAGGCTCGAACTCTTCCTTGATACCATTACACAATGCAATAAGGTTAAAGGTAACAACATGCAACAGAGACCTCCGTAAAACTTTTTAATATTGAATTTGATAATCAAAACAAGACGCTAGTCTATTTGAAATGGTTAATATATTAATTCAGTCGCATGATGTAATACAATGCACGATAAAAAAAACCCCCTAAAACAAACAAGCTTCCCCATAGCCATCAAGTTGATGTATATACACACATGATGAGAAATGTAATCCTTGGAATGTGGAGGTTGGTTGTATAGTCGGGAACCACATGTGATTGTAAACTGACCTTTGACACTATTAAAAAGGTTATAATTAATTAATGATAAATTCGTTGTTGAGAAATACTAGTATGTAACAAACGTGGATTCGACCAGATTTGCATTAAGGGGACATGCTTGAATAAGGTATCAGCTTAGAGTTTCGGGAATCAACTCCCTTGATGCTGCAAGAGAAGTTCTGTCCATACCTTTCTATCTTTTCACCATGTTTATCTTAAAATTAAGCCCTGTTACACCTTAGGAAACCAAGGTTTTGTTATGAAGCATAATTGAAAGAACATTTATCGCAGATTCCAGAAATATAGGTCCTTTTATTCACTGGATCTCGGCCTTAAGCTACAATGTAAGTGTATTCATTTTCAGAATTTGCATTCTTAATGGCGTGATTGTTAATTGCATGTTTAACTTATCTATTAAAATAAACACAATCATGTAAAAGAACAATATATATATATTTGTTAAGTTGAAGGTTATTTTTACATCTAAGCTCATGTCATTTGAAACATTCTTCAACAGATACTAGTACATTGCATATGTATATACAAATGCATAAGCTCCTTTTAAAACTTCAACCTATTAAATGTTAAATCAGACAGAACAGTACACTCTGCTATCTTACTCAATATGATATTATTAATTTCTATAATATTAAAGAAAACGGCTTAATAGTTAGAATACACAAGGATTATGAAACCATGATTTTGTTATTTAATGCATTCATGTCTGTAGATTAGTTTTTGAGGATAGATATGTGTCTTTATCATTGTAGAAGTAGAACATCATGAAACCATGTTTTATTTGCAGAATTAATTGACAGTGCAATAATTAAATTTTGAAATGCCTCTCAGCTTATGTTTGTTTTCAATTTTATGACATTTATCATTCATTTAGTACATGCATTTTTTAAAATTCAATAAATTTTTATTTATCCTTATTGTTTTCTAATAATATTAATCAAAGTTTTTAGAAGAAACTGTCTTTTAGATTGAATATATATCCAAAATTATCATTTATTGATTTAACTGATTAAAAAATTGCTTATATATATTAGTTTTATCGACCCGCCCTTGTATAGTTTGTAATGTGAATTGGTAGGTGCTGGCTTTGGTCAGACTGTGTAAAAAAAAATGTGTACACTCTAAAAAAAACCCCTTTGATATCACTGCATGCGCAGATCCAGTGAGGGAGAGGGAGTCTGGTAAAATGATCAAAAACAAACAAATATTCCTCTGACTTCCCACTACTCTGAAAAAACTTGGATCCGCACAAGCAATACAATATATTCAAAGAAAATCAATTTAATTTAAACAAGTTTTTGTAAAGTATCACAATCAGTACCAATACAGTTTGATCTTTTATCAATGTTTTATCTTGCTTGGTTTTTAGCTATTAATAACATGTAAAAAGTAATTGATTTTTTTAATCCAATATATTGAGTGATGAAAGGGTTTTGTTCATACTCACTAAATAACCTATCAAGCTCTTTTATTGGAAGTTTTAGAAATTGATTTATTGATTGGTATATTATTCGAAATTAAAACTTAGGAGCCAGTTTCAAAGATCCAAAACACAGTAAGCGCAGAAAATATACAACTGTAGAATTGATTTGGGTATCGTATACTTTCTTTAGTACTTGCACTTAACAAGAACAATAAACACCAAAAGCAAAATACAATATTTATTTTTTGGGAGTTGATTTTAATCAACTCTCCTATGCAGTTACCCTGGCAAACCGAGAGTGAAACAGTGTCTGGACCTAAGCACAAATCATCACCGCTGACAAGACGTAGATCTTGAAAATAATAGATAGATTCAGTGTACTGTATGCAGTACCATTGTTTTTCAAAAGAAAAGTATCTATAAATACCTTGAAAATAGTCAGATTTTATATAGTACGAACAATTCAATTGTTTTTTTGTAGTTGCATGTATTCCTACGCTAGAATTCAATATAGTCTCGTTCAACCAGACGCTCGGCTGTCTTCGTAAATCTCCGACAAGCAGAGAGTCTCTCTTGGTAGTAGGAGATTAACGGAGACAGCCGAGCGTCTGGTTGAACGAGACTAGAGTTCAATATCGCTTGGATCCAGACGTGTACAATTGTTAGAAACATTTCGATTACTAATACAGATGGATGGAATTAATTCTATCTTTAAATATTATACAACATGATTCATATGGAGTTTTCTCGAAATTCTTGTCGGAAAAGTTCGAGAATTCATATCAAAAAAATTTGCATAACATATCGTTGATTTTGAAATTGATAAAAATCAATAAAATCAACTCCCGACAGTACTTTGATCGCATTTGCGTTCTTGCATTACAGAAAGTCACTTCCACACAATCTGCAATATTCAACATATTCAACATCAATCATATCTGAAAACTTCTGAAGTTTTCATTTGACAAGCAGCTTCTCATGTATGCTCAAGAGCACATTACCATAATACCGGTATACGCAATAAGAACCTTATCAAGTACTGATTACCACAACCATTCATGCAAAGAACGCCAGAATGAATACATGTCGAACACGACTTACCTACAAAACCGCCTTTAACTCTTATTGGCGTTTCCACAAAAAAAAATAATTTTATTCTAATTCACCGAATTCAACCGAAATAAATTATGTATAGTATTTATTGCAACAACTTTTCTTGATAATGGAAATCTGTTGGAGATGATAAGAAACTTCCAAATGATCGATTGTTAAAACCATAGAAACTTTATTTTACTTTGATTTTCATCACATGATCACAGTGTTTGGTTTGTTAAAGTCGATGCCTTTTGCAACAGCGGCAACCAGGTTTCGTTTGATTCAGTACAATATGTTATATCTGTCGAATCCATGGCCTCATATGCAAAAAAAATCTTTAAAAACCTTGTTCCCTACTCCCACACATGAGTGGAAAACTAAATGCATGGCTATCATAATCAAGTATTTTTCTGTTGATTTGAAAAATTATTTCAAGGTGTAGTGGGGTACCTTAATTATCATTTATTGATTTTTTTTTACATCGTTATGCAAATGAGAATTATATACGTCCATTAGAGATTAAGTAATTTTATCAGTCAAACATTGTTTTTCCAATTAATGGACCACGTTTAAATAACCATCTAGTAAGATAACAAAGGTCAGTTATACCGCCTTTGTTATCGTGATTTGAACTCGAATCAAGTTCAAATTATCTACAACAATTCTTTAAATTACTTCAATTAAACTTTGCATGAAAGGTCCACTTACATTTGTCCAACTTTTCGTCATACAGGTATAATGTATTAGGAAAATTTTATAAGCGTTCCTACCTCTGACATTCACAGATGTGTTACCAAATTTTTATATTTTCGTTTATTATACCCGCACTTTCTAAAGAAAGTTCGGGTATATTGTTGTTACCCTGTTCCGTCCGTCCGTCCGTCTGTCCGTCTGTCCGTCCGTCCGTCTGTCACGTTTTACTTTCTCAAACTGCTCTTACATCTTATAAACCAGCAAACTGAACTCTTGGAGTTTGATTGGGGTATCATGTTGTTTTGTAAAAAGGTTTCAAAAATTCTCTGTTAGTCCTGGGGGTCAAATAATTGGAAAAAAAATGACGTTTTTTCACAAAAAACCTTCTTCCTCGAACTCCTCCTACATTTTCAACAGTAGACAAATCATCTTTTGGAATATGTTTTAGGGTATCCTAAAGATGCGCAATAAGGTTTCGTAATTTTCAATTTTGTCCTGGGGGTCATTTAATGGCTGAAAAATGACGGTTTTTTGTTTTTGTTTTTTACAAAAAAACTGGTTTCAAAAACGTCTTTTTTTTTGGCAGTAGCCAAATGATCTTCTAGAATATGTTTGGGGGTATCATATTGAGGCGTGATCAGGTTCCAGAATTTTTTTTTGTATTAAGGGGATCAGTGGGCAACAAAAAATGACGTTTTTTTGCAAAAAAAATATGGTTCCCAGAACTCCTCTTACAACTTTTGGAGTAGCTACGTCATCTCTTGGGATATAATTGGGGCTGTCCTATAGTTGTGCAATAAGGTTTTAAAAATTTAAATTTCATCCAGGGAGTCAAATAGTAGCAGAAAATTGACGTTTATCACTGAAAAAAAACCCCATTGATCCAAGAGCTCCTCTTATGATTTAATGGATAGACAATCATATCTTGGGATATGATAGGGACTGTTCTATAGATGTGCAGTAAGGTTTTAAAAATTTTAATTTCATCCAGGGAGTCAAAAAGTAGCAGAAAATTGACGTTTATCACTTCAAAAAAACATAGATCCTAGAACTCCTTTTATGATTTAATGGATAGACACATCATATCTTGGGATATGATAGGAACTGTTCCATAGATGTGCATTACGGTTTTGAAAAATTAAATTTAACCCTGAGGCCCATTACCTACCGGTTAACATACCTTTTGATGCCCTTTAAGGATCAAGAATATATATGCTTAAGGGGTGGGGATCTCAACCGTTTTCGAGATATTCGTGCACTTCCTGTTCAAGGGGGGTCATGACCACCCCCGGGGCCCATGACCTACATACCGTTTGATGCCCCTTGACACAAGGAACAAGAATATATATGGTTTAAGGGTGGGGATCTCAACTGTTTTGAAGATACTAAGGGACTTGCTGTTTGAGGGTGTCAGGACCACCCACAGGGCCCATGACCTACATAACATTTGATGCCCCTTTTGATCGGAAACATGAATATATATGGTTTAGGGGTCATGATTATAACAGTTTCTGAGATATATGGTAATTTCAAATTCCTGGGGGGTGGGGATGACCCCTGGGGTCAGATCTAATAAACCCTATATATTGCCAGTAACAGCCAAAATATGATTATGAAAACCCTATATTATAATCTTTGTCCGTTTTCAAGTTACCATTTACAATAGAGTCTACGATTCTTTCTACAAGGTTCAATGTTAGACTTCACACCCTTTTGACACCCCCTCCCCCCTCCCCCGAAAAGTGGTTGTCTAACCCAAAATGAGAAATATCAAACCAGGTGCACAACTAGATATGCAGGCCTATCATATCCTAGAGTTTTGTATAATTCTGTTCAGCCATCTCTGAGAAATAAGTTCAGAGCAGGGAAGAAGAAAAAGAAGATGAAGAATAATAATACTTGTATTAAGAACCGTACAAGAACAATAAGTCTCCAAATTTCATTCGGGAGAATTAATAATAAAGATGAAATAGAGATAGGATCATCAAACATCAATAATTTAAAGATAATTGACAATTTCTGATTCTAAGGGGGTCAGGATGACCCCTTAGGGTCATGACTTACATGCCATAATGATCTGATGCGCCTGCATGACCTAAGGAGAAATAATATCTTTGGATTAAGGTGGGGATCTCAATGGTTTTTATGATATTTAATAATTTCAGGAAGAGCACTAATGGGATCATGACCTACATACCATCTTAAATGCCTTGAACAAAGAAACAATAATATAATATGTACATGATATATGATTCAATTTAAGAACCCAGATATAGATCAATCATCTGTTTTTTAATACTTCCTGTGTATATATACATGTACATGTATTAGTTTGTGTTTTGTTCTATACTATTCATGTTCATGACTGTATTATGGCTTAGTCTTATTTTAAATTACATTAAAAAATTGTCAAATATATGACTTGGAACCCCACTCCCAAACAAACTCAAATATAAACTGTCCCCCCCCCCTCCCTTGTCGAATGATCTATTAAAATCAAAATATAATTTGGGTGTCTAAAAACTTTTATAAACTGGTAAAAAATGTTATTCTTAAAAAAAATTATATTACACCTTGCATAATTGACAAATGCATCTATTGAGATAAGATCAGAGGTCATATTTCTACCTTGGGATCAATAAGTAGTATTCATTGACAAGTTAAAATTAATAACAATAAATGATTCAAATTATAAATGTTTATACTCCACATTCACCCCCCCCCCCCAATCTAACCTGGTTATAAAGATTCAGTCTTTTTAATACATTCTTACATGTGTACAGTAGCAAATTTTTCTTGATTGCTTTTTCTCTCGTGATTCACATTAACATTTTGGAAATTGCTTAATTTTTAAGATTTATAAACAGAATGTTATATGCATCACTTCCATGTGTATTCGCCTATTTGGGGCAATTGTAAAGTCTCCTAAACAAAGCAGTGACATCATTAGGCTAGGAATTACCTACATTGATCAAACACTACTGTATTACATATGAATAAGATAAAATACATTATTATTTCTAGTTCTAAAATGTCAGGGTGTCTCCAAGGGGGCATAATCTATATACAATTTTACGCACAATGACACAAAGAGCAAAAATAAATTATATGGTTTAGGGATGAGTATCTCAGATCTCAGAAGTTAACAAAATATACAGTGTATCATATCATTTCCTATTTCATAAAGGCAGGGGGGGGGGGGGTTAAAGACAACACCTGGGGGTCATTAATGTACTTTACACCATTTGATGCATCGATCATAATGACATTAGAAGATATTTTGTATTTTCCTGTTTCGTGGGGCCAGAACAGTCCCATAAGGTCATGACCTACATTGTATTTGATGCATTATAATACATTAAGAAAGAAATGCTCCTTCCTTCCTATTATAATACACCTACTTACATGTAATACACAAATTTAATAAGAAATTGTTTATACAGGGTCAATATGGGGTCACTCAATAGTGCATGCAGTCTGACAAATGAAAAAAATAACTTTTGCAACTAAAATGACAGAAACTTTACAAATGCGATAGGATAGGTAACGATGATAAGCTTATTTAAATATTAAAAGATAATATGATACAGTATGCTGTCAAAGGGAGATTACATTTAGAAAGTGAAAGTAGAACTTACATTATGTATGCTGGCATCTCATTATATTGTGCTACTGCTACTACATGTATTATGCTTACCTAAATTGGTCAACATCATAATGATAATCCAATTAAAACACAATAATGAATTCCTTTAGGTGATCTTAACTAATCCTTTTCTGCATACGGAAAACACAGACATGTATGTATGAGTGTTGCTAAAACGCGGAACGGAAAACGGAACGGAATGGAAAATATCATCACGTTTATCGCTTAAAAAGGGTATAGACTGGCCAGAAACGATTTACTTTGTATCTTTTATCTATATCTAATGAATGATTATCAGCATGTTGCTATCTTATTAATATTCATATGAATGTCTATCAAGTATAGCATTGTATTCATTCGGCTTTAGTTGAGTTCGAAACGGAAAAACCAAATGTATACGAATTGTGAAACATTACCATGATTACACGAGCAAATTAGCTATAACTTTTTTGCTCATTTTTCTTATATGGTATTGCTGGCATATCAGCGTAACGTACGCAGTTAGTGAAAGCGGTTTATGCGTGTTTTGAGTATTTTTATATTTCAAATATGATGTACATGTATATATAAACTTACATCAAAATTGAATTATTTTCGGTGTTCTAGACGATCTTTTATCATACAGACGATACAGTATAATTCAGATGGAAGAAGAAAAAACCGTAGGACTGACGACATTAAAAATTAAAATACAGTAAACATTAAAATACCCGGTAATTTGTGAAACAAGTAATTTGTGAAACTAGTATTTTTAGCAATGCAATTTTGTTTACGTTTGCATTACTAAGCATTTGTTTATTCCAGCAGCTATATACATATGATCCGTATAGAGAGCTCTAGACGTTGCATGGTTTGATTTTCCGATTATATATTGGGACTATAGTCTGTCGATCCCAAAATATTCATGCAGCACATTCGGGCGATTTATAATGGAAAATGTTGATATCTTTTCTCCATTTGGAAGTCACTCAGAAGACATTGCACAATTTTTCAACACTATCATCCGGGTCTGTTGAAATGCAAAACCCCGTAGACTTCTTTATTTTTAGCCGTGTATTTATACCAGCTGATAAGCTAGAGAGGACGTTTTAAAGAAAGAATAATGATAATGTTTAATGCTTCTAAAAGAGAATCGCTTGAACCCTGAGGTATATATAAATATAGAGCAAAAAGTGAATCGAGGATATTTTGGGACAGAATATAGGGGTCAATGCATGTACTGTTAATTTTGAGGAAATAAATATTCTTGAATAAATAATCTAATATTGCTTATCTTTCAAAAAAAAATAAAAAGGTACATAAAGTATATCGTTTTAGCATGATTAACAAATCTATGAGGTAAATAACATTAGATAAGATTTTCCGTTTTCCCTTCCGTTCCGCTTTCCGTTCCGTTTTCCGTTCCGCGTTTTAGCAACACCCACGTAGTATACACGTGAACCCATCTAATCGAAGAGCTGGGTAAAACTAGTACCCGCTAATGAGATATGCAGACCTGTGTTGTGTACGTAACTTCAGACAAAGATCATACTTTGTAACATGCATGTATTTTTATGCCATATTCTTCAAATCCACTTGCACTATAACAGCTTTAAGGTGGTGCAGGACACCTGCATATTGTGATGTACATGTATACTTTCTATTGAGATAAACAATTAAGTATATTAAATATTGATTAAATATTTACCCCCAAAATAATGTTACCTAACATTGAAGCGCAATGGGTTAGAGCGTTTACATGTCTGTAAGAGCATTGGGGTCCAAGGTGTATTTTTATGGTAATTTTACAATTGATATAAATGAATTTTCATGGGGGGTTGGGGGGGGGGGGGTCAGGACCCCTCACTCCCACCCCTTCTCTAGATCTGTGCTCACGATGATGTTCATGTAGGCACACAGAAGCAAATCTAAAACCGGCAAACGCCACGGGGAGGGGGCATAATTTAATTTTTAATTTTGTTTGTAATAATTATATAGATCATTATACTTTCTATTACATAAAATGTTAAGATTATTGATTAACTGAAAATTCACTGCAAACAGTTCTACCCCAAATTGCACATAAAGTGCTGCTCATGTCACGATGTGTATTATCATATGGGAAGGGATCTCATCCTTCAGTAATGAAAATTATAAATTTTAATTGTATTACCGGAGCTTGCATGTAAACTGGTACAAAACAGTGTTATTTAGGGGCAAACACATGGTGCGGGTATTACTGTCTAATGACAGCATCTAGTTTCATTTGCTTGTATCAGATTGGGTGCAAGGAAACAGGAAATGTACGAAACATTCTAAACGAAATACTCGAAACACAAAAATACGACAAACGAGTACGTCCGGTGACGAATGAATCCCGATCAATTGGTGTCAGTGCTTCTCTGTTTATTTCAGGGATAAAATACCTGAACGAGAAAACTGGGGTATTTTCCGTTACAAGTTTCTATGGGTAACTTGAAGAGATGAGTATCTCGTTTGGGAACCTAAGCTGTACAACAATGTGTCTTCGTTTAAAAGAACCAACAGCTTTAGGTGGGGATTTCTACTATTTACTTGTCAAATATACAGGTGAAGTCATATGGTGGCAGTTCTCAGTCTTTGAGGCTCGCTGCAAAGTCCCTTACTTCCCATTTTAAAACCCAAATATGTCGACTGGTTTTTTCTATTTGGAACCATGATAATAAAACAGTATACATTTTAAAAACTGATAGACATGTTGGTTTATATCATTTCTTTGAAAACAGAATATGGTCTATTGCAGAAAACAACTCAGCTTAAAGTTTCATTTACTCTGAAAAGGAAGTACCGGTTTTATCTGTGGAATGTAGTCGTTCCTGCAATTCTGTTGGGGTTTTTAAAGATCTTTGCGTTCCTCATTCCTGCTCAAAGTGGAGAGAAGGTTTCATTTGCGGTGACCCTTTTCCTGTCGAATGGAGTATTCCTGAGAATTCGGACTCGGTTTGTCTGATTTGCGCTTACATGGTGATTCAGCTAACTCTCGAAGTGTTGCTCGTCTTTATTGTGAACATGCACGTACACATCTGTAATCGAGAAAACTACCTCCTGTTCTTGCAATATGAAATGCGCCTGATTCGGCTTTTCAAGAAGACATCTCTAGAAGAATGCAACAGAAGACACAATGAAAGGAATACTGATTGGATGGTATTGTCGTGTGCTATTGACAAACTGATGTTGATTTTGATGACAAAATGCACTACCGTACAATGCCTTTATCAACCATTTTAGTAAGAGTAAAAGATTCGCAAAAATATGTTGCAAAGAAAGAAAATACAAAGTGAGAGATATGAGGTGAAATATCGTGCGACACACTGCGTTACTGTTAGGGTTCTGGAAACGGGTAGTTTGGACCAAGGCTCATACTCTTCCCTTATGTCATTCAGCCTGCAGTTTTAGGGCACTGATTCTCTTGATGACGATTAATAAAGGTAGAGGTAGTTTCCTCATCTCGGGTTACGTTAGTTTACTATGGTACGACGGTTTTCTCTACCTGGGACTAAGACTATGGAAATATGAAAATATATTTGCCAAAAACGACATTTTGAACCAGACTTGCATCATTTCGCGAGATGGGAAAGTCTTTTTTCTATCAATTGCTAAATGCAATGTATATACCCACTGTTGCCATTTCAAGTTTGTGAAACAAAACTCAACATAGATGTACATTGCGTCTATCTTTTGCCGTGTTGTTAATAGTTTAGATTCTAATTAACTTTCATGGAACTCTAAGAATCGATTTTCCTGTTTATGTCGCCATTGATTTAATTGTTTTACTTTTTATTCTAATAATCACTGCAGTCAAGATATTTCAAAGATGCCATTTTCAGTTAATCGAGCTACGAAGCGATTCACGTGTTATAGCCGATTCCTTGACTGCAAAAATCGGCAATGATATTGAAAAAGGTTTCAAAAGTAACCTTATTTCATATAACATACTGTATAACTTAATGCACTGCTGTTTGTGTTTTAGCTTTTTGTGCGATGTTAGTCTTTTATTTTTTTTTTATCACAGCCCGTATGACTTTAACGTAACCTACGATTTTTTGATAAAAAAAATTAAAACTGTCGAAACAGAACTTCTCCTTGATAGTGGCAATTTTTTGTCCAGAGATTATAACCAAAACGTCTAATTACCGATTTCTTGAAGTCATAAAAACTCTATTTTCCTTAATTTTCCAAACTTTCTCCACATTAAATAGTATACGAGGTTTGATTGTTGGTCAACGCCTTTTGCAACAGAGAACGCAAAGTTTTAAACAGTACAATGTGTCAGTAAAACCCAAGTCGCCCGGATTTGTCGTAGCAGCTGTGTCGTAAGGAATATTACCATAAAAAATTATTGGCAGTTCATGTTGTATATCTTTTGTAACGAAAACATTTAAAGCGTAAATAGAATTACTATTTCGACCGCTTGTGTTTTCTCCTATCAATGTGACTTTAATCAGTGACATTTTATTTATATCTCACTTCTACTTATCATATACCTTTTCAATTATCATTACATTAGTAGGTTCGCCATCGTTGCACAAATGATCTTTCTACGTTTGATGGAGATGAATCAAATTTATTTGGTAAGCCGAATGCTATTTACTAATTAAAATCAAATACCTGTCGAAAAAACTTTGTTGAATTTTTCCCAAATGCCTCGTATAAATGTATTGTCGAATGTGATGCTTATTAATAGTAGCCATTCAATTGAAACGGACTGTTTCCCCTTGTGCATTCAGTTAATGGACCCGATTAGATAGCCTTCTACGACAATAAAAGACAATTGTGTTTTATATCCATTTAAGCTCTTACATCATCGATTGAATTATCAATAATTTTGCCAAATATCTCAATAAAGCTTTGTGTGAAAAAAAATCAACGTTTTTTCATTTACTTGTCGTCACACGTCTACTTCTTTAAGCACATTTTATAAGCATCACTGCTTCTAAAAATGGCTGGTGTGAGAACATTCTTATGTGGTTTCGTCTTTTTCTATTGCTTAAGTCTCATTGGGGGTCAGGAAACAGAAAATGTACGAAACATTCTGAACGAAATATTTGAAATACAGAAATACGACAAACGAATACGCCCTGTGAGAAATGAGTCCCAATCAATTGGTGTTAGCGTATCTCTGTTTATTTCAGGGATAAATTACCTGGATGAGAAAACTGGGGTATTTTCCGTAACAGGGTTTCTCCAGGTAACTTGGAGAGATGAGTTTCTTGTTTGGGAACCCAAGTTGTACAACAACGTGTCTTCGTTTACCATTCCCCAAGATAGCATTTGGATACCTGACTTATTTCTCAGGAATGGGGTAAAAGCAGCAACTGGTTTAGGTGGAGATTTCTATTATTTACCCGTCAGTTATACGGGCGACCTAATATGGTGGCCGTTCTCGGTTTTTAATGCTCACTGCCAAGTTGATGTCGCATTTTTTCCGTTTGATACTCAAACCTGCCGACTGGTTTTTTCTATTTGGAACCATGATAAGAAAACCGTGAACATTGTAAAAACTAACAGATACGTGGGTACATACCATTTCTTTGAAAACGGAATATGGTTGGTTGCAGGAAACAAAAGTTTTTTAGAACTGGACGAAGTTTGGGAATATAGCCAGCTAACTATTTCATTTACCTTGAAAAGGAAGTACCAGTTTCATCTGTGGAATTTAATTATTCCAATAATTCTGTTGGGATTTTTAAAAATCTTTGCGTTCTTCATTCCTGCTCCAAGTGGAGAGAAGGTTTCATTTGCGGTGACCCTTTTTCTGTCGTACGGGATATTCCTGAACTTGCTCACCTCATCTTTGCCTGAGAATTCGGACTCGGTTTGTCTGATTTGCGCTTACATGGTAATTCAGCTAACTATCGGAGTCATGCTCGTCTTTACTGTGAGCATGCAGGTACACATCTGTAATCGAGAGAAATACCTCCTGTTTTCGCGATATGAAATGCGTCTGATTCGGCTTTTCAAGAAGACGTCTCTAGAAGAAAGCAACAGAAGACCCAATGAAACGGATACTGATTGGACGGTATTGTCGTCTGCTATTGACAAACTGATGATAATTTTGATGACAACATTTGAGATCTTTTTGATAATTTTATTCTTTGTTTTATTCTACCTAAATGGTTAAGATGCGACAAACCCTCGAAGAGTTTTGTGAGTATTATTACGAGAACATATTTTTAAAGTGTAGAATAGCAGATAACCTATCTGAATCAAACTGTTTGGTTCTTTTATTTTGATGTCAAAGGAAATATTTTAGAGATTCTCCGAAAGAGAAAAAGCTGCCAAGCTTTGCTAGTTTATTGTAGGAAAGAAAAAGGAATCTGAGAGAGAGAGAGAGAGAGAGAGAGAGAGAGAGAGAGAGAGAGAGAGAGAGAGTTGACATTAGGGTTTGGGAAACAGGACCAAGGCTCAAACTCTTTCATTTTGCCATTAGACAAAATGCAGTTAGGTAGAAGGTAACAACAAGGAGACCTTCATAAACTTTCTTATATTAGATATGATTATCATAGCAAATAGATAGTCTATTTAAAATGGTTGTTTAAGCAGACAAAGAAACAAAACAATGCAAAACAAAACTTTTCCATAGCCATCAAGTTAATAAATAAAGACAAATGATGAGAAAAATACACGTATTCTTTGTTATGTAGAGTTTGGTTACATGATCAGCGACCATATGCGACTGTAAACTGACTCTTGGTTAGAAAAAGAATATAAGTTAATAATATATTTCTTGTAAAGCAATATGACAAACAGATTCGAAGACACGTTTGTTTATTTGTCAGCCCACACTAAGAGGCCATCAACTCTCTCGATGATGTTAATTAAGGTAGTTTCTTCTCCTCGGATTACGTTTATTTAGCTTACGATGGTAATAAGGTTTTTTTTACCTGAGACCAAGACTATTTTGAAAATATAAATCTATTTGCCAAAAAACGAGATTTTTTAAACCACATTTGATGTAAAAAAAAAAATGGACTTTTGAATCATGAAGAAAAATCATTTAACGAGATGAGAAGATTTTTTTCTATCAATACATAGAACATACTTGACAAGTCACAATGTACGGGTGTATATTAGTCTTTTCAAGTTTTTGAAACAAATTCAACATAGATATACATTGTGTACGCAATGTTCCTATCTTCGCCGATTTTTCAACATCTTCTCTTCTACTCCCATACATGTGAGGAAAAAACTGAATGCATAGTTATAATGTCCATGAAGCCTTCTACCAGAATTTTGAAATTCATGGCCCCTAGATCAGGAGGTCAGACTGTAGGGTGGACCAACTTTGGGCATATAGTGAAAATGTATTTTATCTTAGAAAATCTTCTTCTCTACTCCCAGATCATCGTCCGATACCCACGGTTGGTCTCGCTTCTAGCTTCTAAGAGAAGCGAGACCGACCGTGGGTATCCGACGATGCTCCCAGATATATCTGAATAAAACTGAGTGCATGGTTATGATGTCCACAGACTCCTCTACCTAAATTGTGAAATTCATTATCATGCCCATGGGACAGGGCTTAAGGCCCTATGGCGGGGTCAATTTAGCTATATAGTGAAAATGTATGAAATTTTAGAAATCTTCTTTTTTTACTCCCACACATGTGGGGGAAAACAGAATACATGGTTTTAATGCCCACGAACTCCTCTACCTAAATTGTGACATTCATGGTCCCTGGGTCAGGGGTTCATTTCGTAGGGTTGGGAGGGGGCAAAATGGCCATATAGTGTTAGTGAATATAATGATTAAGAATCTTCCCATAGACACAGATCATGCAAAAAAAACTAACTGCATCATTAGAAAAAAAAATCATCCGGTCATAATATTTCATGTCACCTGCCTGTAAGGCAAGGATTATGGCTGGGAAGGACGGGGGGGGGGGGTATGTTTTTATCTTATTATTGTATTCTGCTCAGGAATTTCAATGAAAGAAATGAGTTAATTTAACTGTTTAGAAAAGAAAAATAATGAAGCTGTCCATCAAAATTATCGATAAGATATTGTAAAAGCATTTGAAAAGAGTTCATGGAAGAGAATTATGACAGTTTATGGAGTTTTCTTCCCTTGCTTCTTCATAATGGAGTTATCTTCCTTTGCTTGTTCACATTTATCAAATTATCATTAAATATAGTTTAATTAAGAAGTTGTATGATCAAAGTAGTTTTGCAAGTATTTTTATCATTTAAAACAAAAACAGAATAAATAAGGCCCATATGAACATAAAGCCTATTTTGAAAGTTAGCAGACCTGGGAAAAATATTATGTATGATAGTTGTGCTACTTTTCAGTAGTAGGTCATACACTCTGCTACAAGTGATGGGTTTTGTGCTAAACTATAGGATAAATAGGATTTTTTCCAAAAGATTTCAGGCAGGGAAGTGAATGTCATTACAATATTATAATTTTCTAATCCATAATGAAACTCAACTAAATGCATTTATGAGACTCCTTCACAATTTTGTACATGGGCTATGGTACTCAGTTGACCGTTTATTAAGGCCTATTGGCCTCCTTTTTCGTTTATCACGGAACTTTAAGAATACTCTTTTTCTGTTTATGTTTCCGTTTTTATTCTAAAAGTCACTGCAGTCAAGATACCATTCTAACGAATTTTCTAAAAATTCGTCCGTAAGTTATTCGATCCACGAGGCGATTCACGTGCTTTAGACGATACCGCCATTCCCAAAATCGGCAAAGATATTGAAAAGGGTTTCAGAAGTAACGTAATTACAGGTAACATACTACAGTATATAACTTCTGCTGTTTGTGTTTTAGGTTTATGTGCAATGTTTTTTCTTTCATTTATTATTGATAACAGCTCGTATGACTTAAATATAACGTATTTTCAGATTAAGACTAGGTATCGATTAGAGTGAAACGCAAGGTATGGATGTTGCGCTAGTTGTAAACAAATACTTGTATTGCATTTTTTAAAATGAATACGATGGTATGTTTACAATCATTATTATGACAGTGACCTGTGTGAGAACATTGTTTTGTGGTTTCGTCTTTTTCTATTGCTTTAATCTTATTGAGTGTCAGGAAACAGGAAATTTAAAAAATATTCTAAACGAAATATTTGAAACACAGAAATACGACAAACGAATACGCCCTGTGAGAAACGAGTCCCGATCAATTGATGTCAGCGTTTCTTTGTTTGTTTTAGGGATAAATTACCTGAATGAGAAAACCGGGGTTTTTTCCGTAACAGGGTTTCTTTTGGTACGTTGGAGAGATGAGTTTCTTGTTTGGGAGCCTAAACTATACAACAACGTGTCTTCGTTTACCATACCCCAAGATAGCATTTGGATACCTGACTTATTTCTCAGGAATGGGGTAAAAGAAGCAACTGGTTTAGGTGGAGATTTCTATTATTTACCCGTCAGTTATACGGGCGACGTCATATGGTGGCCGTTCTCGGTCTTTAATGCTCACTGCCAAGTTAATGTCGCTTTTTTTCCGTTTGATACCCAAACCTGCCGACTGTTGTTTTCTATTTGGAACCATATGTATAAGCAAGTAAACATTGCAAAAACGGAATAATACGTGGGTACATACCATTTCTTTGAAAACGGAATATGGTCTATTGCAGAAAACAAAAGTTATATAGAGCTGGACGAAGTTGGGGAATACAGCCAGCTCAATATTTCATTTACCTTGAAAAGGAAGAGTTGGTTTTATCTTTGGAATTTAATTATTCCCATAATTCTGTTGGGATTTTTGAAGATCTTTGCGTTCCTTGTTCCTGCTGAAAGTGGAGAGAAGGTTTCATTTGCGGTGACCCTTTTCCTGTCGTACGGGGTATTTCTGAACTTGCTCACCTCATCTTTGCCTGAGAATTCGGACTCGGTTTGTCTGGTTTGCTCATATATGGTGATTCAACTAACTCTCGGAGTCCTGCTTATCGTCATTGTAAACATGCAGGTACTAATCTGTAATCGAGAGAAACACCTCCTATTTTCGCGATATGAAATGCGTCTGATACTGCTTTTCAAGAAGAAATCTCTACAAGGATGCAACAGAGGACTCAACGTAAGGAATACCGATTGGACGCTATTGTCGTCTGCTATTGACAAAATGATGTTGATTGTAATGACAACATTTGAGTTCTTTTTGATAATTGTATTCTTTGTTATGTTCTATGTAAATGTTTAGAATGCAGCAAATCGTCGAAGAGTTTGGTCTTGTAAATCCAAGAGAGATAAAATTGTATATGTAAGTATAATTATTTACTAAAACGTATTTTTAAAAATGTAAAAGAACAGATAACCCTTCTGAAATCGAACTGTTTGGTTCGTTTAATTTGATGTAAAAGGAAATGTTTTAGAGATTCTCCAAAACAGAAAGTTTATTGTTTGGCAAAGTCTCATAATTTTTGTTTGGTAAATTGTTCTCTTCCTGAATTAGAATTAAACTAGAATTGATATTTTATGATCTATATGTAGTATTGCACACCTCAATTATGTGAAAACCAGCCAATGATTTGTCAAAATGGATTTCTTGTTCATCACATATTTCTTGCAGCTCTCAAGTAGGCGGATTACCACACACTGCAAAAATTTGATTTTTACAAGTAAAAATATTATTTACTATCAATACATGTAATAAAATTAGTCTTAAAACTGAGAGAGAGAGAGAGAGAGAGAGAGAGAGAGAGACAGACAGACAGAGAATGAGAGAGAGAGGGAGAGGGTGTGTTTGAGAAACGGGTACTTTGACCAAGACTCAAACTCTTACCTTGTGCCATTAAACATAATGCAGTTGTGTCAAAGGTGACAACCAGAAGACCTTCATAAACTTTCTAATATTAGATATGATTATCAAAGCATGAAGATGGTCTATTCAAAATGATTGTTTAAGAATTCATTTATGATACTATGCACGAAAAATAAAACAAGCAGACAGAGAAACAAAACAATACAAAGCAAAACTGTTCCATAGCCATCCAGTTCGTAAGTAGAAAAAAAAAGATGAGAAAAGTACAGATATTTTTTGTTATGTAGAGTTTGGTTACATGGTCAGCAACTATATGCGATTGTAAACTGACCTTTTGTTAGAAATTAGTTTATAATTAGTTAATGATATATGTGTTGTAAAGGAAAATGACAAACGGATTCGACCAGTTTTGCACGATGAAGACACGCTTGTTTTTTGTCAGCTTACACTTATAGGGCACCAACTCTCTCGATGACGTAAATTTAAGGTAGTTTCTTCTCCTCTGGTTACGTCTGCTTAGATTACGATGGTACGAAGTTTTTTTTCCTGGGACCAATGCCGTTTTGAAAATATAAAAAATTAATAGCAAAAAACGATGCTTTTTAACCAACTAAGTGTATAAAAAAATGGAGTTTTGAATCGTGAATAAGGAATCATTTCACGAGAAGAGAAGTTTTTTCTATCAATACATAGAACATACATGACAAGTTACAATGTATATTGGCCTTTTCAAGTTTTTGAAATAAAATTCAACATAGATATACATGTACATTGTAATCGCATTGTTTCTATCTTTTGTTGTGATTAGTTTAGATTTTATTTTTGTTTTTCATGGAACTTTAAGAACACGCCTTTTCTGTTGATGTTTCCGTTTTTATTCTTATAATCACTGCAGTCGAGATACCCTTCTAACAAATTTTCTAAAAAATCCTATCGAAAATTATTCGATCCACGAGGCGATTCACTTGCTATAGACGATGCCGCCATTCCCAAAATCAGCAAAGATATTGAGAAGAGTTTCAGAAGTAACGCAATTTCAGGCAACGGACTGTTTAACTTAATGCACTGCTGCTGACGTTTTATATGTCTGTGCAATGTTTTTTTTCTTTCATTTATTATTGATAACAGCTCCTAACGTGTATTCAGATAAGGACTATCGATTAGGGTTGGCAAAATGTACAAAATGTATATACTTGTATAACTATCAAGAGAGCAATATTTAAATGTTGGCATTAACAATTGTTCGTTATTAAATCGAACTGATTGGTTTAGTTTGATGTTAAAGGAAATTTTTCAAAGCTTAACTACTATAATTATAACGCGATAGAAAACAATTTTATCTTGGTTTGTACTCTTTTCGCAACAATTAATTTTTTTTAATAAATCCATAGAACAAGACCTGTATGAAACCATTTTTTAAAGAGAAAAAAAATATTTGGAATATGTTTTATCTCATTGAGGCAGTGCAAAAGTTTACATCATCTATATATAAAAGTGGAAAAATTTGACCCTTGACATGCCGGTATCATTATGGTTTTTTTTTCAGCCTTGTCGTTTAAGGCTCTTCTCTAAATACACCTAAACGAGGGTTGTTCGATAAGTTAAAATTATGTATTGTATGGTATCTTAAAAGCATCTAACTCAAAAATAGTGGAATGAACGTTACACTCCTTCAAAATATTGGCCGCGGTTTGAAATATATAACAAACGGCAAATACTTTCATGAAATGTGTCACGGTACGCTGATTTAGGTAGACCACTTGGGCACTGACTGATGGCTGAGTTAATGGCTTTTCGGGAACAGATAAAACTTTGTAAGTTTGGGGAAAAAGGAAAAAGTCGCATGAGGCTAGATCTGGATAAAATAGTGGGTGTGGCAAGAAGGTAACCTTCTTCGACTTTAAAAATTACTTCACAAGCTCAGATGTATGTAATGTCGCATTATCATGAAGTAGACAAACAAGTCTAAATACTGACACAGGGTGTCGTTTATGATAATATTTCTTGAGTTTTTTAAAATATTTTATAAACTAATTTCAGTAATACCGATCTGCAACACTTTTGTCCTTCGGCACCGAAATTTCTACGGCTAAACCATCATATTAAAAGAATATGCAATAAAGAAACGTCTTTGTGTTAATGGTTGTTTTGGCAACAATACAGTACCGATCAGACCCAACCTAACAGAAAGTAAACCCCAACTAAACCCTGGGTTTACTTTCTGGGTTTACTAGAGTGGACCCAGAGTAAACCCAGTGTAAACCCCAAGTAAACCCAGAGTGGACACAGAGAGTAAACCCCGATCAGAAGAATACCCTGAAAGCAGACGCTGCATGTGAAGTCGCAATATACAAGGGGCAGGAATTACAGGCAGTAGGATGATAAGATAAAATACAGGTCTGCTTCACACTTCAGTGCGTATAGCTGACTCCAAAAGCAATTCTCGAGTAAACCGAAAGTAAACCCCGAGTAAACCCAAAGTAAACCCCGAGTGGACCCAAATTTTCAAAAAGTAAACCCAAAGTAAACCTAGAAAGTAAACCCGGGGTTTAGTTGGGGTTTACTCTGGTGTTAGGTTGGGTCTGATCGGTACTTTATGTCTTCTACCGTCTTTAGTGAGCCGTGTTTTGTTTCTAATTGTTTCTTACTGGCTAGAAATAGAGAGGCTCTGTTTTGTCACCAGTAAAGTATTTGCAAATTTTCTTTGATTGAACTTGGGAAATATTTTAACAATAAACAGTTTGTACTCGTACCCGTGTTTAAATGGTCATCCGTGGAAAAGAAATATTTGATTATCGATGTGGCAGAAGTTTTTTTGTACTTTAAAAATACACTTCAAAATCAAATGATTCAGTGAAAGCCATACGCCAACAGCATTGGTTTTATCACTAATCGTTCATCTGATATCAATCTAAATTATTTGCATGACTTTGAGAAATTTGCATTTAATTGCCCCTGTCAGTCACAAGTCGGACAGATTTTGCTGCCTCTTTGACGGACTCTTTCTCGGTCAGAAATATCTGTCTCCACCCACGAACAGTCTCATAAGATACCTCATCAGACACATTAATCCCCTAAATCCGAAAATTCCTGCACTTCCAAACGACCGAAGTTTGTCAGAATTTTTATATAAGCTCTGATTTATTAAATATTCTTAACCAGTTTCCCAACCATTTTTACAACAATGGTCAACGACTGACTCTATTGAAATGACTATAAGTTTAAAACTGTATGGAGCTGAAGGGTCGTGTTTATTTTGTGTTCATATCGTTTGAATGTATAATAAACTTTGCAAGAGCATCATCATCCACGAAATCGTGCAAAGTGTTATAAAGCGCTGTGCTCAGCACACACACACACACACACACACACACACACACACACACACACACACACACACACACACACACACACACACACACACACATATATATATATATATATATATATATATATATATATATATATATATATATATATATATATATATATATATCCAAAGTCTCTTTTTCAATGAATAATAAACACCGACTGATGAAGACCGGTAACACGGTCGAAATATTTTGAAAATGTGTTTTAAAGTTTTAATATATATATATATATATATATATATATATATATATATATATATATATATATATATATATATATATATATATATATATATATATATATATATATATATAGGAATAGTTTTCCATACTCCATAAAACACATTCATGATATATTTCAAATGAAAAATATTGATTCAATATAATCGTATTTATTGGATAACATTTAAGCATACCTTGACAAGTAATTCAAAGCAATAAATGTACAGAAAAACTATTTGAATTTAACCAAGTCATTGATTAACAATAAAACTGGCCTCTCATCGGCAGGTGACACCAAATCTATGCGTTGTAAAATCATGCAACTTCTAAAAAAATATCAAAAAATAATGAAAAAAAAGCCTAGTAGTTAAGCGAAATGAAATGACCGGGAAAGTAGCCTTTGTCCTCTTTGCGTCAAGTTTGGTTACATGGTGTGCCACCATGTGTGAAGGAAAACTGACCGTTGGTTTAAAAAGGTTAATTTATGATAAATTTGTTGTTGGTGGATATGACAAACGAATTCGACCAGTGGTACATCAAGGGGACACTCTTGATTTAGATGTCAGCTTACAGTTTTCGTGCATCAACTCACTGGATGACGTGAAAGGTATTTTCTCTACTTCGGGTTACGTTATTTTACAGTGGTATGACAGTTATTTGACCTGGAACCCAGATCATTACGAAAACATAACGAAAATGTACTTGCCACAAAACGACATTTGGAAGCCAGATTTAGTGTTGAAAAATGGACTGAAATCATTTCGCGAAATGGGAGGTTCTTTTTTCTATCTATACGTTGATCATACTGGACTAGTTGTATGGTGGCCTTTTCAAGTTTTTGAAACAAAATGCCACATTGACATAACATACTTCCCATTTGATAGACAAATTTGCAACATAACACTAACAATATGGACACACACAGTTTACGAAGTCAACATTTCCAAAAGCAACCACGGATTAAACTTTTACGAGTTTTACCCGAACGGATTATGGGCCATCGATTCAACTTCATACTTTGTAAATACCAGTTCCGATGAATCAGAAGTAACCTTTACCTTTAACCTCAGCAGAAAACCCGGATTTTATATTCTGAAACTGATTTTGCCCATTTTCTTTTTAGGAAATCTGAACCTTGTCGTTTTTTTAATCCCAACCCAAAGTGAGGAAAAGGTAGCATTTGCCATCACGTTGTTCCTCTCTTTCGCCGTGTTTCTGAATATTTTAGATTCCATTCTTCCTGAGAACTCTGAGAACACGTCTTTTCTCTGTCTGTATGTCGTAATTGAGCTAACCGTTTCCGTCTTTATTCTAATAATCACTGCAGTTCAGATAAGAATTTGTCACAGAAACCCTTCAACACCTTTCAGTAGATTCCATCGTAAGCTGATCGATCTATCGAGGCGAGTCACGTGCTACAGACGATACCAATCCCCCCAAAACGCAGACGACAAGGATGAAATAGAAATTAAATCGGAAGTGGCGTCGTCAGAGGAAACAGATTGGACAGCTTTGTGTACTGCAGTTGATGTTTTAGCTTTCTGTGCAATGTTAATCATTCATGTATTTGTGATCACAGCTTTAATGACTTTAACATTCGTATACAGATAAAAATCTAGCATACTTGCAATAAAACACTGTTACATCGAAGTGGTCTTAAGTTACAACTTAAATGAGCAAAATTCAAACTTTTTCTCAACAAATGTAGAACGGACACCAGTGAACCCCTTTCATATTTTTTTCAGATTTTTAAATCTTCAAAATAAGTCTGCAGCTGCGCAGTTCGACAGCTGTTCTGAGTGATTGAAAAGGCATTGTCCTGTTCTTGTATGCATACTTTTCAAACAAAATGACATGAAGGACTGTAATTCATATTTATTGATTGTATATCTTCATGCAACATTTTTGGTCAGTTTCGGGCAGAAACAAGCCAGTTCATGATGTTTACATTCTTATCCTCAAATGTACAAGATCATCGGGCGGCACATCCCCCTTGAAGAAAAGTGACATTCAGTGTATTAACCTTCGTACAATGTGATCGATGTTCCTGTTTGCAGCGACCTAATGTTTTATCAAGATTGTGTTTTTAATCCTTCTAATGTATTTTTGCTTAATTGCACCAGTATATCAATGCTATAACTTGTGAGATATGACACCAATATCAACTGTGAGAAGTGCATGGAATAAAACAAATATTATACTAAAACACCTTAATTCGTCTGGAACTCGTATGTTGTAGATAAATATTATTGCACTGTTTTAATTTCTTTGATATCAATGTTTTAATGTCCATGGTTATAATCGAGTATTCATTACAATCAAACTACGAGGTCATATCTATTACATATGTAAGTATCTACAGTCCATGTAAATACAGCATTGCTATAAAGTAAATAATTAAAATCGAGCTACCCATTGATTGATGTGGAGGAGTCATTTGTTTATGTATACTGGTGTCTGTTAAACAGCAATGCAATTAAAGAACTTTGTAAACTTTTAATGAAAACAAATCAAACAACAGCTTTGTTTTTACCTGTTAAATAGCCCCATAAATTGACAGCCGTTAATGGTTCTTTAAATAAAAGTTAATACATGTAAACCACTTACAAAATGACTAAAAACAGATTTGTACAGTCCATCTCACTGCACTTTTTTCTCTCCCTGCCTTTCTATTTTAGTGTATAACCGTCTGAGACTTAATGGTACTACATACACTGGTGACAGTACGCATGTACTTCACTACACAACACAGTGGTCGACGCAGATGACGGTATTTCAGACAATTAAAGCAATATGAGCTGTATTTTTTAGAATTTTATTTTGCTGTAACAACCTGCTAATATGATAAGTCTGCATGTAACTTAAACTTTTATGATAAATAAGGTTGGAAAAAATCATTAATTTTTTACAGAGGAAAGATATCTCTTCTAAGGAACATATAGCAAATAAATTTGTGTACAGGACGACAATAATTCAATTTTGCTCCAATTAAGGCTCCTTAACTGCCCTTATCACAAAATTTTGGCGAAAAGAAATTTAAAAACCATGATATTTCTGTCATTTTAGTAGAAAATAATATTTTCGTTAAAAAAATTTTCATCAAGAAAATTGCAGCTCATATTGCTTTAAGTTGTAAAATGCACATTTTCGCCTGAAAACGCACTTCAAAACCACGTTCAAAATTAAAAGCGGATGTGTTTTATATTACTCAACACAATAAATGTGAAGACAAATTAGGATTAGTCTATATAGAAAATAATTAATATGTGGTCCATGCCATTTTTTCCAAACGAGCGCTAGCCTGATTGCAAAACAAAGAATTCTTTAACGTAACTCTGCATCTCACTTACTTTATTAAAATTTTTGATCGAGCATTAGCAAATACCCCCCCCCCCCCCTCCTCCAAAAAAAAGCATTTTTGATTACATAAACGATATTAAAAAAATCAGTTATAATGAAATTTATACGTTTTTAGCGTAAATCGCAAGGGTGTCCCTTTAACTGATCATAGTTTGTCATACATAATTATATCTTTACTACGACGTTTACTAATAAAGTAAGCGCCACGCTAAATAGTTATCTTACGTCAATCTCCTGGATAGACAAAAAGTTAATTTAAAAGTTTCAAAGTATGTCATTATTTTTTACTTCCGCAAAAAATGACGAAATTTAACTGTCACATTTTACTCCCTATATCACTTAAGTTTAAAAAAATATATCCCATGAAAGTGTACAGATAACATTCAAGCTTGCATTACTTGTATTTTAAATGGATGATAGCTACATATAGTCTGTCAACTTCTCTGAAGAGCTTGATAATGAAACTGTTCCTTTGTTTTATATTACAAAGTAGTTGTGGACGCGATGAAGTATCATTGGATTAAAAATCTACTTTTTTAAATTAATAGTCTTATAGATTAAGTCTTGTTTTATCATTATCATTTTTTAAATGTATGAGCAAAACCTCCCCATATCTATTAATATTGCTGGTATGTTTTTGCTTCATTATAAAGAGCAGTAACTGGTGCGAGGCATCGCTTTTTATTAACGTCATTTTATTTATCTTCGTAAAGTAAATAGTGATGTTCAAGACGACTATCATGTTTCACATAAACATTTTATTACATTTATAACGCAATACGAATAAAACGCTCGGAAAAGTCTTATATTGGGGGTTTATTTTAATATTTGGTCCATTGTTCTTTTGTGAGAAAGTTCATAAAACAACCGACTGCTTTTTCCAGAGTATACATGTACTTACTTCCAGTTCACTATAGTGCCAATAATGCCCATATTCTGGTCACCATTATATAAATAGTGCCTGTTTGGGAGGGTAACAGTTGAAATTGACACCCCGAGGAAACCATTGTCAAACGACGCGAAGCGGAGGTTGACAATGGTTTTCGAGGGGTGTCAATTTCAACTGTTATCCTCCCAAACAGGCACTATTTATTTTATTGTTATACTTTCATGTTAAATACTGAAATCTGATTGGTTAAGACGCAGTTAATAATATTTACTATTACCCTCAGCGTTAGCAACGCACTTGGCAACGGGTAACATTAAAAAATATTACATGCGCGAAAATTATGCGCGTACGGTTCGCTGTAGAATTCACGTTATTCCTATATAAAAGCAGTAAAATTTTCTTAAAAATTTTAAAAAAGACATTCAGTATTATATAAATAGTGCCTGTTTGGGAGGGTAACAGTTGAAATTGACACCCCGAGAAAGGTTGACAATGGTTTTCGAGGGGTGTCAATTTCAACTGTTATCCTCCCAAACAGGCACTATTTATTTTGTTATACTGAATGTCTTTTTTAAAATTTTAAAGAAAATTTTACTGCTTTTATATAGGAATAACGTGAATTCTACAGCGAACCGTACGCGCATAATTTTCGCGCATGTAACATTTTTTAATGTTACCCGTTGCCAAGTGCGTTGCTAACGCTGAGGGTAATAGTAAATATTATTAACTGCGTCTTAACCAATCAGATTTCAGTATTTAACATGAAAGTATAACAAAACAAAATAAATAGTGCCTGTTTGGGAGGATAACAGTTGAAATTGACACCCCGAGAAAACCATTGTCAACCTCCGCTTCGCGTCGGTTGACAATGGTTTTCTCGGGGTGTCAATTTCAACTGTTACCCTCCCAAACAGGCACTATTTATATAGTGTTACCCGTTGCTAAGTGTTTTGCTAACGCTACGGGTAATAGAAGAACGGATTATCAACTGCGCCTAAACCAATCAGATTTCAGTATTTAACATGAAAGTATAATAAACTATATTGACTCTGGTGATATGACCAAACTTGACAGCCCAATATGTTAAACATGGAAATTTAGTTGCTTCACAAGTTTTCAGAATTCAGATTATCCCCTGCAGGGGAGGACGCAGTATCCATTTATCGTTAACATTTATCCCAACCTTAAGTAGTGAACAGAAAATATCAAATAAGAGGTAAACGGTAAAATCTTTATTTCAAAATTAAAGGATAAAATTTGGTATCACAATATGTTGAACTAATGAGTTTAAAAACTAGATATCAAAATCATTGAACTTCTAAACCGAGAAAGTTGAGGTTCCATCAGAGACCGCACAAGTTTTGGTCAAAGACTTCATAAAATCTTGTCTCTGTTTGAAATTCAAAGAAGATATCTCGTCTTTAAAACTAGTTCAATCCATTTATAGCAAAGCTATGACACAAGATACAGTATATTTACAGTATTCTGTCAACATGCATAGTGTTTTTTTTCACTGAATATCTTAAAACAATTTTTACTTTGATATACTCAAAAAATAATATATTTGAAGAGATATCTCTATGAAAGCATTTCTAAAAAAAAAAAAAATGATCTGGGTATGTATAATATTTAAATATAAATTTTTAATAAAAAAAAAGAGGAAAAAAATGGACCTCGGTAATCTATAGTAAAAAATATTGCCATTTGTGACTTGTATAAAATAGCAAAGTTATTTGTTATTTAAAAATGAATTCAAATTTCAAAATAAATAAAATTCTCTGACATTTAAAAAAAAAATCATACATTTACATGTATTTGTTTATGAAAATTAAATTTAATAATGCACTAAAAGCAATATACATTTACATATATTGTTTCAAGAAAATCTTCCAAACATGAGAAAAAAAATATTGCTGTTGTGTTTTCTACAAAAATGGCACAGATTAATAAAACTTATATTTTCATAATTAAAGCTCTTCCTTAAGTTTGTAGGGACCCTGTCTAAACTCTTCTGGGACTTCTTCACTGGCTTCTGACTTCTTATAAAACCCTCTCTGAGTCAATAACTGGTTGCATTCTTCACGGTTCTTGTGCTCCAACTCAATCCTCTGTTGAAAACAACATTGCACCAAAACATTTATCATAGCTATCTTTCAAAATATACTTACTTAAGAAATAGACAATGCATCAAATAAATACAAATGTAATTATTTAGAATGTAATTCCATAATAACAAACAACATCAGAATTATTATTAGCACTTCACATTCAATCTCTTGGAAATTATCTATTTGCAACAATGAGGCTCTAGCAAACCACATGTCATTGAAAATTTCACACACGCTAATAAAAGTTGTTTTTACAGTATTTGCTATTTGCCAACTTTAGAAATACGTAGACGCCGATCATAAGTTTTATCCTATGAATTTGCAACATTTAAGTCCAAAGAAAAACAAGTGAAAAGCTGTCAATGTGACAGCAAACCGGGTTTTCTTTTATGTGAACTGTATCCATAATCCATGTCAACCCGTATCCAGTGAAATGGATAAGGTGAAAGGGTACCCTATATGCAATATTTTGCCAAAAAATGACTAAGTTCAAAAGCTAGTATTTTTTTCATAAATAATCAGAAATCAAAATCCTAGCAATATGCACACCTCTGATATATGTACAATTGATCTGCAAAAGAACAACTTCCTATCTTGAAAACTGTAGGAGTTATCCGTACAATGAGGGTACCCTATATGCAATATTTTGCCAAAATATGACTAAGTTCAAAAGCTAGTGTTTTTTTCATAAATTATCGGAAATCTAAATCCTAGCAATATGCACACCTCTAATATATGTACAATTGATCTGCAAAAGAACAACTTCCTATCTTGAAAACTGTAGGAGGAGTTATCCGTACAATGAGGGTACCCTTTTGGCAGCCGCCCGCCCACCATTTTCACCATTTTAATAACCGGATTTTTCCGTTGGAAAACCCGGTTAACAATTTTCAATAACAAATTAAATGATTATGAATCATTTTAGTGTAGCATTGAACCTTAAGAGTTAATGAAAAACATAACTTGAAAAGACATGTAGTAAACAGCATCACTTTTTTTAGTGTTTTATTACCTCTAGTTCCTCTCCACCTTTCCCTATGAGGATCAACTCGGGGGGAGCTCCTCCAACCTTCTTAAACTCTACATTATGACTGTAGTGTTTTAAGAAAAATCATATATTATTCATGTACGGTATATTATTCCTGTTCATGTTTTAAGTGTTTATCCTCAGTTATTGGTTAATACGAAGAGAAAATGGTGTCAGTTCTTAGATTTGGTACATGTATTATAGTTAAATATGAACAATAATGAAAAAATAATAATTATTTTTTAACCATAATCACCATGATCACTGCTGATAGGATACATACAGAAAATTAAGAGGTAAACAAATATGTTTGCAAAAGAATTTAGTCTTCTTCATGGGTTGGGTGTGGGAAATTTTCGATTCATAAGCCAAGTCTACCACAAGATGTTGGAGGCTAACATAAATGTCATTGACAGCTAAACCTACATAGAGGTGAAACGTCATAGTACAAAATGTCTTTGGAAGCAGCAAAACGTCTTGGCACAAACCATCCAGGTGAAACATCTTGTCACTCTTACACTAAACACTTGTAAAGCATATTATTGAGGAGTGGATTTGTGGTTTAACTTTAGTTACTGCTAAAAACAATCTGACAAAAACTAAGTAGAATGTTCTATCGTTAAAATGACAGATGTCCTACAGACCTGGTTTAACCTGAGTGTAGCCTGGTCACAGTAAGATTATTCTTTCTACAGGTTCGGCACAACCCCCTGTTTGGTTGTTTGAGTCCCATTTGGTGGTTAAATGCCCAAATGGTATACCTGTTTTACCTACCAAATGGGACTCATTTTTCGTTCATCGTGGATTACATTTTTCTGAAGAAAAAGCGCATCTTGTTTACCACCGGGGCTAGTACTCAGACATGTTTTCTTCATAATAATACACTCGTTAAAAAAATTCTATGTGTCAATTTTTCCGCACAGGTGTTTAGAAAAAGATCAAAATGTTAAGCATCCCGGGAGTCGCATATAAACAAATTATTTTTGTTTCCAAAAAGATCGATTTTATTTAAAAAACAACATGGCTTCATTCCTCGAACTCTTTACTTTTGATTCCTATCATCCGACAAGTGAAAAACATTTGGAGCCAATGAAAACAGTGATCTTTACTGATGTACGTTGAAT
Source organism: Magallana gigas (assembly GCF_902806645.1). Classification (NCBI taxonomy): domain Eukaryota; kingdom Metazoa; phylum Mollusca; class Bivalvia; order Ostreida; family Ostreidae; genus Magallana; species Magallana gigas. The sequence continues at coordinate 12,648,115 of NC_047564.1, forward strand.
GCTCAATTTAGGTATGGAGGCCTATGCGTGCTTTTAATTTAGTAAAATGCTGCGATTAAAGTCAGTCAGATTGTTAAAAAAATACCAAAGGTACAAGGTTTTAACGAGGCCGGGTCTAATTTTTTCTGCCCTAGATATTTGAATGAAATTTTTTACATGAATTTCTACTGATAAAATTATTATTTTAAGATAAAAAAAAATAAGACACCTACCACACCGTTTGTTAAAGGGGTCATCTCAAAGTTTGTTAATTTTTAACATAGGACCCTTCGGGATTTTGCTTGAAATGTATCAATTTTGCTCATTTTTTACAATTTTCTTAAACTTCTGCCCTAGGGATTTCTTTTTCTGTTCTACATGTTAAAGTTATTGCTAAAAGGCATCAAATGGTCAAATAAAAAAACCTTTTACCTCCTGGTTTGTTCCAGGGGTCTTATCAAAGTTGTTTTTTGTATGCCCAATTTCCCAGTTTGTCAGATAATGGCTATTTTTTATTTGACAAAGACGAAAATGGTGATCTTTATAGTATTATTAAAACATTTAGACATAGTTTAGTAATAAATAAATATATAACATCACATATTTAAGGTCATTAATATAAAATACGTGGTTACTGTTATGAAATATATGAATTAAGCTATATTTAGGCTGGTTAAGAAAACGTGGCAGAGGGCTAGGCTTGCTGAACCCTCTTCACATTTTCAACCTGAGCCCAAATATAGCTTATACTTCGAGACATTTATGTTTATTCCACAATATGATATCAATTTTACGCATCAAACGAGCTATTTTCAACAAATTTCGCTGAATATCTGCAGTTGAAACTATCATACCATGGCGTCAACAAAGCAAAAAGATGACTTCACAATACAAATGAAATGCTGCGCGAAAGCGTGCGTACTCGTTCTGTACTCAGCCTCGTTAAGTCATTATTTAGTTTAGAGTTAAAAAATTTTGATATTTTAGTTTTTAAGTACTTTTTAGTAAAAATTATTTTATTGCCCGTACATGCCTCCATATTAAAATTAGGAGATGGCATGCATCTAGAAATCATTCTTTTGATTGGGTGCAATTGTTTTTCACTTGCCGGATGATTGGGATCGAAAGTAAAGAGTTCGAGGAATGAAGCCATCCTGTTCTAGACAAAAACCAAGTCCAACAGTTAGGTTTCAGAAAGGATACAACAGAGGGAGATCCTCATAAATGAACCTCTTAACCTCTGGCAGCCTGTTTAAACGTCATCCACCACAGCTCTGTAAAACAGAAGAAAAAAATTGAGGTAATCAACTTCAAAAAAAACATTTTGTAAAATTATTTTCCAACACAGAGATACTCAGATAGTTCAAATGTGAAATACCTCCACTATAGCTCTGTACACTTCTTTGTCTTCCTCTGTTGCTAAAATGCCATGGGTTATTATACCCAAAAACAGTATGGTCCGCACGACAGACATATCGTGACTTGTGCAGTCACAATGTGTGTTGTGCTTTGTGTTTTCTCACGACGTGTCACACACCGGTTACGTTCTGTGAATTTATCGGGTTCGGGAAGCTTCTAAATTGGTACGACTATAGTCTGTCCCAAGATATTTTTGCCGCATATTTTCTATAATTATTCAATATTTATAAATACCTCTTGGTTCAGACGATGTTCATTCAATAGTATGAAAAAATCCCAAGATTTCCCCTTTGAAACGCCCCCTCTAGCTTGTCGGGTATCAGTACACGGCTAAAAATAAAAAGTCTACGAGGTTTTTCCATTGCCAAGGAGATGAAGACGCCCGGATGATAACGTTGAAAAATTGCGCGAGGTGTCCCGAGTATTTCCGAATGGAGAAAAGATGTCAACATTCCCCATTATAAATCTCCGTAGGAAATCTGTTTTCGTTCCTGTGAATTTTTACGAGGGAAAAATGATAATGTGTGAATGAAGTTATCTTGGGAATTTTACCTTTCATCGATTTTAATTGTACTTCAGTCACAGGTATGTGTATTTTTATTAAAAATCGTTCAAATATGCAGCATAAATATCTTGGGACAGACTATAACATCCGAGACATTTGTTTTAAGAATAAAAAAATTTAAAAAAAAAATTAAAAAAAGAAAAACAAAGAACCAATAATATTAGTTTTCGATATATTCGAAATCTTTCTATTAATATCAAGTATTCATTTAAATGGAATTATTTTTCATCTTGTTTTACTTCTTGAATACCATTAAATTTTATAAGTTAATGCAATATGTTAAAAACAATCAGTATAAAAAAATGAAATTGGAATATTTCTTCAATATCACAATTCTACAAAGTCATTGACATTTCTTAATTTTATCAGATTAATAAGGACTTTTATGGTAATTAGCATTATCATAACAATTTTGGGGCACCGGAAGTTAGTGTTTCACCATATTGGTTTTTGTTGACATTGGTGAGGAATTTCTTGCCTACGAAATTAGTTTTTTTGTACATCATAAAAGCAAGATGCCAGCAAAAGCAGAAGACATCATGAAAGGCTTTAAACTGTATCCTTTTAAGAATAGAAAAATGATACATTCATATTGATTTTAAATGATAACTGACATGTGAAAATGGTAATATTTCCTGATCAAACTCGCAGTGATTGTGAAATCGTAGTAAGTAACTTAAAAAACCCACCAAGGGTTTATTCAGTGACTGAATATAGCGCTATAACAATGTAATTGTTGAAATAACATTAAAATTTTCAAGTTAACCTATTTCGCAACTTCTCAGGAAATACTGAGAAAGATGTAGAGAATAGTTTTCAGTTGTTTTCCATAGAAACTCTTCTCAAAGTTTTGAATTTTAAAATATGTGAAACGGTGTAACCGTTGAGCCGAGTGCAGATTTTTTTATGCTTTAAATTGGTTGTGCAAATGAGCCGAAAGAAAATTTTTCAGCCAAGTATCCTGATTCAACTTTTTTCACAGATTTTCTTATATATATTAAGCCTTCGCAAGGCAGGCTTCTCCCGCCTCTCACTGCGCTTGGTATTAAAACATATTTTCGTTCATGGCTAGGGAAGATGCAATTTCCATATATCATCATACTAATTTCGCTTCTGAGCTGGGTCCTATTTAAGATGTTTGGCATCACATTCAAATAAAATAAACCTGATGTCCAAATATAAATCTATTGTCTGTCCCATGTTATTGTTTCCATTGCATTGGGACAATTTTAATTAAAATACACATATCTGTGAAAAAAGTACAGTTGAAATCAATGAAAGGGAAAATATTCAAGATACATATATTCATTAATGATTTACATTTAATATCATTTTTTTACTTCAAAACAATCACAGGAACAAAACAGATTTCTTACAAAGATTAATAATGGGAAATGTTGATATTTTTTCTTGATTCTGAACTGAAGTCACTCTGAATACCATGTACAATTTTTCAATGTTATCATTCAGGTATTATTCATATTGTTCAATGCAAAAACCCCATAGACGCCTTCATTTTTTAGCCATGTATTTAAACCTGATAACTAGAGGGGGCAATTCATAGGAGAAATTTTGGAAATTGTTCATTCTTTTGAATATCATATGAACCCCGAGGTATTTATGATTATTGAGTAATTAAGCAAAATGTAAATTGAGGATATTATCCTGAGACAAAGTATAACTGATAAAAAATCTGTAGAATACTCCTTTAAAATGAGTAGTTAAGAATGATAAATATGGTTAAGTAAAACAACTTTAGAATAATCTATAGCAAATAACTTCATGTTTGTCAATTTTTCAAGATATAAAGGTGTGACATATGAACAAAGAAATCTGGGATTTTAATTCTTCATCAATGATATGCATGTCAGACCTGAAATTGTCAGTATATAATTTTTTTTCTTCAAATCATGCCCAATATCAAATCCCAATATGTTTTGTTTATGCAAGCTTTCAGAAATGCAAGTGAAATCAATGCTACTGTGTATATTCATTATACACTAATACTACTGATACCATCGATTGATCCTTAACATGATAAAGAAACTGGATGAATTTGAGAGATGCTGACAATGGCAAAATTTTATGGCAGTCAAGTGATGATCTGTAAGTATTCTCTGTATTCATTTGGTATGATATTATGTGACATAAGTCTAACTGGAAACACATTTTTCTGTGATCTTAAATATCATTATTTTTAATATTTACATCATAAAATTGTAGATCAGCTCCAGGGCAAGACCATGAAGGTAAATGTAGATTAAAATTATTATTGAAATATTGTATATGTATTCATAATTTATATTGATGTAATTAAAAGAAGAAACATGTTAGTACATGAATTATGATGTAAAAAAGACAGCACAACAAGCATTTTGTGTTTTATTTCAATTCAGAAGTCTAATATACAGAGTGTTTGTTGATGAAATATTATGGATATTTTGTCACTTTTAAATGTTAAATGATCTTGTTACAGCAAGAGTTCCAAAGAAAATATTAAAGTGTAGAGCAGTTTCTCGGGAAATTAATTTTTCGTCTAAGGAAGCCATGGATAAATTCAGATTAGAGCAGAGAGTCTTATTTAAAGGAAAATGTCTAGAAGGTAAAGAGCTTTGACAATTATGGTTTTATTGTATTGATTCAATTCATTTTATAAAAGAATATTTATAGATGAATGTACACAATCTGAAAATTATCTGACAAGCACAGTGATCACATGACACATATTTAATGGATGGATACACATTGATGGGAATTTAGCCTCTAAAATAAATTAGGTCATAAATTGTCTTTTAATAAGAATAATATGACAATTAAATTTTTTCTAATTGTCTAGGCAAGGTTTTTTTTTTCTCCATAAGGATGTTTTGCCCTGATGAATGTTCAGACCTGCAGCATTTCAACCTGTAATAAATTAAACTTATACCAATGCAGTGGACTGTATAGAAAAAGTATGGGGAACATACATGTAGCCCAGTCAAGGCCAAAATGAAAGAATGCTAAGTTTCTCAGGCACAGCCTCATTGTGTCAAATGCCTCTGCATCGAACAATATTATTGTCATTGAAAAGGAGAATTACTCAATTTTTAATATTTTGTTTAAAAAAAAAAAAATCAAGTTGAGGTATTCCCTCGTCCAAATCTTGCAAGAGAATACTAGTACCTGCTCACTGCCTACCATAAAATATCATGTATAATATGCACTCGTGTATAATACGCACCCCAAATGTTGACCCAAAAATGGCGAAAAAACATCAGACCGGGTTATTATATCCCATTTGGGCAACTGGCCCCAACCTGATGAAGACACAAGTGGTGATGCAAAATTAAACATGAAATTGGATATTTTGTTTGAAAGCTTTTTCCTGTAATATTTTGTCTGTTTTTAGAATGGTTCTTTGAGTTTGGCTTTGTAATACCTGGTTCCACTAATACCTGGCAGTCTGTGATAGAAGCTGCCCCAGAGAGTCAAATGATGCCAGCAAATGTTTTAACGTAAGTCTGGAGAAGAGGTTCATTTGGTTTAAAACCAACATAATGAAATTGAAATTCCAACTAAGGTTCACTTGTCATAATGATGTAGAGAGGTTACAGGAAAACATTTATGTCAAAGGCTGAAAATCGATGTTTGTCAAAATCTATAAAACCTTGAATTAATGTATTAAGGACTTAAGGCCATCATTTTGCTTTTAAAAATGAAAATAACATTTTTTAACTCTGTAGATATGAAACTGCTCTATTAATAAATTGATAATAATTGTACTTTATACATTTTATTTTATGTCCATTTGTTTGTTTATTTCAGGGGTAATGTAATCATAGAGACACATTTTTTCGACGGTGATCTCCTAGTCAGCAAGTCCAAAGTGAAGATATTTTATGTATAGAACGGTTCACCAAGGCTGCAATTTTCCATTTCGCTGGTGTGTAGAAAATTACAATTCTGTTGATTTTATGAAATGAAGAGAATGATGACACCTGTGTTAGTAAATCATGAATAGTTGATCACAAACAGGACTCGCTCTGCTGTCAAAGTCATGGACTCGGATTTTGGTTCTTCCTTTGTACAATGATTGAAAGACGACATAGAGTTACAGTTCCTGTTGTGCACTTAAGATGAAAATCATAATTAATTGATAGTCTTAGATATACATGATCTATATTTTGTGGTTTCGTTGTAATTTAAACTTGATATCAGTTGATATGCTAAGGTTCCTCAAAACCTTATCTTTCTTCTTGACTGTGGCATAGTATAGAAATCATTAATGAATTGATATGAAAACTTTGATAGTAACCTGTAGAATCTGCACCATTAGAGGTTCTTTTGATACAATTTTGTAGAATCCTAAGCAAATTCTTTCATGTGTGTTTATGTTCACTTGAAATTGCTGTCATTTTGTACTTGGATGAATGTCTACATATTATGCTTCTGATCTGATTGTCTTGAAATTCATGTTGAGAGAATAGAAAAATCGAAATGCTTGAAGGAAGTAAGAATGATTGTGGTCATTGAGAGTGAGTGAACAAGTCTCCATTGCTATGAGATTATTTATATATCTGTGTCTTCATATTTTATGTCTTTTGATCTATCATTTGTTCACAAAATAATGATGGTTGAAAACCGTACATTTCTCTGTTGTTTTGAGTTGTTACGTGCAGTGTATGACAGAGATATGTGATGATATAGCTAGGGTAATAGCTTAATATCTTTATACAAAAACTTTGTTCTTTATGACATACCATATTTGTGTTGCTGCCCCTCTGTTAGAAATTCTGTATGTATACATGTACATCATGTGATATACATGTCAAAACATTCCTGTTCTGCTTGAGTGTCATATCTAAATGTTTCACAAAAAACTTAAATGTCTTTTTAACAGGTTATGTTAACCAGGTATTTATTTTACTGTGCTTGATATTTAAAGTATTAGCAATGTATATTTTCCAAATGAACTTTAATTCATTGTATATTGGAGAAACAAAGTTATTCTGTAGACATTCCTTGCAGTTCTATCTTAATTCTTATAAACAGGTGAGGAAATGCAACAACGAATTCTTATTTTATGGCGACTGCTTATACATGTACTAACAGTAACTTAAAATTGAGGAATTTGAAAGTTATTTCACTTTTAAACAAATAATTTTACATCTAAGACATAGCCATTAATGCTGATATGAAGCATGATAAAAACAAATTATATAAAGATATCAAATTGATATTAAATGAAGATTTTACAGATAGAGAATTATTTATTTAAGTAAGGAAAAGGATAGTGCATGGATTTATTTATATTTAATAAATGACGACTATCTGCGATGTTATATCTACTGATTAACTTAACATGACTGTTGTACAAGTGTCACAATGTCTTGATTTGCATGTATATGTAGGCATGATTTTACACAATTTCTAACTGTATAATGCTTTAATTGTGTTTTAATTTAGATGTACAATAGAATAGAAATGAAACAAAATAAATGAAGTAACAAATTAATTTGAAATTTTTCCTAAATATTTTTCTTATGAATCTATGATCTATACAAAAAATTAAGACCTGGCCATTTATAAAAGAAATTTACAATGAACTATACATTGTGAATATGCATGATCCTGGGGTGTAACACAACTAGGACAATATGAAACTGCAGGCTAATATAAAGTGTAGGTTTTCAAAATATATCATTAACAAGTTCTTATCATTCATTTGTGATTCCTGTAGAATTTTACTAATACAGTTCTGCTCTTTTAATCCTTTTTGTTTTAACTGTAGAAGTTAAATTAATTCTTTCAAATTATACTGTAACAAACTTTAATTGAATTTTAGTACATGTACAAAATTTTTCATTCTAACATCCAATAATTTACCGGTACTAATACAGCTGCTGCGCAACTCCGTGAAAATATTAATTAGATTTTGATTTTTTATAACAATTTTTTCTTGCACATATTTTAAAAGAAAATTAGCATTTACTGTAAAAATTAGGTAATTACAGTCAGTGCTGTAGCATTTTTACACAGCTGTAACATTGCTGCATTAAGACATATTTTATTTTATGAAAGAAAATCATAAGGTCTTGCTTATAAGTTGATACCTGTGCAGGCACAAAAAAATATTATTAGCCATGGAGTGTTTGATTTAAATGCAACTAAGGCCAAAAAAAATTAATCAATAGTTTCTCGGGCCAAAATTTTGAAATATTGATGAGGCAGGCAGGTTTTTTTTTTTTTTTTTTTTTTTTTTAAGGACAAAATTTACAGTGACGGTAACCGATATTTTATGATTTATTCATCAAGCTGATACATTGGCTAAGTTTAAATATTTCTTTTTATTTGTTCTTTAGTTTAAATTGTCTTTGTTTCCTTGCAGATGAACAAACAATGACAAATGGTTTGTGCCCCTGCTTCATTTTGCAGCCCATCTCCCCCCCCCCCCCCCCCTCCCAGTAATAACACAAGTCTGAACCGAAATAGTGAAATAGGGGACTTCTTATGGCATCTCACTAGTTGAATTTGCCATATAAAAATTTATCAAATAAAGCATTCTTATTAATCTTCATTGCCTTGAGGTTAGAAATCAAGGAAAAGTAAATAAGTCATCAAAAAATTCTCAAACAATAGAATTGTCCTTTATTCCTGCTACTAGGCAATATCACAGAGTTTCAATATCTGAAGATAACAGAAATTTCAGTGGTAGTGTTAACAGGGACCAACATAGGGCAAATTTAGTTTAGGGAGACTTCACTTCTGAAATTTTCCCTCACAGAAAGATAGGGAGAAGTTTGAGAAATCAGGTGGACTTCCATTCTTTGACAATGGCTTAATGCTAATACACAGATTCAACCTTAATTTAAATTGGATTAGAAGCAAGTCAATTAAGTATAAAAATAACTCCTAAAAAATTAAAATCATATCCAATCTTTTAAATTGAATTTATTAGGTGTATTCATACATTTTGTAGATGTCGTAATTGTGTTGGCTAAATGACAAATAAAATCAGTCTATGTGTTTCAGTGTATTTTGGAGGTATTAGTCCAACCCTTTGACCCAATTACAACCGTCATATAGTTGGATCTTTTTAATTTTAAAGATAACTGTAGACAAACGGTTTTATGATTATTTTAGCATTAACTTGGCAAAGTTATGAACTAATTACAAGTTACCAACAAATTATAATATCAGCACCCAAAGTTATAAATTTGGTTGTAATTTTCAGTGCACAGTAAGCACATGGTTGCATCAACCGTATTTATAACCTCTAAAGATAAGACAGTCGGCTAGTTATTAATCACAATAGGGATAAACATAGGCTATGAAAATTTCTTTTGAATTAGATGATTATCATTTTATTACATTTGGGGTTAATTTTCACGATCGTGAAATCAGAATACAGGGCAACTTCAACCTCAGTTTCTGAGGAAATTCTGGCGAAGTTACCGACCACAAAGTATAGTACTTATATTTACATAAACTTGTATTTAGCCCAAGTAGCCCCCTAGGTTTGTCACTGGGTATATGTGACAAATAAAATAACGTTTTCGCTGACAGAAACAAGCATTTATTTTCAGCGTTTGTTTACATTGATTCCATAATAGAGAAAACCGATAATGATAAGATATGAAAAATCCGGAAAAATAGCGATAAAAAAGTTTGATGCGGCGATAATTTTACTGATGCGGCGGTGCCTGAGAAACAAATTAATTTTTTTTGGCCTAATAATAGATGGTGGTTTAATAATTTAACAGTCTTCAGATCAATGCAATTGAACTAATTTAAAGAATTGATCAATAAACATGAACCCTATTGAAAAAGGTATCTTCAAAAAGTGTTTTTCCTTGATCTAAAGTGGTTGGTATACTCTGACAACTGTTTGTACTACACTGCATGAACAAACAACATATCCCACATAACCCTGAACATATAGCCTCATGATTTACCCACAATGACAGTTTTTTTTAGAAGTTGAAAAAATGTGAAAAGATGAATAGACATATCGCAGGTTATGAGACAATGGGTGATCAGAAAAACTCATTTGAACAGTTGAATCTTGGGTTCAGGTGAGCTAAAATAGTTGCTGGTAGAAATGAAACGAGGCCCACAGGCCCTGATGGTCACCTAAATACCATAACCCTTAGACTAACATGCCAGAGTCTCATTTTTGCAGTTAAGCTTCATACTGAAGTCTAAACCCTAATCTGGGACTCCTCTGACTATTACCCCGCTTTTATCAATTGATGTTTGAACAAGAGGCCAAGGGGCCACATTGCTAACCTGAGGAGCAATAGCCATAACTGATCAAGTCAGCATTACAGTATGCAAATTCAGAGTATCTTGACAAAAAAGTTCAGTAGATCTTTCACAAAAAGGGGCCATGAATTTCACAATTTAGGAAGTGAATATCAAATCCATGCATGCATTTAGTTTACTTACAAAAAATATGGGAATAAAGAAGATTTTCAAAGATAAAATCAATTGGCCCTGTAGTTTTCCAGAAAAATGTTAAAATGAAAAATTGTTTATAGTGGACAATGCACAATGCGCAATGGATGACACACTAAAGAGAAGAGACTAAGGTATACCCGGTAATTTAATTTTTTTTATTTTTAAAAAGGAAGTATATCACAAACTGGAGGTGCCCAAGCAATACTTAGTATTAAATGAGATTTCTTCTGCACATCATGTAACCATGAATGGCATTTGTTTTTATCTATGAACATGTAAAGACAATTTCAACAACCAAAAACAAAAACATGTATATTGTATCAATGAAGATCTCTTACATTTTCTAAAATCTTAATTTACCAACTTGACCATTTTAGATCTAATAACTAAAAAAATTATCATAAAAAATTCTGTTAAGCGTTTTATTGAAAATGAACATGCATATATAAATGCTTTCTGCAAACCCAATATGAGTACGATTCAGCCTACATCTTTCCTCAAAGATGGCTATAAAAATGTATGCCACAATTTTAACAACCATGTTGGTCTAAATATTTAACATAATTATACAATAACAAGCAATCCAGCAAAATATTATACTGCAAAACACTAACAATTATTTGCAATGCAGTCATATAAAACATTTACATACATTTACAAAATCCATTAATTTCAACCACATGTATCCGGCTAAACTGAATAAAATAAAACAAGCTTATGTAGAACAGACTTGGTGAAAAAGCCTGAATACATGAATCTTTGCAACTACAAATGTAGTGTGACATAAACATTATGAAACCTCTATTTTACAGTCACAAATTCAAAAGCAAATTGCAAGGGTTAAAAAGCATATTATGTTGCAATGGTGGTATAAAAGTTACATTCAAGGAGATGGCATGCATTTTAGTCTCTCAAAGGCTGCCTTTTCTAATGTCTCTCTGTAACTTGGATGTGCCACTTTGATCAGCTCGTATGCTCGTTGTCTCAAATTCTTTCCAAAGAGATAAGCGATGCCAAATTCCGTCACAATGTAGTGCACATGGGCTCTTGTTGTTACCACACCAGCTCCTTCAAAGATTAAAGAAAAAAGATAATCTTACAGTGTATCACATCTATATATACAGTTCATTTTAAAATGTTAATAGTTTGAGTTCTGTGATATATATTGAAATCCTGATTTTCTGATTGCTTGTTACAATTTAAAAGCAGCAAAACAATTTACAAGATTTTAATATATCTGTACATATACAGAGTTATAGAAACTTGGTATTGAGTCAAGAGCTTGTAAAACTGTAACAGACTTCTTTCAACCTCTATACCCGTTAATAGAGAAAGAAAAACAAAACTGGAAAAAAATCATTCCCCATCAATTTTCTCAGAATCACAATTTTACCTTAATTATTGGTATTCAATTTATTTGTTACTTTGCCTGCTTACCAAACATGTTGTCCCCCCCAATATACATATAACAGAGAATTGTAATTGAGATCATATTGTTTTGAGGAAAATCATGTAGGGCATTATGTATTATGCATACATACATATACATGTAACTTAGATCAAAGTAAATATGACACAAGTATATGTTTCTTAAAACTACTTTGAAAATAATTATACATAATATCAAAGCTCTATTACACTGCCAGATAATATCTTGAGTTCTGGTTAATATCAAGACAACATGATTGAAATGTACATTAATTGACAATTAATTAAATTAAAGCACTCGCTCTCTTACCTGGTTTGAGGTTGGTAACAATTCTGGATTCCTCCACAGATTTTCCGTCGGGGGTGTGTCTGTGGACAGTTGAGGTACATGCAATGATTGGCTTACCCTCCCCATCTAAACTCACAGCGGCCCCCCGAATAAAGTCAATCTGTCCACCAAAACCTGGAAATATAAACCAATGAAAACATCAGTTTGCGGGATTTATTTTGTTATGTTTACTTCTTAATCAGCACATGCATGAGATAACTTAATATTTAAGTGTGCATAACTTTGTATATAATTTGTAAAATATGTACATATAATTATAAAAAAAAATATGATTCATCAAAATTTCTAAAACTATAACACGCTGATTGCATCTGCTCTTCAGCACATTGCGAACTTAGTTTTTCAACCTACCTGAGTACATGTATGTTCCTAGCGAGTCTGAGCACACCTGTCCTGTGATGTCAATTTCAAGACAGGTGTTGATGGCAGTCACACGAGGATTCTGGCAGATGATCGACTGATTGTTGGTGAAGCTGCAGTCACACATAGCTGTACAAAGAAAGAAACCAAAATATCTTACTTTCTCCTTCAACCCAAATTAATTACTTTCAGAAAGTATTAAATGGGAGGGAATTGTTTTGAAATTGATAGATTATATGAACGCATCATTCGCTCTCCCTTGGGTTCTTGGAACTGAACCAAATCTGGCTCTGGAGCAATAAAAATAAGATAAACTTTCTTTCCATCGTTATCCCAATTAAAGGTAAACACTAAATGATAAATAAGAAAATCATGCAAGGCATTGACTGTCAGAATTTCAGTTATTCCTTCTGTGTATGTCTGTGATATGGCCACAGTAACAAATTCAAGGTGTCATTTACTTAAGATTCCTAATTTAAAACGAAAAATAATAAATATCTGCATAAAATCACGAGAGGCACATCTTGCAGATTTTAAAATCTCACTTTTATTTTTCAGATATGTGTTAACTACATGAAACTTGAACACAATTTGGCATTTGCAATTTTTGTATATTTACATTCAGTGTATATTTCGCCTTAATATGTTTGCATTGAAAATCTGCTACGTTTAATTTCCTGTGAATACACTTTGCTAATTCATGCGCCATGAGCACAAATATAAACGTCTTCATGTGTTTTGAGTATATTCATTATAGTAAGATTAAATAAAATGTTCAAACTAGCATAACCAATATGATATGTATTAATGAGATATAATTGTTAAATCATATTTTTTCATCAATAAAAAGAATTTTTTGACAAAGTATATAGCACTATATTTTAATTCCCGGAAGTTAACTTAATAACATATTAATATGGCTGTTCCATGTATGTTTCATAGCCCTGACTAATAGTGAATATAACGGCTTTAAAGCGACGATACACAATTACATGTATAAATATAAGGCTTAGCATTCAATGCTTAAATTCTCGCAATTCAATTGAAACAGTTGAATCGCAGGATTAAGGTATCCGATGTACAATTGACCAAAAAATGATGCCTGGTAAGGTATATGTATATTCAATGTACTCGTTTGATAGGTAAGAATATGTAGGTTCTAAAAATAGATGTTTTTCCCGCCAAATCACTATGGGGAAGTAACTCTAGCTCTGCAAATCACGCATGGTAAAATATTACTTTTCTTTGACGAAAACGTGAGTAATCATTAATAATATTTATCAAATAAAAATTGCCAACATATTTTAATAAAAATAAAGTTTTTAAATAAATTGATTACCTTTATCAATATCTTTTTTTATTTTTGCGAATTTTTTTTTACAATGACCATAACGACTCACGCGATTTTTACCCCCCCCCCCCCCCACGTCAGCCGTCGCATTCATAATCCATCGCATATTCCCGTTACCTGGTAATTTTCCTGTTTTCTATACCTTTACCATTTAGAACTTGTAATTTTAGAATTAAAAATCTAAACTGTTCCGTTTTTTTTTATTCAGCAAAAAATTTAGAATTAAAAATCTAAACTGTTCAGTTTTTTTTCATTCAGCAAAATGTATGCACAAAAAATATTGTTACTAATACAACGAAGTCGTGAATTGCGGGTCACATCAGGTGTGTAAAGCGTCAGGAACAAAGTGTGCAAGAACCGTGTGAAATGTTTTATTAGAATTAATTCCAAACCAATTCATTCCAAACTCGTAGAAAACAATATATATTGTATTATCTTTTACTCAAAATTGTATCCTTTTTAACAAAAAAATTAAGTCAGTTTTAAAAAGGAGACTGTCGATAAAGTCTGACTACGATGTTTCCGTATCGGTACAATTGTGGAATGTACAATACATCAACATGCTTTACACAGTTATAACAAAATATGAATCAACCATAAATGACGCTGTGATGTTGTAATTAGCATGCATTTTTACACGATAAGATTGTGTACAAATACCACACATAACATGCATCGGACATCGGCTATCTGGCTGAACCTGTCAATCAAATTTCGAGTATTTGATTTCATTGGATGGTGACGCGCCTCTTTTATGTAAACAGCAAAATGAAACGAATTGACTTTAAAGCAGTCGGAATCAGTATCTAATAGTATTATTTGAATGATATAAAATCCAGCGATTTTGAAAAAGAGTAAAAAATGTACCGTTCATGCACATACATGTGATATGAAATGCGAGAGACGAAAATCGTTTGGAATCCCGATGAAAAAATAAATCAATGATTAGAAATTTCATTATTTGACTCTTGTTAAGGTGGAATGTCCCTCTCATAAGAGAGATAACTTCTGTAGAAAATAATATCACTTTATTTCTGTTAACTCACAATTATTAAGGCATGTAACAACAAGGGAGGTGGTGCATGGTCCCAATTTATGTTGGAAGGCAATACACTTATTTGAATTCAAAGATAGAAAAAGAAAATTAGAACTGAACCCCATGGCTCTTTTGAAGCAGGGGGGGGGGGGGCAAAAAGTAAAGAAAACTTTTACAAAATATAACAAGAAATGTATCATAATTTAATGATAAAGTATTTATGAGGCAATATCTACATGACTATTCCTCCCCCTCTCCCCTCCCCCCTCCCGATGGATTTATTCTTTTTTTTTAATATAACTAAATTTTATGTACTTGTTCAGTACATGTACGGTACATGTTTGATGTTTAAGGCCAGAGAATATTTGGATTGAATATTTTTATTTCTCTATCTATAGCTCGTTAACAGAGCTGAATGAATTATAATTGGGAAAAATGTGACCAAGACAATTACAAATTCTAGACTTCGTTGAAATCGTTTAATTAAAACTTATTAAAAACATTTCAAATGTTTAAAATTGAATAAAGCTTTTCTATTCTGAGGGAACAGATATGGGAAAACAAATTGAAAAAAACACCTAATATCTCAGCTCATTTGATTCAAGACAGTATATCCTTGTTTTGATATCATACCAATTACTGGAAGATTATTCACTTCATCCCCTTTTTGTGTTACATAACAAAATGCCCTGGTTTACATTTTTAGGATTTCATAAATATATATATCCATTTACTATTATCTTATCCAAATTTAAAAAAGAAAACCTTTTCTGAAATTTAAGAAACTGTGGCAATTTTTCTTGCACTGTATGTAAAACATGTATGAAAAACCTTCAATAGTCTATGATAAAGAAAGATAACTCTTGCTGATTGAAGCAATTTTTGTTGCAAACCTATACAACAAAGTGCTATTCTGAACTAAAATGCAGCGCTTCAATATGTTTTGTAATGTGAATTGAAAATGTATATAACTATATATTATTTTCATATACATTTTAGATTTTTAATTTTATGCTGCGATGGTAAAATTTTGTTTTTTCCAATCACTATGTCTAGTTTTCTTCATATCATGATTAGACATTTTATCAATTTTTGAAAAATCTAGCAGCGCTTCATCACTTAAAATTTGTTTCATATGAATCGATTGATATTGACTTTGATGAAAATCAATATGAAATTTTTAAAACAATTTATGGCAAAATTAATAGCAGAGGGATATTACACCTTAACTTGATTTACGGAAAATAACAAGGAGATGTTTTAACACAATAATTACAATAAACGTGTACAAGCATTTTAACCACGAAATCCGTATGCATAGTACTTATTTAAAATAGATAGTAGCAAATACGCCGTTATACAAATGTTAGGTCCGCAACACTCTGTATGTTTAATGAAATTAGGTATACAAAAAATTGAACAGATTGAATAGGGGCATACGATTAACAGACAATTAACAATTCAAGTTATGCACAGTCACAATATCTACGAAATCAATTATTAAAACGACCTACTCAGTATTTTTCAACGAAATACGTGAATTGTGCACTGCAACTTTTACTCTATAAATTAGGATTTTTTCTTCAGGTTATTGCAAGAGCGCCGCGGGAAAAAAATAACGTCATACAACGGCAAATGACGTAAAGCTGCTACAACGTCACAATCAACGTAAGGGGGAAAAGTTAAAATAACTCGTTTTAAAATTATGAAAAAAAAATATTGCTTGACTTTATGCATCAATTGTTTATTATTTATCGTTTATTATGTCAGATCAAAAATAGTGCGACTTTTTGAAAATTTATTTCAAGCTTCGTAATCTACCGAGCTCATCCCGGAAAATCCCGAGCTCTCTGGCTCAATTGTACATCGGATACCTTAAGTTCTAGGCTTCTAGCTTAAAATAAAGAATCTATAGGAT
The DNA here is from genome assembly GCF_902806645.1 of Magallana gigas. Taxonomy (NCBI): domain Eukaryota; kingdom Metazoa; phylum Mollusca; class Bivalvia; order Ostreida; family Ostreidae; genus Magallana; species Magallana gigas. The sequence goes on from NC_047564.1 coordinate 12,664,959, forward strand.
CTCATAGTAACACTATTCATGTAACACTAACAAAGCTTTAAAATAAAATTTTTAAGAAGAAATTATTTACCAACAAAGGAATTGTCATCCATAAAATCATACAATCTCTTTGATCCAATGGCAAAAGAGCTGATAATTTTTCCAGTTTGAATAGCTTTCTTTGCGTTAGTAATTGCCCCGCACTCCACAAGATCCACCACTGAATCACTGAACATCTCTGTGTGAATTCCTAGATCCTTGTGATTCTGCAGCTTTTGTAGCACAGCTGCTGGTACATTACCTATACCTGTAGAAAAAATAACTTGCATGTTTTACCACCTTATGTCATGTAACATTTTATTCATTTCATTTACTTCTGCAAATTGCAGTCTTCAAATCAAGTAACTACATTGTGTATAACTAAAAGGAAAAAAATATGAGAGTGATTGAGAATTGAACCCCTGACCACTGCATTTCTGTGTCCCCTTTACCTGTCTGAATGGTGGCCCCATCCTCTACCAGATTGTCAGCAATCAGCTTGGCAATTTCATGGATTTCTGGAGTGAGGGAGGGTGGGGGGATTTCCCCCAGTGGTTCATCCCCCTCTACCAGAACATCGATGTGGGAGCTATGAACCAGGCCGTCCCCAAAAGTACGCGGCATCTGCTTGTTTACAAGACCTGCAGTAATTTTACATGTCAGTTAACATTTTCAAACACAATAGAGAATGTTAAATATCGCTAATTTTCATTTAGTTTTTTTCAACACATGGAATATACTACCTGGCCCGTATATGTACACCTGTACACTATGATTAGTGCCCTTTTTTAAACTTTATTTTTTTAACATTTTAATTCAAAATAATATTTGATTCAGTATTTTTAAACTTGATTCATTTTAAAAATACATAATGAAAGCACTGCCAAATTTTTGTAAATAATATTAGATAAGGGATTATTATTCAAACCTATAATAAACTGGGCATTTTGGACAGCTGCTCTTGTGCAGTCTACACCTGGTCCTAATGAACAGAATCCATGATTGTCTATCGGACTAACTGATATCATTGCCACGTCTAGGTTTAACAGTCGACGACGGAACAACAGCGGAATCTCACTGAGGAAGATTGGAATGGTGTCAGCTCTTCCCTCAGCCACCGCCTTCCTTATTGAAGCACTAATAAAGAAGGAATTTGGACGGAAAATTCCTGCAAAACCAAAGTAACTCAGAGTTAATAAAACAAAGGAAATGCAATAATAAAACACAAGTACATTTTATCTTATTTTTTTTTTTCTCCAGCAAAATCAGCCTCAGTGCTTTAAAATTACAGTGGGTTGATGAAAATAGTTAAGGTCCTCATTAACTGTCAGGTTACATGTTATCATTTTTTTTCTTCAAATAATTGCACAAGAGCATTGCAGCAGGCTCATTCTAAAGCATCAAGAAACCACAAATAAAAAATAAATAAATAAATGGATATCATTAGACAAGGAACTTAACCAAGACCACTTTATCAATGACTTGGGCACTCTACAAAAGATATAAAAATATCAACATTGAACAATGTAGTCCCTGATGTGTGTAATGTACAGGTATGTCAGCTATATCACAATCGACCACAGTCCTAGATATAGTAAATACGTGCAATGTTATTTTACAGCTATACCTTCATACTTGGGGTCTGTGTATGGTGCCTTTGCCTGTATTGGAGCCTCTATCACTTCAATTTCTCTCAGCTTCGCCTTCTCAGCATAGGAACACATAGCATCCACCAATGACTGAGGACTAGAGGCCCCACCCTGGATGTATATCCTTTGACCTGTAAAAACAATTGTTAAGTACTATACGTGTCTGTTCTTATTTTCATGACTCAATAGTGGACTTTTTCTAGCAAATCTCTAGGATATTTATTGCTTGATCCGAAGTACATGTACAACATAACTATAAACAGAAACATTAAGATGACTGCAATACCACTTCTTAGCGGGGCAAATTAGAAAAAATTCATGGATTTTGGCAAAGTTTAAGTTTGCATATTTTATGACCCCAACCTACATATATCGATTTTCCTTGCAATTGAGCAGTTTTATAAGTATCGCAATTATGAAATATCTATACTGGTGTGCGACCAGTTCTCGCCAATTACCATTTCTCCCCAGTGCATGGCTACGTAATTTTTTGTATATTATTTTATGTGTTGATAAAATGACGTAACAATGCACTGGCGAGAAATGGTACTCTGCAAGAACTGGTCGCACGCCATGGGATGGAAGAAATAATGACACAGATGGACAAAACTTGGATTTGGTCTGTCAATTTTCTCCTATCCTGTTCCAGATTGACCCAAGGACAACCAACCTCATTTATATCTATTATAGAGATTTAAACAAAAAAAATAAAAAATAAAATGGTCATATTAAACCAGTACACAATTCATTTCCTTGGAAAACTAGTATATAGTAATCTTGAGATATTGATAAATCTGATCATTTCCAGTGAAAAATTGTAATGTCATCGACTCATGCAGTCAAACAAATGTGGTAAGTATCAAAGTATAAACTTTACGCACAATACACACATAGAATGTACAACATAAAAATAATTGCGCATACATCGTAACTGTATACATGCAATGCCATCCATGACAAAAAGCCCATTGCAGACGATCGGCAACCTTTTTCAAGAGCAACAAAAAAATAGGAAGACCGAGTTGACACTGTTTCTGGACAGGAGTCAGTGTACGTATTTTTGTTTACCAGACTGAATGGCCTCGACAGCCTGGTCTGCTGTTTTCCATGTCGGTTGCTTTCCCAGCAGTGCGTGCAATGGCTCCGGTGAATAAATATAAAATGACCTAGTCACACAAGGACTAAGCCTTGATGTCCTTGCTAACAGACGAGGAACTTTCTGCAAAATATGCATCACCGTAATTACTCTGTTTTTAACTTTCAGTTGTTTGCTCTGTGTATTCGAGTTATCTTCCTTGAAACTTACAACCATCAAATTGAACCAGTTTGTTTCGATTTTGACCAGCACAATAGTAGATCTACAGAGGCGGATCAAGCAATATGGAAAGGGGGGGGTCCAATAGGTGTAGAATTCGGGTTAGCTAACCTTTAAATTATTCGTGTGCGGGTCTAGACGGGGAGGGGGTTATATAGGCTATATTTCAAAAATGCATTTAAAAATACACACGGGAAAGGCATCGCCCTCCTTCCCGCGCAAAACAAAATTATATGGGCCATATTTGATTAAAATATTAGACATTTCATCTCGCCTTTTGTTACCCTTTGACAAGCAGAAAACAAGGGCGTTCGAGATGAATCGTCTAATTTAATTTTTTTTTATTTACAGCTAAATTGCCCTCGGACCCCAATGAAAACAAATCTGGATCCGCTGATCCAGAATTTATTTTTTTTTCGTGGGGTTGCGGGGGGGGGGGGGGTGTCTGTACACGAACATTTATTGTGAAGTGTCTGCATTACAAACTACATCAAATATATGAACAAAAAAGCCTTGCACATAGCTGAATTCATCAAATTTTTGGTGGGGTTGTATTTTACTAGTATATATGCTGTATATACATATGTATACCCATCATATCTACATTTCATACGTTATTTTAGCCATTAATTATACAATTTAGTTAAGAAAAAATCTATATAGATATTTTGGTTTAAAATTTGAATATTTTCTTATATCTTTGCACAGATCTCTTCATCAATGAATGCCACGGCCATCGAGTCCTCTTTAGGATAAGAGTCTGGCTAGCTAAAACTGATCATGAAAGACAGAAACGACTCGTATAACATCGGTCACTAATACAAGAGCGTGTTACATCATCTTTTTTGAAGGTCTTCTACAAAGTCGATGACCCTTCTTTCAGGACATCGATTAAAGATCAGTTGTTGCACTTATTAGCTCTTATCACACACCAGGCACGTAGCATCGTTTTTGAAAGTGGGGGGGGGGGGGGGGGGGGCCAGACCCATCCAAAAATCTTGAGAAGCAAAAAACAAAAACAAAAAAAAAGGAAAAAAAAAGGGGGCAATTTAAACTTTCCTAAAATCTTCAAAATTCTAATCCGTGTGTGTGTGTGTGGGGGGGGGGGGGGGGGGGCTGGCGTAGTATATAACTTCAATTTCACTCCTCCTTTCCTTATTTTCATATCAATTTTTTACATACTCCCAAAAAAGTGGGGGGGGGGCCAACTCCATGATAATTCAATTTTTTATTTGTAAATTTTAAAAATTTGTTGCTGCGAGAAAAAGTGGGGGGCCCCCCCCCCCCCCCCCCCCCCCCCCCCCCCCCCCGATGCTACGTGCCTGCACACAGTCAAAAATTAAATGGATGCCATTTTGTTAAAACGAACGTATGCAAAGACCAAACTTCTGTTCAGATGAAGGGATATTCTCCTTCCAAGAGGATATGTTAAGTTTGCCCGCCCGTACGGGCGGGAAGGGGTTGGTTGTTCCGAGGTTTATTTTCGGTAATTTAATATGTAAATTCAAGAAAGAAATATTTCATTTTTCCAGGGGGGGGGGGGGGGGGGTCCAGACCCACCAACCCCAACCCCTTCTAGATCCGCGCATATGTACGAAATCGGTTAAAAAAGGGGGGAATGGTTTTGGTTTTTACATACTTCTCAATAACCAAACATCTTGTAAATTAAATGAAAACTTTAATACTTTAGCTTTCTTCCCTTTCTAGGGGTAGATTGAAGTTTGTTTAACCACGATATGCCCAAAAGGGAGATGACCATGACCCACTAGTGGATCAGTTTTCTTTATACAGAAATGAAAACAACAAACTCCTAAAGATGTTTTCTTTTTAACAAGAGGCTGAAATACTGAAATTTTGTGGAAGCTAAAAAGGCCTATTAAAGAGGAAATACAGCAAGGAATCTAGTTTTAAATGTAATTAAAAGACATGCAATGAGAATCTTTTGAAGACAACGGGGCAATATTTTGTGAAATATATTGTTGGAGGAATTTCAAACATCAAGTCATGCTGTAGCTGAATTTGTAAATGAATACAAGGACCAACCATCAACGAAGATTCTCGAATTAACGTACATCTAAAAGGTGGGGGGTTTATCAGCGAAAAATTCAACTAGCAAAATTACTGAGAGGTGCTAGTCCTTTGACATTCACCACACCCCTTCCTGGCAAACAAAATAATCATTCTGATCCCCCCCCCCCTCAGAAAATATTACTGAATCCGCGCATGAATAGTCGCGGTGTTGTATTTTTTTAAGGTGTCGTATGTAAGACCGCAATATACTGTATGTTTCCTTCTAGCTAAATGTAGATCTCTATCTTCTTGAAGATTTAATTATTAAACGAGTAGTGTTTAATATTTAAAAAATAGGCAAATAATAAAATTTATGTTTTAAATTAAATGCATATTCAAAAGCGTTAAATGGAATGAAAAGAATTTATTTGTTTGAAGATATGTATGCACTAATGGCTGAGTTTGCAGATCATTTTAAATATTCACAGTATAACGACAAATTTATTCTTACAAACAAGACATAACTTCGCTTCGAAATAAATCAACTGCAGATAACATAGTGCAAAAAAAATCACTAAAAAGTTGACAATATCAAACTGCTTACAATACCACCCTGGCGATATATCCCCAAGACCTGACGGTGAACCTTAAACCCTCTGTTTAGATCGTATGAACAGTATTGTGGAAAGTTTGATTCGCGCAACTGTACAAAGGGGGATTACATATCATTGTACGGAAGCATTGATACCACTTAGCTGTTGATGTAGCGCTGATAAATTAATGGGGGTAAGGGAGTAAAGCTGTTTGTGGGTAGTGTATATGATACAACCTTTGTTAAGTTGGATGTTTACCCGACAAGATAGTATATGGTGACTAGCGAGGCATAGTATGAAATCAAAGCAATCACTCTACTCTAAAAAATACATGGCCTAAAAATAGATATAAATTTAAAAAGTTAAGCTTTTAGGCTTATATTTTTGTGTACGATTTTAAAATATAAATGAGGACAATACTCCTCGAAAATGTGTTTTTATTGAAAAACGTTCTAGATAAATGCTTGGATTTTCGGGCATTGATCAAAGTGAAAATAATACAAAATAGTTTTAAAAACACTTTTAGACATTTTGCGAAAAATTTAGTAAAAATTCGGATGTTTTCCATCAAATTGTCCTTTATATTGTTCAATTTCCTATCTTTGAACGTCCTTGAATTTAAATGTTTACAAAACAGAAATAATACATAAATCCTACTTTTAGACATTTTACAAAATATTTAACAAGAATATGGATGTTTTCTTCGAATTGCCATCAATATTGTTTATTTTATTTTTGGAACGTTCTTGAATTTTTCACGCTTATTCAGTGAAAATGATACAAACTTGTGATAATCTAAACACTTTTAAACATTTTGAGAAAAATTATCAAGAATAAATGAAGTTTCCATCGAACTACCCTTTATCACCGTATACAACCCATAACGCGGGGAGTCGACAAAAGTAGGGGGGGGGGGGGGCGATTTTCTCCGTTTCGGAGACGGGAAAAATTTAGGTGACGCCTCTTGTAGGTATTTATAACAAATATTTCCAAAATATATATATATACCGCACGGAAGAGAGCGTAGACAAACTTTGTGTTGGTCATTGGTCCGGGTGCTCTATATATGCGTCTAATTGTCTCAAACACTTCAAAACTATTTAGCAGATTTCAAATTCACGGTACTAGAGTGCTCAAAATATGCATGAACTGTTAAATAAACGACTTGCTTTGGGTTACAGACAATTGAAACAATCGAACAAATGATCAACCTTGTAAGTGCAATAAACAAATCCTAACAAATCTTAGGAAAGATAAATAATCGGGGTATTTTCTGTTCTGTAACGGTGACATAGGGTGGGGGTCGTTTTCCAGAAAACAGTACGCACGGGGGAGAGGGAGTAAAAAAGATTGTATGAATACTTATATCATCCTACAAAACTTATTTAATATTAATTGTGAGTAAATAAAGTATAGTATATAATAATGGTTTTATAAACAGTAGCTAGAAATGCAAAATATGTGTTCAAATAAAGAGATATATGAATGTCTTAATATCGGAGCGTCCTTGAGTTTCACATGCTTGTCCATGGTGACTATGAGACTCTCAAAAACTACTTGAAAATTTGCTTGAGTCCTCTCTCTTTTGATGTAATAATTGTACCTCGTCTAATACCACACATACTGCATAATTAGTTGTAGTTTACAAAAGCGTTTAAATAGATGTAGCCGTTTTTAAAATCTAAATTAAGCCAATTTATTTTAAAATGACAATATTTGAATGAGATGTTTGTAAGTGAGATGTTTGTAAATGAGATTTTTGTAGATGAAATACAGGTGCAATGTGAGTTGTCCTTTTTTTAAAATAATTTTTCTGCAAAAACCTATTATTATGACACTCCTACGTGTTTGTAACTTAGACAAGATTATCATAAAATGAAAGAATTCTCTTCATAGGAATATATATAGCAAATCAATGATTTGTGCAGGATGACAATAATGCAATCCTGCTTCTAACAGGACCTTTAAATAGCTTTTCTCCCTAAACCATGATTAACAGAAGTATATGCATATTTTTTCGTCGTTTAAGGATTTATTACAATTTTACAAGAAATTTACCGACATGACAATTGCAGCTCATTAATTGCTTTATTTGTGCTTTATTGGAATGTAAGCTTATATATGTACTTACATATACGAGAGAGAGAGAGAGAGAGAGAGAGAGAGAGAGAGAGAGAGAGAGAGAGAGAGAGAGAGAGAGAGAGAGAGAGAGAACATAAACTGTTCAACTGTTCAACTCAATGATGACAAAGGACATCTAGAAAAACACACTTAACCCAATCTAGTAAGTTTAATCATTTTATTCAACTTGAGGTTGTATGGGACACCTCCATATTGTGTCGTACTTTCTACCGAAATAAACAATAAAATCAAGAACAATTTTATAAATACTTTCTTTCTCAAAATTGTTACCTAACAGCGCAGCACAATGGGTTAAAGCATTCACTACGAATCTGTTAGTTATGGGTTTGAATCTCACCGGTAATTTTGTAATTTTTACCTTTGGTCAGATATTGTAAAATTTTAGTTTCTAAATCGATGGTTGTATTTTGATTGTAATGTACTTTAATCTACATTAATATTGACATATGTCCCTTACTACCTTCACATAATCTGTTTATTGAAATTTTTTGTGATGTTTTTTTTCAAATTTACAGAATCCGATTTACACTAATCTCAAAAAAGTTCAATAAAAAAGAAATGCTTCAAAAAGTCACACGTTAGCGTTTTGTTTTGTTTTTTCATGCATGTCCTTTAAAAAGGCCATTGGTGTGTTATTGTCAATATATTGACAGGGTTATAAAAGATTGAGGGTCGCAAACAGCAATGAAAATGCCCCGCCCCTGTAGAAAACGTACTTATATAAAAGGGGGTGGATGCTGGTTTTTGGTTAGATCGGAGGGCCTCAGTTTGGTTTACTCAGTGCTGTCCTGGAATCCAGAGGGATGCTTAGTTGGCTGTATTTATTCTCGGCTATTCTCTTTACAAGAGCAGGTAATCAGATTCTAAAATTTATAATATCTAATTGTATTTTTATCAAAAGTTTTAATGCATGCATTAAGACACAAAAGTGATTACTGTGGAAACATTTAATTTCGTTGGGCCAATTTTCGTGGATTGTAGATTTTTTGCTTATTCATGGGGATGTGATTTCGTAGATGAGTCAGATTTCAGTTTCAGTAGGTAATCTAAACCTTTTAAAATTAGATTTCGTTGAGGATGTAAATTCGTGGGCATGGGTTACCCACGAATACCAAGAAAATTGAGCCACCACGAATTGTAATGATTCCACAGTACATGAAATGAGTTATATATACGAGTATTTTAATGTGTCTCATAGTCTGTGCTATTTTCATAACATAATTTGTTATTTATTTTATTATAAGCTTTGCTGATAATTTTTGAAAAAAAAATTATGATAAATTTTAGTCCTAATAAAGTAATGTTTTAATTATTATACAATTATAAAAAAAAACTTTAATATAAAAGTAATTCATAATAATTCATCTCTTTATGTACAATATAATTGTTCAGGTTTTTTTCGTATAGGGTAAATATTATAATGGTGTTCAGTTTCTTGGCAAATGTAAACAATGAACTTGATGCCACGCTGTATAAGTAAACAGAAAGAACACAACTGAAACAGTACTAGCTATAGCGTATTCTCTACAGTATATGTAATTGATTACTGTAACTTGACAATAGCCACTAAAACTGTGTATTTATGCATATATCCTATTTACTTTCCTATTTTCACATCCTCGTCTTATCCCCTTTCTTTTATCATCAATATTTTTTGAAATATTGGAGTACGCTTATTTTGTCAACCCCCCTTTTTTGTTTTAGTTTTATTCAAGTGTATTCAAATACTAGTGTTTTTATGATTTTAGTAAATTTACGAAATGATTTGAGCATGCAGTGAACCAGATCGATTGTAAAATGTTTAAGCTTGCATCATTAGTCATTAAGCAGCGTATAAGAATTATTTGATCTTTTTGCTTTAATTTCATTTATTTTAAGCAATATCAATTTTTTTTCAGTTGAATGGCATTATTTTGGAGATCACGGTAAGAAAAAATAGTGTCACAATTAAAAATCCAAAGTATATCAAATTCCATTAAGAGCATTTCATTTCTTGTATAACGCGATTTGAAGTGTTTAATCAATTTGTAAATTTATGAATTTATAAACTCCCTTTACTTCGTTCGTCCAAATATTAAACAATAAGGTGCTACATGAATAAACAACAAGTATAATTAAAAACTTAAGGAGAGCTGTTCGCGAGCGCCTCTTTTATTTCATATACAAAATATTATATTATGCAACATTCTATCAGCTCAATGTCACCATATTCTACCTAATTTTCTGCCATGCTATGAGTATATTGAAATCCTTGCAAATTATCCAACCAGCAAGCAAGCTTAGAGTGCCACGCTCATTCGTTTTGACTAAGAGACTCAAAATCTATTCGAATACGTTTTAGAAACCATTGCGCACATTATTATGATAAGTTATCAGTCAAAATAATCATCATAATATAAATTGTCAGGGACCTCGCACTGGTATGAAGACTACCCAATATGTAGTAAGGATCGCCAGTCTCCGATCGACTTCCCTCAGGTCGAGGACATGCATTATGACTCACAACTGGTACCATTCCGCTTCACTGGCTTTGATGACGTCAGCAGTTATGGACTTACCCTTGTAAACAATGGACATACAGGTAGAAAAAATAAGAATTATTTTCAGCTGTGTGGGTATTAATAGATCCGAATGTTAAACCTTTTAGAAGAGGTAACAAAACTAAATATGTGTTATTTTGAAAAGTTATTTGAGGTTTTGCATTGTCGCTAAAGTCTTAAAAAATAATTAAAACCCCTTCCAATAAAACCACAAGGTTGATGGTAAATTTCTTGATTTATTTTTCATGTACACACAACATTAAACTTTTCCCCGGCAGTGTTCTGTCTGTTATAGCCGTGATCAAGGTGACGAGCGGGGAGCTGTTCGTGGAGGGCGGGGGACTTCCGGGAAGGTTCCGGACCGCTCAGTTCCACTTCCACTGGGGCCGCAGTAACAGTGGGGGCTCGGAACACACCTTGAATGGACGCCGATATCCCCTGGAGGCAATTACTTTATCTTCTAACACATTTTTTGAATCATTGCATGCTTTTGGATTCATTTACGAGATTCAGTACCGTATCGGTTATTTTTATGTTTTCCCCATTATAATGGTTGATTACCATTATAATTTAAGAAATCTTTGCTTGAAAAGATATCTTCCATAGTGTACTTTCATGTCAAATCAAAATATTGACAAAACCAATTTTACCATCTCTTGACAACTTTGATTGCCTGATCCAAATTCAGAGCATTCAAATCCAAACCAAATCCAAATTGCACGGATATCTTTTCAATTTAAGTTAATACATGTACTTAGTATAAAGGATCATTACAAACAGATATGTTGCTAAATTTATCTGATTCAAAACATTTGTGGGTGACAAAAGATGATCATTTTCTCACAATTCATATGACTAATTACATATCATTGATTGACTACATGTAGTTACATATCATTGATTGACTAGTCACATATCATTGATTGACTAGTCACATATCATTGATTGACTAGTCACAATTCATTGATTGACTAGTCACAAATCATTGATTGACTAGTCACGTATCATTGATCACTAGCCACAGATCGTTAATTGATTGAATGGTTACAGATCAAATCATTTTTATTTATTTACAGATTATTAATTGACTTGTCCAAATCATTGAATAATAAGTCACACATCATTGATTGACTAGTCACAAATCATTGATGTACATAAGTCGGAGGTCATTGACTGACCAGTAAAAAACCATTGATTTACTAGTCACAAAGTAATGAATAGAAAATGAAATATGTGATTATTCAAATACCGTTGATTAGTCACTTCTACTTGTATACTCATGCCTTAATGTAGTATATAGCTGTTTTCTTTCGGTATAGGAAGGCAACAGTTGAAGAATTATAAAATTGAAAAATCATAAATCATTCTTATTTATCTCGAGATAAAGTATGGCATGGTTTCGTGATAGCGTTTGATTTATTATGATTTTTTCTTCTTCAGCTCCACATCGTTAATTACAATGAGAAGTATGGTGACCTCTCAAATGCGGCCTCCAAGGAAAGGGACGGTTTGGCCGTGCTGGGGTTCTGGTTTGAGGTGAGTTAATTGAAGTCTAAATCCTTTATTTTTTAGCTTCTTTATGTGAATGCATTAACAGTTTGTTTAAACCTATATTGCAGGTGGCAACTAAAGACAATGACGCCTTATTGCCTCTCATTGAACAGCTGAGCCATGTTAAGACACATGGTGAGAAATGGCTTGAGCCTTTTTGCCTTTTTTACGAGTTCCTTGAATTGTTTATACCATAAATAATGTATATTTTTTCATCTGTGAACATTGAATTCTGTAGTACTTTGTTTTATTTTAAGGAAGCTGTGTGGTCAGCTTAGTCATCAGATCATCTACCTTACATTTTCAGATATGATCGATCACTGTATACAGGGAAATATTCGCCCTGTTTTATTTTTGCCCTTTCATCATCCTTGTATTTGGGCGACTTTTAGCTGCAGGTCTGTAGCTCCCGGTCTGAAAAAATTCGGATGGACGACCTGGGAGCTACAGTGCCTCCCATAGTAAAAAACTGCAATTTACGGCGCACAAAAAATTGCGCTAGTTTTGGACTGATTAACCTTATTCTCACACAAATTCTGATATAACAGTAAGTACCATTTTCATGCAATTTACTAATGATATCCTCACTTTAATTGCCTCAGACTATCTCTTAAACATGCCATTCGACCTCAGAATTTTTTTGTGCGCCGTAAATTGCAGTTTTTTACTATGGGAGGCACTGTAGCTCCCAGGTCGTCCATCCGAATTTTTTCAGACCGGAAGCTACAGACTTGCAGCTAGGCGACTTTAAGACTGGGCGAATTGCATGAACTCAAATTATCTCCTTTTAAACACAACTTTGTCAGAGCGAAATCAAGACGGGGCAAAACTGTTTGCAAGTGGAAAGGGCGAAAATAGCCTTGTGTACAGTACTAGTATTTGGATGAAAAAAATTCATATACTGGTACTCTAGCTTTAAAATTGTAGCATTTTCATACATGCAATACAGATATCTTTTAAAAAAGACCAATAAATTGTGTACGGCCATCCAGTCCTCTTTAATCATATTTATTGGCACAGATTCCCTTCCGGTGATATACTAGTATTGGCTTTGTTTAGGTGATACCTCGATTACGTATTTGTCAAAGTTGGTTCTGTCAAGATACTATCCAGGGTACTACTCGGTCAAGTATCATTTTGTTAATGTGATATCTAGTGAAACTTTCTGTCGGTAATATTATTATCTTTTGGCCACATTGGACTCTCTCAGTATTTTCTCTAATTTAGTGATGCTGTCTTCTTTAATGATTTTGGTAATGATAATATGTTTGGTAAAATAGCTCCATTTTGATAACATTAATCTGTTTTGGTAAATATATACGGCGTAGCTCCGTGTCGGTTTCATGTGTAGCTCTGTTTATGTAATAACCGGTGTAGCTCGTTTAAATGATACCGGTATAGCTCTCTATAGGCAACTCCTATGTAGCTCCGTGTCGGTTCCGGTATGCATACATCTGTTAAGATAATACTAATGTAGCTCTGATTCGGTGTCTTTGTGTAGAAAATAGCGGTGTAGCTAGCTACTCTGTGTCTGTATCATTGCTATAATTTATTTGTGTCTTTGATTAGGGTCGTCCGTCGTTCTGTCCGGAGTTAACCTTGGTCAGCTGCTGCCGATCCACGACGACTACATAGAATCCCACTACTTCCGGTACTCCGGTAGTTTGACCACTCCCCCTTGCTTTCAGAGTGTTATCTGGACAGTGTTTCATCACCCAGTTCCAATTTCTGAGCAACAGGTGGGACATAAGAATTAATCAGTTATTACAATTTTTATCCCAAACTATAGACGTTTAGAAAATTGTATCAAGTTTAAAAACGAACGGTTGGTTAATATTGAAATACACATGTATCCGCAAGGCGCCAACCCTCCAAAATAAACAATACTCAGCTCAATTATGCAATTTTTAAAATTGACAACTTTAGTTTATAGTACTGTTATACAAAAAACAACCAGTCTCGTGTAAGTCATGATTGTAATCTGACTTCTTTCATTCAGCATTAAAACTACAATTTTTTTTCAGTTACAAATGTTCCGGGCTCTTCACGAAGACCAACAACCGGACAGCGAGCACTACCTTATCAACAACTTCCGGCCAGTTCAACCCCTCAACGGCAGAGTTATCTCCCGTAACTTTCAGCCGCAGTCCAAAGATACCACTGTTGACACCCCTTCTGTAACAACAACAAAGCCAAAACGCGATCTGAAAATCAATTTTCGAATGCTTAAACTTTGGTCTAAACACTATCAAATATAGCGCAGGAATGAATATTAGCATGATGATTGCTTTTTAGCTGTAGAATTTTAAAACGTATTATATATAGTAATAGATTTAGGAAAAAGGTAATGTTTTCAATTCATGCAAAGCAATAAAATGCAGAAAACCTTGATTATCAGTTTATTTTTACGACTTTCATGAATACGACTAGATATCATGTTAAAGGATAAAGCTAGAGTACAAAAGCCCAGAAAGCTCATTCGAAATTCGAAATTCGAAATTCAAGATTCTATATCTAAATCAACCAATCAAATAATACATATGAATCCTGTATTCCAGCGTCACCAAACTAGAAATATAATCCCAACAATCTCTGACTTACAAATAAAAGACACGTTATCTCATATTAAATAAACGTCGATGAATATGTGAATTATCATATAAGAACTCTATAATAATGAGTTTTGTTAACAAAATCCGTCAATATAATAGGTTTTTTTGTGCTATGATCGCTATCTTCATACCCCGCATGAATCATCAAAGAAATCATATTATTCTTTATTTTTACACCTTTTTTTAAATTTATAAATTGATTGTAAAAAGTAAGTTAAATTAACTATATTACTGTTAATGTTAATTGGTAAGTTAGATAAAAGAAACAGCCAAATCATCTTCTATGGGAATTTGAGTCTGGTATTATCATGATAATTGCGTGCAGTTCGTGATTTTTCTCGGGTCTCTGTAGGTTTCAACCAATCGATAAACGGGGCGTGTAGAGTTCAGTCCTGTCAATATCCTGTCAGTTTCAGTCGCTGTATGTTTCGACCAATCAATAAACGGGGCGTGTCGAAATCAGTCCTGTTAGTTTCTATAGAGATAAGAATAAACTAAAGTAAGAAAAAGAGGATACAGTTGTATATCATACTCGGTAGATGTATATTGATTTGAAAAGAAAGTTTGCTTTCCAAATACACTACAGCTTCCAAAGTAAAACAAGTCTCAAAGCATGTTATTTAATTTTTTTCTACATTTTTGGATCCCAATCTGATTCGTCAGACTCCTAGAATTTAAAATTACGTTAACCATATATAAAAATTAAACATTTATCCGTTTGTCGTCGGCAAAGTTTTGTATTTGCACTGAATGAGAGAGAGAGAGAGAGAGAGAGAGAGAGAGAGAGAGAGAGAGAGAGAGAGAGAGAGAGAGAGATGGACCATCTAACCTACATGTATACACAAACAGAAAGGTTGCTATAAAAAGAGCTAACTGTACCCTTCTCGCAAAAATGAAATATGTTTGTTGTATGCTTCGATTGTTGTTTTTTTTTGTTTGTGTATTTTTTTCTGGTTTTTTTTTATTTGCGGGGGGGGGGGGGGGGGGGGGGGGGGGTTGGATGGCTAGGGTGGGGGGTAAATTTTAGTAGAGATAAGCAATGGGACGTACGTTCACGATAAAGGATGATGTAAAATACAGACCCCAGTATTGGCAAAAGAAAAAAATAATTCTGGCTTTTTCTTTCTATTTGCATGTACTTTATCTTTGATTTATGTACTCATAGATTTTTTTCATACCGAAGAAAAAAAACATTTTCACGGGAGATATAAATTTTTGGTAGGGGGACACTGTTTACATTAAATCTCTGTAGACTTTTAAAAGCTCCGCCTCACATTTAAAATACTTTAAAATACACGAATGCATTAAGATACATTTATTTCTTCAGCTGGTCAATGTACTTTGTCCAAATCTATCGATCGTATTTCGAATGAACCTTCTGGGCTTTCGTACTAGAGCGTTTGTTTGTATTTCAGTGTGTCTTTTGAAGATATTTTATATCCGAAGCGAAGATTTTACACGTACCGAATATACTTGTATTCTTATGAAAAGCAACGAAATAATCAAATTTACTGAATATAAGCTTAATTCAGAAAAGTACCTCTGCAACAAAATAAGAGAATGTAGAAGGAGTAGGGGTCGGGGGGGGGGGTCGGGTCCGGACCCCCTCCCTTCCTCGGAAAAAAAATCTGGAAATGCGCATGCGGATTGACTTGCCAAAGTTTATTTTCTTCATCAAAAACTAAACTGTATTTCATTATAAAGCAACCAAATACAAAACTAATATGCCAAACTATAAATATACATGTATATCTAAGCTCAAGTACATATAGTAGCAATGCCAAATTGTATATCTGATGCTTATATTTATAAAGGTAACATGCTGTGTTTAATTTTGTTAACATTACATTTTCCATTTACATAAGTGGAACTGTCATATTCGATGAAAATTAACGATAATTTGTTTATTTTATGTAAATGACTAAATACGCTGGCTCGCACCTGCCGCTGTCCACTTTGATACCTATATTTACCATCAAAGCACAGCTGCATGTTGGTGATGGACCACAAATATATGGCATTCATAGATGTAGATAATAGGTCAATTAAAATGTAATAATGATAATTTAATTTTGAAAACCTCGGGCCGTCAGCATCTGCGTCAACTGAGAGAAGGTTCTGTGTAATAGAGTTGAGTTACATGTAGTAGACTTATTATCAATAGAATCGAGATCAACTAATTTTATTTTATATAGTCTGCACGAACTTATCATCCCTAAAGTTCCCTTCATTCGGCTTATAAGTTCAGGGAAAGGTTGTATATAGATACAGGTCTGTAGCTCCCGGTCTGAAAAAAATTCGAATAGACGACCTGGGTCGTCCTTGTGATTTTTTTCAGACCGGGAGCTACAGACTTCAGGAAAAGGTTGTATAGTAATTGTGTAGATTTTAACATTGTATTTCTTTTTAGTCATTGAAATTAGGGTACAAACAACTTTTGGTCTCAGAAACACAAATCAATTTATTAGATGACCGCACGCTTAAAATACATGTACTTTATCATATTCAGAATGTGTGAAGTGTTGCATAGATTGTCATATCTTAATAAATAATATAGAAAAATTAGTATCTATTGATTTGCATGCTACTGCTAATAAAAAATATTATGTATGTACATTTAGTCATTATTATTTTTTAAACGCAAACTGTATTTGTACCTATTGAATGTTAATGTAAATTATTGAAATCAAATAATATTATTGATGACAATATTCATTTAAAACACGGTGCCGATGCTTACATAAAAACCCCGCAAGAAATGTGGTTTGCGATGCCCTGGGAAAGATTTTAATTTGATATGTTTTATAACACATATTTGATATTTATATTGTAAAATTCCCAGCTCTAGAGAAGCTATTATAACAACCCATTTACTGGTGAACAAGTTGTTGGATCAGGATCGATATAAAACAAGGCACCTGGTAAATAGAACAGTTGCATGTTTTACAATATATTAGTATATACACATATCTACAATATCTATAAAATCATTTTACGTATTACAATCAACTCAATATAGGATATATTGGTGTTTTTTGTTTAAGAAAGTCTTATATAATATAAAATTAAATATAAAATGGGTGATCAGCCAATAGATCTACACAAACTGTTAACAAATCGCAGGCTTGAATGATGATCATTTCCAGATATCAATTTCGATAAGTCGACATCACCAAATGTCAACGGCTGAACATTAACTATTGCGTTTACATTGTCAGTGGCATAACAGTGAGATATGTGGGTCAAATTGAAATCAACTACTATAATGATAAAATTAGTTCAAATGTATAATTACAGACAATTATTCAGGACTACATGACCAAAATATGATGTAAACGCGCAGTGCACAGAGACTCCGTCTGCAGTTGGAAAAGGTTTGTTCATATGTATATTGAGAGACTTCAAAAATATCTATTAAATCCTTGATGTAAAAAAAAAAAAATTGAGGAAGTAATTATATTTTGATGTCGGGCATGTTTATTTTTATGTCTCTAGGAATTTACATTCTTTGATAAGTTTAACATCCACCATATCTAACGATGGTGCCTAGAGGAATAGCAGTGTTTTTGGCAGTGGTTTTGGTTGTCGTAAGGACGATGGTCTGTTCGGAACAGATTGCGTGTACAGCGGATTATAGCCCTGTGTGTGGACGAAACGACAGGACGTATGACAATGAGTGTCTGGCTCGCTCGGCGTAAGTACAGTCAATGTACCGACAAAGTGAAAATATAATCAATTTATTTTTTTACATACAGTATATGTACAAACATTTTGAATAAACAAAACAATTTTTTTGTAATGAAGAGGGCTAGATAATCGTTCGTGGTAATTTTCAGACTTTATAAATCTGGAGAAGAAGAGTTCTATAATTTACATGTATACTAAGGAACGAGTGCATGTGTATATAATACATGCAAGTATATCGTATAACCATTTGTCCCAATGGAGCTCCCGAGAATCAAAAGGTTATGCGATATATCATAGAAATGACAGAGTTATCACTCATTTACTGTATCTGATTTGTTAAACGTTGTATCAAATTTCCCCTATCAGGTTTTGAAGTTTGACCATGTATACGAGCGAGTTTACATCTGTTGAAGCAGTCCCGCGCCATGTTTAAAATGAAAACGCTTTATTAGCATGATTTTATCATTTGAAACTAAGGCAATCTAATAAAATCAATCTAGTAAAATATATCAGCCAAGGAACATTAGAGTAAAACACAGCACCAACGGACAATTAAAGTCGTTATATAATTCCTTTTTAGGGGCGTGGGAGTGGCACACAAAGGGAAGTGCAAATGCGCATGTCCAGAAAACATGCATCCAGTCTGTGGTTCCAATGGTGTTACATACGACAACGCATGTTTAGCTAAATGCGAGTAAGTTAATAAAACAAAAAAAAAACATGTACAATTAATGTTTCTTACAGACCTATTTACACGATGTGATTTTTTTTCTGATCTAACTCGCTACATTTTACAAATGCAGCACGTTCACGAGTCAGATCACATTATAAGAAATAAGACATTAAAAATAAAACTGTGTAAAAAAAGAACAGTTTCGCGTAATATGTTAAAATCTGTACAAAAATAAACACAGATGAAAATAATTTGTACTTTTATATTTCTAGTTTGGTCGGCTTTAGGCCAGGATCGTGCGGTATGTATCATTGTATCATTTTGAAACGTGTTGTAAATAATTAGAAATTCATTTGCAAAAATCCAACAGAGTTCCTTTTTTTACAAGTCAATACATTTGCTCATATTTTCTGACATTATCAAATGGTCTTTCTTTTTATAAAAAATATATTCATATGAACATAATATATGAATTGCACGCTGCTTAAGTTAAAAAAAAAGACTTCATAGGAAAACGTTTTTGAAAAAAAAGACCACATTTTTCACGCAAAGGAAAAAAATTTAAACGTTTTATTTTTTAATCGTGTATCTAAGTCTGAAGCCATGGCATTCATCATAAAAATATTTTTGTCGTTCCAGGAACCGGATAACAACATTGCAAGAAGGTGGAATTTTTCCGCATTTGACGATGGAGAACGATGACTCATCAAGCAGCATTATTTTTTAAGATTTACATGTAGTATGTACAAGTGTGAATGCAAAATACTTATATATGCAACATGATACAAATAAAAATTAATATGTACCATTAGTTTGTTTTGTTAGATGTTCGAGAAAAACATTTCGCTTATTCTTAAAAAAAAAACTTTTATCAATACATTTTTATTACAAGCTAAATATTAGAATAAAAAAAAGAACCCTGACTTAAAACATACAGTGAAATATGTTGACTATTTATTTACTAAATAATAGTTAAAGCTAAACAAATGCATATCTTAAAAAGGTAGATCTGATGGTTAATTTGTTGAACATTCAACATCCTTAAAATCGTAAAGAAGACTCCTTTATGCCTCATTATAATTATAATATTCGATATTGTTAAGTCTTATCAGTCAAAATATCATATAACTATTCATGCACTTAGGAGACTCCATGGAATTTTACTGCAAAATTCTATGGAGACGCTCGAGAATAAACAGAGGGCAATGTTCATGAAGCTTTCTTAAGACTGAGACGTATCCGAGATATATCTTAGGACACATCTTAGTCATAAAAGAGTTTCTCGAAGCTGTCCTAACTTATTAGAATGATCATATATAAATTTATGACCCCCAATTAAAAACCATTAAAGACGTCGTGCAATCAAAGATTAAACGCGTACAATGGGATATATTCCTTATAATGGACGGCTAGCTAACATATATATACATGTACCAAACATTCGTTCACATTGGGTGTATACGGGTAAGAGTTCTTATGTTTCCTAGTAACAAAATGAAATTTCAATTAAAAATTGAATTTACAAACAAAAGTAATTGAAATTATGACATTGTAGAACTACTTTCGCGGTAAAATGGTATGGGACATCTGCCTATAATAATCAGGATCTAAGAAATACTTTAACCGGTTTTGATTTTTCAAATTGAACAATATTTAACCAAAAAGAAAAAAAAAGCTTTTAAAAATATTTAGAGAGTTAAAAATTGTAAAAGCTCCAGCAGGATTCGAATTCATCACTTACAGGTTTGATGTAAACCTTCTAACCCGCTGCGCTACGGAGATAGGTGACGATTTTGGGAAATAAACTACTTATATAATTACATTTTTTTTTTAATGTTTTTTTTTCGAAAAACAACATGGAAGTGTCCCATACAACCTTTAATTTAATGCTAACTTTGAATATAAACATACCGTAAACCAAAATTTATTTGCAGGCGAGACAATTTAGCAAAGATTGCGACTACCGAACCTCATATAGTCGCAAAAA
The DNA here is from genome assembly GCF_902806645.1 of Magallana gigas. Classification (NCBI taxonomy): domain Eukaryota; kingdom Metazoa; phylum Mollusca; class Bivalvia; order Ostreida; family Ostreidae; genus Magallana; species Magallana gigas. Next base: position 12,685,736 of record NC_047564.1, read on the forward strand.
TTATCCGCCGCGAACTAGTTTCATTATTTAAGCTGCAGTTTTGTTCACACTGAAGTTATGTCGCTTGCTCCATTCTTCCGTTTTGACAGAAATGAGGAGCGAACTGGTAATCGTTGGAGTTGTGTTGGCTGCGGTCGCCTTGAGCGAAGCAATGAGCCTCCCCAAGACTTGAACCCTGCACAGCAGACTGGGACCTCGTGCGCGGGGTCGACAACAGAACCCACGTCAACGCATGTTTGGCAAGAGCCGAGTATGTTGATAGTACTAAATCATAGTTTTACTCACCTGAAAATACAATATACTATAATTGAATCTATATGTTGTTTACAAAACTCTGTCATTCGGTATTAAAGATTTTTATTGAATCGGGGGATCGGGGAAAGTTTATGGGTCTGATAAAGTACATGCATCTTATGAGACAGTTCGTAGGGAAGAAACAACATTTCTGAATGTCACAAAGTCCGTCAAAGTTGCAGCAAAACCTTGACGACCTGTGACTGTAACAGGCAATGCAAATGTCTAAAAGCCAAGGAAATAATTGAAAGTGATGGCAGATAAACGATTTGTAAAGATGTTGGTATATAATTATCGTGGATGCATTTTATTTTGAAGCGTATTTTGAAAGGTTTATGCCAGATTGATACCACATTGACAGATGACAAAACGGGTACTTTTACAAACCGCTAAGCAATTGCTTAAAATGTTTCCCAAATTTATTCACAGACAAAACACGTATCCAAATATAGTAACTGGTGACGAAGAATAATTGTTCAGGGTTTCGTCGAAATAATTAATAATTTAATATACATTATGTATAACAAGTAGTTGTTTTAAGCTAAAATGGGAGATATTTATAAAAGAACCCAAATGCATTCTCAGCTAACTTGATGAGCTGTTCTTCGATTAGAATTTTTTTTTCTCAGAAGCATGTGTAGTTGAAAATTTGCAAATAAAGAACAACTGGGAATATTGTTATTATCCAAATATAACATGAACTGCATCGCTTATAGCAATTGCCTTTTTTCTCTTTATGTATGCGTCAAATTTATTAACACTGTGCCGGATAATTATGCCAGTGCCAAGGTGGCATTTTTGCACCCGCTTAAGATGCAGTTTCGGAAAAATCCATGTATACCAAATGATAGACCATTGTCTAGAGAGTATATAACCACTTTTGTTTTTAGTGTGTTTTACCTGACAGGTGAGATATTTACCTTTAAAAATGAATATCCTATCGGAAAATGATAATTCCCATAGGAGAATTGACTCTCCTACAGGAAATATTGACAATCCTATAGGATTTTTTAAAAGTCCTGTAGGAATTATATTTCCTATGGGAGAATGGTAATTCCTGTAGGAATTTGATTCAGACATGTAGTTTTCCTATAGGATATTAAGTTTTCCTATCGGATTTTATCAAATCCTATCGGAATTGAAATTCCTATAGGAAGTTATTGTATTCCGATAGGAAATTTCAAATTACCTATCGGAATATTGATTTTCCTATGGGAAAAATTATTTTCCTCTAGGAATTTATTTTTGAAAGGTAAATATCTTACCTGACAGGTAAGATACACTGATAACAAAGGTGCTTGTTAACTCTTTAAGCAATGGTCTATCATATGGCATATTTGAACTTTTCGATATATGCAGCTTAAGCGGGTGCAAAAATGCCACCTTGGCACTGGCATAATTATCCGGCACAGTGTTTATTACTTATCTGGAACATTGTGTTGTGCCAGAAACGATTTTTGATTTCCGAAATTGATTTATATAAATTGATTTTGGAGATCAATGTATAACATATTTCAACTGTCTTCAATTGCATGTGCTTTTAAGCAAACATGATGTAAAAATAAAATACGTTAGTAATGTTTATCAAAAACAATACATTTATGACAATTTAGAACATCAGTGCGAGAAAATAATCCCACACCTTATGCTTATTTTAAAGTTTATGATAATTGAATGTTTGGCCAAGTAATTTTTTTTATATATATATAATGAAGTAATTAGAGGGTTTATGATGAAACCCTTTCAGATTTTTAACATACCATTGGAGAAAATATTGTATGGCCAGCTCGTTTTTTCAATATCACTGTACAGTCGTTTTACCGGTAACGAACCAGTATGCGGTTTCGTGGTGCATGCGACTAATATTAACGGAATTCCAAATGTTTTTATTTTTTGTTTAAATCACGTACCTTTGTCCTTCTAAACTGTAGTATTAAACTTCCGAAAATATAAAGGATGAATTATGGAGATAGTAATTTCAACACCCCCTCCATTTTCCTAGTTTAGAATTCGTTTTCCTGTATCGTATCAAGCGCCCTATATTACCTCTGACCGAATATTTTGAAGCGAATTAATTTCAAAAATATACTAGAGGTACGTGTTAATAGACTTATAAATGAAGAAGGAAAAATAAATGTGGGAATATGTCTTTTAAACAAATAATATGATCGTTATTTTTGTATTACCGTTTTACCGTCAAATTGTAACTGGACTTGCAGAATTTTTATTTGCGTTACTTTATGAAATTGAATTTTCATAGAAACACTCTATAATAGTAATTGATGATAAGTAACTGTCATTTGCCTTTGTTTTGCCCGTATATCTGTCAATTTATCCAGCCAAATGATGCTTCAATGAACCGTTACTAGGAAAACTACCTATGGTTCTATTTGAAGTCGTAATTTCATTCAAAGCGCAATAATTATTTGATATGATGCATAATCTTATTAATTGGATCATAATTAATAATGATCCACTAAATAGGGGCCAATAACAAACTTATTTTCTTAGTTAGTCTTAATTGTTTTCACACTCTCGTTTTTTCTGCCTTGCTTTTCCGGCAGCTCATTTAAACAATAAAATGCTTTCTTTGGTGATTCATTCGGGATATTCATTCATTCATTCATACTTTATTTCCTCATGACTGAGATAATTTCAAATGAATACAATTAATTTAACCAATACAAATCAGCAATTACAGAGAAAGTGAAGAAAGACAGAGAAAAAAAAAGAAACAAGGACAAACACACAAAATGAAAGTTAACGAATGTTATATACATGTATATCAGGTCACGGCACAGGGTTTACTAATTGACCCTATTCGTTACATCATGATGACGGCGCATGAGCTGATTATACTGGGATGAAGTATCTTGTATCAGCTTAAAGTTCTTGATACGGAAAGTCTCGGTGGCATAAGCGTCCAGTTCCGTGATTGGTTGCCGACCCAAGAGGATGAGGAGCAAGTCGTCGTCAGGGAGGGCACACAGTTCTGCAGACAGATGGATGGTAAAGTTATTTATAATATCAGTCCACCAATTGTTTCGAGTGCCGAGGGTTATTGCACAAGAACATGCAACATGTGCTGCTAGGTTAAAGAAAGGTGCACCACACAGGTGACAAACATTCAGAGAACTCTGAGGACGATCGGTCACAAGTTTACAGATAAGTTTCCACAACCGGATCTCGTAGCAGTTCTTCGGTGCTCGCCAGAAGTTAGAAGGATCCTGTTCACTAAAGACTGCCAGAAATCGAGAAAAGTCTATGTCATTAGACATCCGGTACTGTCGCAGGTCTTTGTGAACTCTGATGGTTGTAGATCTTACAATGTTTTTCCAGGATAGTTTGGATGGAAAGGAACCGCTCTCAACCCACTGATACAGGTAAGTCAGGAGATCGTAAGTGTTCATTAAATTTATGACATCTGGAATGAATCCGCGTTGGCTCTTCCCCAATCCCTCAAAGTAGGAAAACAGTCTTACGAGAAAAATTTGCTTTGGAAGAGTTTGGTAGGACATCCGGCACAGTCGTCCAAAAAACAGAAGTTTACGTGTGTCTATTTCTGTAGAAATAGGAAGGATATTGAGAAGGCTTTCACACATGTCGGATCTTGTTCGACTTGGGAGATTCTGCGCCGATTTACAGATAGAGTGCTGGAAAACTTGAAGGCGTTGGCAATCGGCGGCGGTAGGATTGTTCCAGAGTTCGCAGCCGTACAGCACAGATGGAAGGACTACGGATTTGTATAAGTTGGCTAACGTTAAAGGATTAAGGTACGGGGATCCAATATCTGTGAGGGCATAGAATGAGTTTCTACCCTTCCTGCAGGCGGATTTTATCCGTTCTGACAGAGAACATTTACTGTTGATGATTATGCCTAGATGGGTGCAGGAGTCTGAACATGGTACAGGAGTGTCGCCTAGAGTCCATATGCTACCTTCTTTAAGCTGATTTCCTTTCGAACGGAACTGCAGAATACTGGATTTGTTGGCATTAAATTTAAATCGCCATCTTCTGGAATAAGTATTTGCTACATCCAACATATTCTGTAGAGAGTTTGGTGTTAAAGCAATCAATGATATGTCATCAGCCAGAGAAGGACAGTTACATATAATGTTTAGTAACTTTGTACATGCGTAAAGTTGCTCTATGCTATTGACTAAATCATTAATAAATACTAAGTGCAAAAATGTGGATAACACCCCACCTTGTCTTACGCCTTGCAAAACATTAAACCATCTTGACTGAGTTTGGTTAACAACAATAGAACTAGATGTATTACTGTGACAGTCATTAATAATTGTCCAAAGCTTGCCAGTAACACCTAAGTTGTACAACTTGAAGAGGAGACCATGTCTCCAGACAGTGTCAAATGCCTTTGAGCTATCTAAAAAACCTACAAAAACATTACTTCCCTGCTCTAAATTATAGTAAACAGTCTCTTGCAAGTTGAACGATGCGGTTAAACAACCTAATTATGTCTCCCCTTTCAAAGGGGAGACATATTGTTTTTGTCGACTTTCTTATTAGGGTCTTCCGTTTCCAACGGAAGACCCTCTTGTTATTCTTCGGTTTCTTTTTATTAGGGTCTTCCGTTTTCAACGGAAGACCCTCTTGTTATTCTATTGTTTCTTTCTATTATTAGGGTCTTCCGTTTTCAACGGAAGACCCTCTTGTTATTCTATTGTTTCTTTCTATTATTAGGGTCTTCCGTTTCCAACGGAAGACCCTCTTGTTATTCTTTGGTTTCTTTCTATTATTAGGGTCTTCCGTTTCCAACGGAAGACCCTCTTGTTATTCTATTGTTTCTTTTTATTAGGGTCTTCCGTTTCCAACGGAAGACCCTCTTGTTATTCTATTGTTTCTTTTTAGGGTCTTCCGTTTTCAACGGAAGACCCTCTTGTTATTCTTCGGTTTCTTTTTATTATTATTATTATTATTCTTTTTCTTTTCTTCTGACTCCTTTTTTGCTTCATAACTCAAAAAGTGTTTAACCGATTTTGATGAAATTTTCAGAGATTTTTGTAAGTTGGCGTCCCTCAAAAATATTAAAGTTTTAAAGAGAACGTCACTCCCGTTTTGACGTGACGTCATTTTTAAAAATTTCAAAAAGTCATTTTGTCCCGGACTTTTCTCAAAAACGCTTTAAGATAGAGGCTTGAAATTTTGAATGGTTATGATTTGATCGATTTACCTCTGTAATAAGGCTGGAAATGAAAATCTATCACTTCCGGTCGAAACCGGAAGTAAAACAAAATTTTCGAAAAAATGAATTTTCTGATTTAATCAAAAATGTATATGTGTTTTGTAGAGATTATTAAGCTGAATCTAACACTGAAAGCCGTTTTAAAATCGGACGATGCATTGCAGAGATATCGGGGTTTAAAAATTGATTTTTCCGGAAATTTTGATTCTGCGTCCTTGGTTTAAAAAATAGCGTAATGTTCAAAGTAATATTAACTCGTACCAAAAATAATTGTTAAGTCGTACTTGGACACATTCGGATTTTTTTGTTAAGTCGTTCTTGAAATCAGAAAGGTTTTTGTTAAGTCGTACTTAAAATCATTCGGATTTTGTTAAGTCGTACCAGGAATAATTCGATTTTTCATCTTTTTATTTTAGTTCCTCTTGTTATTGGTTTAAGAGCTCTGCTTCTTACAGGAACTTCCAGCTTTACTTCCGACATTAACGGAAGACCCACTCGTTGCTTTGCAACGAGCTTTGCTCTAGTTATTATTATTATTATACTTTTTCTTTTCTTCTGACTCCTTTTTTGCTTCATAACTCAAAAGGTTTTTTACCGATTTTGATGAAATTTTCAGAGATTTTTGCAAGTTGAAGTCCCTCAAAAATGTAAAAGTTTTAAAGAGAACGTCACCTCCGTTTTGACGTGACGTCATTTTTAAAAATTTCAAAAAGTCATTTTGTCCCGGACTTTTCTCAAAAACGCTTTAAGATAGAGGCTTGAAATTTTCAATGGTTATGATTTGGTCGATTTACCTCTGTAATAAGGCTCGAAATGAAAATCTGTCACTTCCTGTTGAAACCGGAAGTGAAACAAATTTTTCGAAAAAATGAATTTTCTGATCAAATCAAAAATGAATATGTGTTTTGTAGAGCTTCTTAAGCTGAATCTAACACTGAAAGCCGTTTTAAAATCGGACGATGCATTACAGAGATATCGGGGTTTAAAAATTGATTTTTCCGGAAATTTTGATTCCACGTCCTTGGTTTAAAAAATAGCATAATGTTAATCGTAAAGTTAACTCGTACCAAAAATAATTGTTAAGTCGTACTTTTACATTCGGATTTTTTAAGTCGTTCTTAAAATCAAAAAAGTTTTTATTAATTCGTACTTAAAATCATTCGGATTTTGTTAAGTCGTACCAGGAATAATTCGATTTTTTTCATCTTTTTCTTTTTTTTACTCTTATTATTGGTTTAAGAGCTCTGCTTCTTACAGGAACTTCCAGCTTTACTTCTGACATTAACGGAAGACCCACTCGTTGCTTTGCAACGAGCTTTGCTCTAGTTATTATTATTATTCTTTTTCTTTTCTTCTGACTCCTTTTTTGCCTCATAACTCAAAAAGTTTTTAACCGATTTTGATGAAATTTTCAGAGATTTTTGCAAGTTGGCGTCCCTCAAAAATGTTAAAGTTTTAAAGAGAACGTCACCTCCGTTTTGACGTGACGTCATTTTTAAAAATTTCAAAAAGTCATTTTGTCCCGGACTTTTCTCAAAAACGCTTTGAGATAGAGGCTTGAAATTTTTAATGGTTATGATTTGGTCGATTTACCTCTGTAATAAGGCTCGAAATGAAAATCTGTCACTTCCGGTCGAAACCGGAAGTGAAACAAAATTTTCGAAAAAATGAATTTTCTGATTTAATCAAAAATGAATATGTGTTTTGTAGAGCTTATTAAGCTGAATCTAACACTGAAAATCTTTTAAAAATCGGACGATGCATTACAGAGATATCGGGGTTTAAAAATTGATTTTTCCGGAAATTTTGATTCCGCATCCTTGGTTTAAAAAATAGCATAATGTTTATCGTAAAGTTAACTCGTACCAAAAAAAATTGTTAAGTCGTACTTAAACACATTCGGATTTTTTTTGTTAAGTCGCTCTTAAAATCAAAAAGGTTTTTGTTAATTCGTACTTAAAATCATTCGGATTTTGTTAAGTCGTACCAGGAATAATTCGATTTTTTCATCTTTTTTTAAAATTACTCTTGTTATTGGTTTAAGAGCTCTGCTTTTTACAGGAACTTCCAGCTTTACTTCCGACATTAACGGAAGACCCACTCGTTGCTTTGCAACGAGCTTTGCTCAAGTTATTATTATTCTTTTTATTTTTTTTTCTGACTCCTTTTCGGCTTTATAACTCAAAAAGTTTACAACCGATTTTGATGAAATTTTCAGAGTTTCTGTGCAACTGTAATACCTTATAGTTTGTGAAGTTTCTTTGAAAACGTCACTTCCGTTTTTACGTTACGTCATTTTTAAAATTTTCAAAAAGTCATTTTGTCCGCGGCGTTTCTCAAAAACGCTTTAAGATAGAGGCTTGAAATTTTCAATGGTTATGATTTAATCGATTTACCTCTGTAATAAGGCTGGAAATGAAAATCTGTCACTTCCGGTCGAAACCGGAAGGGAATCAAATTTTTCGAAAAAATGAATTTTCTGATCAAATCAAAAATGAATATGTGTTTTATAGAGCTTATTAAGCTGAATCTAACACTGAAAGCCGTTTTAAAATCGGACGATGCATTACAGAGATATACGAGTTCAAAAAATGATTTTCCCGGAAATTTTGATTCCGCGTTTTTGGTTAAGAAATTAGTATCAAGTTCTTGGTTAAATTAACTTGTACCTAAAAATTAATTGTTAAGTCGTACTGTAACACATTCGGATTTTTTTGAAAAGTCGTTCTTGAAATCGGAAAGGTTTTTGTTAAGTCGTACGTAAAATTATTCGGTTTTTGTTAAGTCGTACCAGGAATAATTCGATTTTTTCATATTTTTATTTAAGGTACTCTTGTTATTGGTTTAAGAGCTCTTCTTCTTACAGGAACTTCCAGCTTTACTTCCGATATGAACGGAAGACCCACTCGTTGCTTTGCAACGAGCTTTGCTCTAGTTATTATTATTCTTTTTATTTTTTTTTCTGACTCCTTTTTGGCTTTATAACTCAAAAAGTTTACAACCGATTTTAATGAAATTTTCAGAGGTTGTGTGCAACTATAATACCTCAAAGTTTGTCAAGTTTCTTTGAAAACGTCACTTCCGTTTTTACGTTACGTCATTTTTAAAATATTCAAAAAGTCATTTTGTCCGCGGCGTTTCTCAAAAACGCTTTAAGATAGAGGCTTGAAATTTTCAATGGTAATGATTTAATCGATTTACCTCTGTAATAAGGCTGGAAATGAAAATGTGTCACTTCCGGTCGAAACCGGAAGGGAATCAAATTTTTCGAAAAAATGAATTTTCTGATAAAAAAAAAAATGAATATGAGTTTTATAGAGCTTATTTAGCTGAATCTAACACTGAAAGCCGTTTTAAAATCGGACAATGCATTACAGTGATATACGAGTTCAAAAAATGATTTTTCCGGAAATTTTGATTCCGCGTTTTTGGTTAAGAAATTAGTATCAAGTTCTTGGTTAAATTAACTTGTACCTAAAAATTAATTGTTAAGTCGTACTGTAACACATTCGGATTTTTTTTGTTAAGTCGTTCTTGAAATCCGAAAGGTTTTGTTAAGTCGTACGTAAAATTATTCGGTTTTTGTTAAGTCGTACCAGGAATAATTCGATTTTTTCATCATTTTAATTATGGTACTCTCGTTATTGGTTTAAGAGCTCTGCTTTTTACAGGAACTTCCAGCTTTACTTCCGACATTAACGGAAGACCCACTCGTTGCTTTGCAACGAGCTTTGCTCTAGTTATTATTTTTTTTCTTTTTCTTTTTTTTCTGACTCCTTTTCGGCTTCATAACTCAAAAAGTTTTCAACTTATTTTAAGGAAACTTTCAGGGATTATGTGCAATTATAATGCCTCAAAGATGTTAAAGTTTCCATAACAACGTCATTTCCGTTTTGACGTTACGTCATTTTTAAACTTTAAAAAAAGTCATTTTGTCCGCGATATTTCTCAAAAACGCTTTAAGATAGAGTCTTGAAATTTTCTGTGGTTATGAATTTGGCAATTTACATGTGCAATAAGGCTGGCAATAAAAATCCGTCACTTCCGGTCGAAACCGGAAGTGAAGCAAATTTTTCGAAAAAATTAATTTTCTGATCAAATCAAAAATGATTATGTGTTCTATAGAGCTTATCAAGCTGAATCTAACACGGAAATTCGTTTTAAAATCAGACAATGCATTAAAGAGATATCGGGGTTTAAAAATTGATTTTTCCGGAAATTTTGTTTCTGCGTCCTTGGTTTTAAAAATAGCGTAATGTTCAAAGTAAAGTTAACTCGTACCAAAAATAATTGTAAAGTCGTACTTGAACACATTCGGATTTTTTTTGTTAAGTCGTTCCTTAAATCAGGAAGGGTTTTGTTAAGTCGTACTTAAAATCATTCGGATTTTGTTAAGTCGTACCAGGAATAGTTCGATTTTTTCATCTTTTTATTTTAGTTACTCTTGTTATTGGTTCAAGAGCTCTGCTTCTTACAGGAACTTCCAGCTTTACTTCCGACATTAACGGAAGACCCACTCGTTGCTTTGCAACGAGCTTTGCTCTAGTTCTTCTTATTCTTCTTATTCTTCTTCTTCTTATTCTTCTTCATCCAAATTTGTCCAAGCCGTAACTTAAATACCCTTTGACATTAAGACTTCAAACTTGGAACATAGGTAGATGGTATTGAGATGGAGTGCACGCCATCAAAATTTTTGACCTTGACCTATTTTCTTTTTCAAGGTCAAGCGTTTTATAAAAAATAGAGTTTGGACTATAACACAAGATTCCTTAAACATACAAACTTTTAACTTGTATCATAGATAGATGGTATATAGTCCAGTTCAACCTTACCAAAATTTTTGACCTTGACCTTAAAATTTTATTTCAAGGTCAAATCAGAAAAAACTTCATTGTTCACCTCCTAAATATTCTTTGACAGAAGGACTTCAAACTTTACACAAAGAACAATTATAATACACTGAGGTGTATTATTGATAAATATTTGACCTTGACCTTGTTTTACTCGAGGTCAACTTGAGAAAAATAATTAAGTTTTGTCTGGGTGGTAACTAAGATACCTTTTGACATTAAGACTTCAAACTTGGAACATAGGTAGATGGTATTGAGAAGAAGTGCACGCCATCAAAATATTTGACCTTGACCTATTATCTTGTTCAAGGTCAAGCGATTTATAAAAAATATAGTCCGGACCATAACACAAGACTCCTTATTCATACAATCTTTTAACTTGTATCATACATAGATGGTATATAGTCCAGTTCAACCTTACCAAAATTTTTGACCTTGACGTAAAATTTTTATTTCAAGGTCAAATTAGAAAAAACTTCATTGTTCAACTCCTAAATATGCTTTGACAGAAGGACTTCAAACTTTACACAAAGAACAATTATAATACACTGAGGTGTACTAATGATTAATATTTGACCTTGACCTTGTTTTACTCAAGGTCAAATTAAGAAAAAATAATTAAATTTTTTCTGGGTGGTAACTTGGATACCTTTTGACATTAAGGCTTCAAACTTGGAACATAGGTAGATGGTATTGAGAAGGAGTGCACGCCTCCATAATTTTTGACCTTGACCAATCTTGTGTCTCAAGTTAATTCATTTTCTAAATTGTATCATATATGGATGATATCTAACATATAGCTGACTTCATTCTTTTTCACTTATTAAATTTGCCCCATATTACAATCCTTGGGGAGAAGGGGAGACATGTGTTTTTTTGTATAAAAAAACAATACCCACTAGTTTTTCTTGGAAACCTTGTTGTTGTTTGTTTGGAAAGCATTGACTATCTAAAACATACTTTGATATTCTACTATTAAGAACATTTTCAAAAATTTTAAGAAAACAAGAGAGCAGTGCAACTGGTCTGTAGCTATTTGTAGAAGTCTTTTGTTTGTCACCCCCCTTATACAAAAGAACTATGAGCCCTTGTTTACATATTGGGGGTATTTTCCCATGTAGAATAATTGCATTAAAAAGTTTAACAATGCATCGAAGTACTTTCTTCCCTCCAAAGATGATATGTTCGTATGTTATCCTATCCGGGCCTGGGGATTTTCTTCTCTTCAGGTTGTTAACAACTGGCGAGAGATCATCTGTAGTTATTGGTCCGCCGGGGATATTTCCAGAAACTTTAGTACACTCTTCCTCTATGTGTCTGTACTTGCTTTCGATGAACTGGCGGAAGTGTTCATCAAAGGTGTCATCTTCGGAGGGAGTGTATATTTTTTCGTAGTACATTGCGAAGGCTTCAGCTACACCTTCAGGGTCTTTGAAAATAGCACCATCGTCTCCGTGAATTTCGGGATACGTGCGTGAAGTTCTCTTTTTCTGCTTTTTCACCAGTTTCCAGAAGAGGCGTATATCGCACTCGGCTGCCGTGTCCAAGTCGCGATATACGCCTTTCATATGGTTCTCGAATTCCATGTCTAGGACAGTCCGAAAGTGTCTCTTAGCGCGTTTATAATTGCGGTATGATTCGTGTATCATCCCCCTAGGCCTACCCTCTGATATCCAGATTTGGCGCAATTGTCTTTCTTTAGTGTGTAGTTCTTTGACATCTCTAGTCCAGCCCGGACGCGTGTATGGATTGAAACCAGAGTGAGGTATAGCAACGGTTGCAGAGTCTAAAAGAATATTGACAAAATCACTAAGGAATACTTCGGTATCAGCAGGAGTATAAATTTCACGCTCCATCAGTTTTATTGTGGATTTCGAGATGCTCTTTGTATTGTACAATGTTATCAGATGTTGCCTTGTGCCATGCTGGAAGCTGTAAGTTGGGGCGGACTAAATAATGGTGAGTACATTTGAGATCTAATTCTGCAAATACAGGCAAGTGGTCTGACGTTATGGAAAGTGAACCTTCAGTAAATATTTTGTACATTGCGAGTTTGTCAATTAAACATTTGTTGAACAAAATATAGTCTAACATGGTACATTTTGGTAAAAAAGAAAAGGTTTCACCAAGTATCTTAAAATGAACAGTAGGTATAGCAATATTACAGCGATTTACAAAGCCAGAAAAAATATCATGCTTGAAAACATTTGTGTGCAGTGAACTGATACAGCTGCTGTTAATGTCACCTGCTATTAATAACAACATGGCCATCCTCATTGTAATAATTATATAAACTTTCAACAATATTAACTTCGTATGTATAGCAATCTATAAACTTATTTTCTTAGTTAGGCTTAATTGTTTTCACACTTTCGTTTTTTCTGCCTTGCTCTTCCGGCAGCTCATTTAAACAATAAAATGCTTTCTTTGGTGATTCATTCGGGATATGAAGGTAGTGACATTGCAGGAAAAATACATAACCCGCGTTAGCGGGTTATGAGTGACATTGCAGGAAAAATACATAACCCGCGTTAGCGGGTTATGTTAATTTTTCCTGCAATGATCGCTACCTTCATAAGCCGCATGAATCATCAAAGAAAGCATTTTATTGTTTATATTAACATCTTTCATCAACTAATTAATAAATTGATTATGAAAAGTTAGTAAAATTCACTAAATTACTGTTAATGTACATAAGTACGTTAGCTAAAAGAAACAGCCAAATCGTCTTTTGTGAGACTTTGAGTCTGGCATCATCATGATTATTTCGTGCAGTCCGTGAGTTTACTTAGGTCGCTGTAGATTCAGACCAATTGATAAACAGGGCGTGTCAATTTCAGTCCTGTCACTTTCAGCCGTTGTAGATTTCGACCAATCGATAAATGGGGTGTGTAAATTTCAGTTTGGCTGTTTTTATAGACCTATGAATTGACTGTATTTTCAGTAAGAAAAAGAGGAAATTATACATGGTAGATGTAAATATATCTGGGTCACCTTTTTAATCTGTGAACAATACGGTAAATAATCGTGCAAATGTCAAACAACTTCACACACTGATAGAATATTTATTTCTGTTTTATAATTACCTTGCTAGGATTTTTTGAAACCTTAACTTCGTCTTTCACCAATAATTTTTCTAAAAATTATTCGTTACTAGCAAATATTCGTTACCAGTAAAACGACTGTACTTGATTTACTCTTTAGATAGGACACCAGTGAACCCTCTTCATTTTTTTCCAGATTTTTAAATCTTCAAAATAAGTCTGTAGCTGCGCAGTTCGACTGCTGTTTTAGGTGATTTAAAAAGGCAATGTCCTGTTCCTTTATGCATAATTTGCATACAAAACAATCTCATATCTATTGCATTTATATCTTTTGGCAACAGTTTTGGGGAGAAACAAGCCAGTTCTAGAAATGTTTAAAATCTTATCCTCAAATGTACAAAATGGCCACACACCCCCCTTAAAAAGAAATTATACAATATTGATTTTAAATTTCCTGCCTGGAAAGAAATTCCTATTTTTTAATATTAATTTATCACGTGGCGTTGAGAGCTAATTTTAGATTAGTGGAGGGTCAGCATCTTAATAATATTTGTATTGTTTCAAACAAACATATGAATTGCAATATAATGTAAGAGGAGGGAAATGTATAATTACAATGATTTAGTATGCAGTACTTTGTGAAGAGTATTATTACTCATGACTCAACATTTTTCTCAATTCATGCAATCCTACTTTACATCACAACACTTCGGTTTTTTTATCGCGTGTATAGCTTTAATGCTATAATATAATCTGCATTAGTAAAGTAATATCATTTTCAAAAAGTTAACTGACTTTTGAAAATAAAATAGATCCCGTCTTAGTTTTCTCTGAGATAATAGATATTTCCCTTGACCGCCAGCCATCTTGTGGTTCAAACCTGTGAAATAAGCATGTTTAGATACATACATGTAAATAGGTCTGCATATGATACACACCTATAAATAAACTCTACTGAAAATGAAAAATGATTCTCATTAGTTGACGAAAACAGCAGCTGTAAAGCTTAATAATAATTATAATATTTCCAGATGTCACAAAATGACCCTCAATTAATTAGCCTTGGGCAGTAGTTGGACAATTATGAACAAAATCACGTAATGGGATATATCCCCTATAAATATGGACAGTTTGTAAACATGTAGCACACAACTGTTCGTTCACACAAGTGTATACAGGTAGGAAATCTTATGTTTCCTTTTAACAATTCGTTTTAAATTGCAGTAAAAATTCAATGCAAAATTAGAATGTATGAACAAAAGTAACTGGAATTTGAACAAGCCGGAACTTTTGCAATTGAATGCTAACTTTGAATTGAATCATACTGTAAACTGACTCTTATTCGTAAGCAAGAAAATTTCGCAAATTTCAAACAGCATAGTAGCGAAAATTATGCCGCTACAAATCAGTCTTACTATTTCAACAGCAGTAATGACAACACGCTAGTTATGGCTCTTGCTCCATTCTTCCGTTTTGACAGATATGAAGACCGGACTGATAATCGTTGGAGCTGTGTTGGCCGCCGTCGCACTGTGTGACGCTAGGAGCCCCCCAAGACCTCAAGTCTGCACTACTGACTGGAAGCCCGTATGTGGAGTCGACAACAAAACCTACGGCAACGTGTGTATGGCTAAAGCTAAGTATGTTGATAGTACTAAATTATATATATATATATATATATATATATATATATATATATATATATATATATATATATATATATATATATATATATATATATATATATATATATATGAGAATAATAATAAAGTTATATAAGCAATATTAATAATTAAAGATTCAAAATTGAAAAATAGAGTACAATAATCATTTTGAGGTTTGAGGCATATCATTGTCTTACTCATGATCAATTTCAATATTTTTTATATGTATCTTATTTTTTTAAATGGAGCTTTAAACAAGATGAGATTAATAAGCCAAACATTATATATTACACTGAAACTGTTTTTCCATAAAACGTAATTAAATACATTATCATGAATTTGGAACAGCAAATGGATAAGACATAAACTTAGTGTACGTAATCTCTATGTTAATTGATAGAAATATACATCTGACATCAGAAAAGAAGTAACTAATTTTTAAAACAAAAATAAACCTCATAATTTTAAATGTGTATATCTTATATCATCAATAACAATGGAGACTTGCAGATTCCAAACTCAATAAAGATTTGCCATTTCCATTCTTATATAATTTTATACGTAGTTTAAGAAAATAATACGACTGATTTCACTGATTACAGGGCTAGATAGTCGTAGTAATTTTTTGTCCATGTTAATCTCATTTAGATAAAGCAGTATGTATTAAGATACTTGTATAGGAAAATCTTAAAAAAGATTAAAAAATTTAAATCTTAAATGTTTGGAAGTTTTTTTTTCAATAGTTAATAGTTCTATATTTACGTCCACAAAGTAAGATTCCCTCTATTTCTTACGGAAACTTATAGTTAATTCATAGCTCTATAGAAACAGCCAGACTGAAATCTACACGCCCCGTTTCTCAATTGGTCGAAATCTACAGCGGCTGAAACTGACAAGAAAATGACAGGATAGATATCGGCACGCCCTGCTTGTCGATTGGTCCAAACCTACAACGACCTAGGAAAAATCACAGACTGCACGAAATAATCATGATGTTGTCAGACTCAAAGTCACGATTTGGCTGTTTCTTTTAGCTAACGTACTTACGTACATTAACAGTGAATTTTACTTACTTTTCATAATCAATTTATCAATTAGCTAAAAGAAAGATGTTAATTTAAACAATAAAATGCTTTCTTTGATGAATCATTCGGGTTATGAAGGAAGCGGTTATTGCAGAAAAAAATTACAAAACCCGCGTTAGCGGGTTATGTATTTTTTCTGCAATGACGCTATCTTCATTTCCCGAATGAATCAACAAAGAAAGCATTTTATTGTTTAAATGATCAAATTTAATATCATATTTAAAATTTTAAAGCAAATCTAATGGGTAATGTGTTGACCGCCCAGCCTCTTAACTTCTGAATAAATAAACTAAAGAACTTAACAGTCCAGTGCAAAATTCAACTTAAAATCATGTCTTTACCTTCTATGCCAAAGGCGTGATATTAAAACCATCACAAAATTCCTTTAAAAAAGATGACATAATAGATTTGAACCAATTAACTTAACATTTTCTCCCATCTAGAGGGGTTCCGATCGCTAAACCAGGAGAGTGCAAAAAATGCCCTTGTCCAAAGATTATGAAACCTGTATGCGGAGTGAACAAAGTGACCTACGATAACAAATGCCTCGCCGAATGCGCGTGAGTACTTCAAACATTTTTATGTCAAAATACATACAATGATTAAACCAGTCTATGCACGCGTGAGCATTTTGGATAAGTTCATTTAAAATGATGTTCATTAAAAAACGTACACATCCACATTCTATATAGAGTGTGTATTTGTTATATTATATAGTAGCTATATTTTATATTACAGCCTTCTTAAGTTATACATTTGTACAGATACCGATATTTTTATCATTAAGCATTACTATCATTTGCTATGATCTATACTGTATTTCAGAGGGGTAATGTTCTTCCCAGGACCATGTAGTAAGTACATACACAGGAATAAAGGAATAAATTTTTTTTAAACCACCAAAAATGAAAAAGAAAATACTAAGCTTTTGCAATCTTAATTTGTTTGAGACATTCCACAAGTTCCCCAGATATTAACGGGAAGGAAACCTTTTTTTTGGATTTTTTTTTTCCAGAAAGAAGAACTGATTGATGACATCCTTCTGGTTTGCGCTTTTAAATACATGGAAATTTGTTTTAATGAATAAAATCCAAAGACCCTTTTTGTCACATTTGTTTGTTAACAAGACTAGAAGGTCATTGTCATGGACATGCTTTGTAATGTATTTTTCGATGTTTTTCATATTACCAATAGTATAACATGTGATTGAAATAAGTGATTATTTTTTTATTAAATAGTTTCGCTGCAAAATGCAAAGTCTCTCTCTCTCTCTCTCTCTCTCTCTCCGATTTTCAGTAGATTAAGTTACTATACATAATTAAGCAGCTATGTCAAAGTTTGAGTGACAAAGAGTCATTCTTGGCTAATGTAGACAGATTACATCTTCAAACATCATCTACGACATAAGTGACAGCAGATGCAGTCACTAAATGAATTATTTAGATTTAGAAAACCCAGTAACTATAGATGACCATGACATGAAAGAGACATAAGCATGCTCTTATTCAACATAACACCAGCGAAATCCAATAGATTTGTGATCACTGTTTGGTAGCGAAAGTTCAACGGCAATCAGAGATAGTTCCACCAACTGTTACGTTACACTTCATACAGGGAAATAACACTGTATCCTGGAGTTCATTCTAGATTGTGTGATGATTTTGGTATGGCCAGCAATTTGTTTTGTAAATCAATTCAATAATAAAACATCCCACAATGCAACTCATACAAAACGCCTATAAAACAAAAGCAGACTGCGTGGCACTACTATCCTCTCTGATCCAACATTAGACAGTAACAGCGTCGAAGCACAAAAAGGTAAAACGACTATGATAGCCCCTATTTCCGGATATCAATATGGTGTGAAATTAATGGGTATTTGGTTTTTGCATTTCCCGTTTATTTAAAGCAATGGACTGTTACCGAGCCCTGTGTTTGCTGTTGGCTGTGACCCTCACAGTGGCAGCAATGGATGATCCTTGTTCGTCGGAAGACCGACCGGTTTGTGGGCAGGACGATCAAACCTACAAAAACAAATGTGAAGCAGAAATGGCGTATGTAACCAGCTAAAGTTCGAATTTTTAAACAATACAATGAATTATGTATTGTATGTTTTTTCTTTCAAATGCGACAGTTCCCATGACATACTGCAATTTTTTGATTTTACTAATTCTAATCTTACCTTTCCTGGGAAACACATAATTGTTGTAACAACAGTAGGAAAGCTATACAGAAAAAACCCATACGATCCATTGAAACAATTTAGAAAAAGATACAAATGCAATATAACACTTTCTTTTCTAAGTCAAGGGAAAAGTGTTAAATATTACTAGTTCCATTAAAAAAAATGAATTAAAAAAATGAATTTACTATTCCATGGCCACTCCTTGCAAAGAATTTTTTTTCTTTGATGGTCAATCTTAAAAAAAAAAAACCCGATTCCTGACGCTATCAATATATTGGCTTTCTGCGAGAAAATATTCTTAGATTGAATTTATTTCTTCAATATAGGGGTAGCTCCATTTTGAAGTAATCAAAGTACAAGACGGGGACACATTCTTAAAGATAAAGATTTTAAAACCCATCAAGGATTACGTTTACTCAGGGTTTGAGATTTCAAAAAATAAAGTTCAATACCTATGGTCAAAAGTTGTTTAAAAAGCACAAAATAACAATGTAATTAACTAATATCGATATTGATATGTATGTTTTGTTTATTTGAGGAAGATATGCTATGACAAAAGGAGATTAAAATTGAAACAGGAAATTCGTACTATTTTTTTCATCTTAAATTTTCTGTAGCAATGCAATATCAAAAATTTAGTTTTTATTTTTTTTTCATATCATTTTACATATTTTTGGTTGTACATATATTATATCGTGTATAATTTTATATCACTGGCTGGCATGCAGCGGGAAAAATCTTTAAATTACATGAAATTACTTCCAGATATATCACGAAAACTTGATCATTGGCCTTATGTAATGTTAATATCAACAGAATACAGACAATATAAATAGTGTTTGGCAACCAATGGTTTGGAGCTCCTATAAGTTAGGTTTTTTGTATCAAAAATGAGTATAATTTTGAAAATTGATAGAGGAAATTCGGATTAAATTAAATCTTAACTATGAGTCATTGAAATATGAATTTAGAAAAGCTATTCGTATTTTATCATTTTCCAACCAACAAATTGTGTTATTATTTCTAATAATTGCAAAATAAAGAAAACCTTGGATAGGGTGGACAATTTTGACAAATTTCAATATACATTTAGAGGACACTAGCACAAAAAGTAGGTCATTGACCTAGTTATTTGAAAGTGAAAATAGCATAACAATAGAAGAACTACAATGAACAATAAGAAATTTTTCGTTCCTATTAGTGGATTTTTTTCGCTCTTGAGTAAACGTAATCCTTAAAACTACAAATGCAACAGTTAGTGTAAGAAATCTATTGTTTTCTTCAAAAGATAGCGGCCAAACACACTATTACCTTTACTAAAGGATTGAGTTACGACGCATCAAACATATTCTGACGCAATGCAAACCCGTTTTAAATTTTCAATACAATATCACTTTTAAAAGTAGCGACATTCAAACTTCATTAGATACTTATAATACTTTGGGCCAAGCGCAGAGTTTTGGTTCAAACAAAGACAGCGTGTGTACGGTTTGATCTTTTATAAGAGACAACAAAATTTTGAATCCTTTCCCCGATTGACTCTTCTATGCCTGGTATGTTTTTTTTTGTAAAAGATAATATAATTCTTAATATTTTCCTCTGTCTGTTGTACCCGGTGTAACACGTGATTTGAATGGCTACATTTACATGTAATAAGCCGGATGTAAAAATTGAACTAAAATTTTTTTTTCTCCAGAGGGGTGGATATCAAACACGAGGGGAAGTGCGTCCGCCTCTGTAAATGTCCCAAGATCCTGAGGCCCGTGTGTGGAGAGAACGGTGTCACATACGCAAACAAATGTCTGGCGGAGTGCAGGTCGGGCTAACCACTTAAAGGGGCTGGATGATCATGGCCGTTTTTAGACTTAATTAATCTTTTTTTTTACAAAGAAGAGCTTTGAATTAAGATATTGAAAAATTTCAAAAATTTAAGCTTAATCATAAGGATTTTTCAAAATAAGTGAATGGTTATTTTTTTTTTAAATTTCATTGTTCATTTGTAGATCTGACGGTTAAATGTAATTTTTAACCACGCAGCCTCCTTGATACATGTGTTCTTTTACTAATTAACTATGTTTAATTGTCGATAAGTCCATGAATAATTAACTCATTGAAAATTAAAAATTGTTAGTCAGTAAATTTATGTATATCATAAATCTGAATTTCATGTCAAATTGCTTAAGTATATATGACTGTATGTTTTTCTGTTGTAGGGGAATATTTAATTATACACAGGGGCCCTGCTCTCAACAGTAGAGAAAAATCTTTCACTTGTTATACTATTTGAATTAAAGACATTCGAAACATATATAGATAATAATTTTGTATTCAAGAAGTATCTATATAAAAGAACGTGATGCTGAATCAAAATTAGCATATTATGTCACACTGGATTGTTATTATATACGTCAAAAAAAGAGAAAAAGAGAGATTTGGATATGTCATTTTAGAGTACACTTTCTGTAACCATTCATCTTTTCAGGGTTATCTTTCTTAGTTAAGTTCTAAAACAGACAATAGCAACTACAACATAATTTAGATTTACCAACAGGTATAGTTGTTTAGACTTCAATTTAGAAATGCTGAAAAGGTCCGTAGCAAAAAATGCGTTACAGAGAATCAAAACAGGAATTACATGTACATATTAAGGTCAAGATCTAGTAAATGATTCCAGAGTGTATTTTTGGTGCTAGAACCATTATGACGTCATAATTGATTTGAAAAATATTTTACCCCTAGAAAAGTAAATAATTTCTTGACATTCTATATTAATCATGAAAAAAGTAATCCCTATATTCTATTTAACATCATTTTATAAGTCTTAAATGGGCAAAACTCCGAAATTTGTTCCTTATTTCCTTCATATTTCATTGAAAATGACAGTTTAAAACATGACTCTTCATTGTGTTTACCAAACATAAAGGCCCCGGTACACCCTATCAAACAAAGCTATTGTTATGAAGCATCATTAAAAGAATTCATATATTAAATCTTATAAACCTGTAGGCACCTTTCATTTACTAGATCTTGACCTAAAGATCCATGAGCTCTATTTATGCAACCCATGCATAATTCTGGGTGAAAATCAACTACAGTGGACATGAATGAGAAAATGACACTGGGGATATTTTAAAAATGTCTTTTTTTGTAAAATTGTCCAGTTTTCTCTTACTTGGTAACATTGATTGTAGACTCCCAGGTCCCGACTTCACATCATATGTGCGCTCCGAATTTGCAAGTTAAAAAGAGGAGGGGGAGATTCCCTCTCCTTGGAGGAGAATACTAGATCTGCGTTCGCTTTAATATTAATAGTAAATCATGAGAAAACTCTCTTACAAACATTTTGCTTTAAAAGGAGGGACGAAAGACGGCCCTGTCCACAAGTTCATGTGTTAAATAAACGTTTTACACTCTACATACACTTTTCGGTGGCATGCATATACTAGTACATGTAGTAACCAGGAAGAGTATCAGCCGTGGTCCGGACGGGTGGCCAAGGATGTAATAAGGGAGGGTACAATGTAAGTCAGGTACATGTACTTGATAGTTAGTAGAACAATCCTCACTGCTCTCCAAAATATACCCGGTATAGCACATGTACATGTATACTTTCAGGAAACTTGTTTGAAATTAATTAGCAAATATGGAAGCACGGAATTTTTCGTATAATTAGATTGTATATTCTTAACTACATAAAATAAATTATTAAAGTTCATATGCATAAAATATATCTTTTATCCGTCAAGTTAGGGTTCTCTCTCGCTTAAAGCCAGACAGACAACATTTTTTTCTAGATGCAGTTCTGCTCAAACAGTTTATTTAAACAGTTCACATGTATAACGCCATAGTTCGTAAATTCATATAGTCTCTGATTGATTTTGTAATATTCAAATAGAAAAAAATGGTGGTAGTTAAAAATAGACATTACAGAGTTATAAAATGGTCCTTTCATTTCTTGTGTTTGTCTCTCTTGTTGAGGCAAGCATGATCAATCAGGTGTATAGTGTTTGTCTTATCTCTTATTGTTTATATAGTGTTTTCGAATCACATTTCAGCTCAAATTGAGCCGGACTATATTCCTTCTTGCCATAGCTACGATTTCACGAATGTGCAAGTCAAACTCGAGCGTTGCCGACGTACGTCTTATGTAAAGGGGTCAACTGTGATAATTTACTGTTAATCCTTACCATTTCAGGGAAAAACAGCCAAGATTATAAAATTTAATCATTTCTTTGGTAATTGTATGGAAACTTAAAGTGTGTCCGAATGCTCAACATTCCGTTTGTTGTCCTGTGGACAATCAAAAATGCAGGGGTTTTTTTTTTATTGCGAAACTGAATTTTAGTAAATTATATCTCTCATTGGATGAATAATAAAATCACAAGAAAATCTCAAAAGTTTTTATAATTTTATTCAAATATTTTTAAAATAAAAATACAGTGTATATTATGACAGGTTGATAGAATTTGTGGAAGACGAATTAATAAATACTATTTCGGTATCATCACTGCCGGTCCTATCACGTGATTTGATTGGAGAAACCTCTTCTCCGCTGGGACATCATTTATAGAAATAATTTAGCCCTTATAAACAAGATGATACAAAGTACATATTAATTTAGTGAGACAAATAAAATTATGGAATGTGAACTATTAAATGTACATGAAAATGACAAAATTAAACGGAGGAAATAATCAAATTAATGAAGAAACCTAATACCTAGAAATGAAAAACAATAATTCTATTAATCTACAGAAAGCAAAAGTGTATCATTTTTTTAATTGAGAAGGGTGATTCAATCATAATTGAAAAAGAAGAAAAACTTTCACCAAAAACAAATATCAAGACAAAACAATAAGCTGCTATGCAGAAATAACCTTTAAGTGGACACTTAGCTAAAAGGAACAAAAATATTAACAATTATACACAGATTCAAAAATATATCGATAAAATATACCAGGAACACATTATATAGCATATACATACATCCATTAAGGCTTTAGTTCTTTATTTTTTTTTACAGGTAAAGAGTCTTAGCCATATAAAAATAGCACTTAAAAAATAACTTTGCCTTTACAGGTTGCAAAGATATATAATAATTGTGACATTGCATTTAGATGTGATGCATAAGGAATTGCGATAAAAACTAACTGTAAAAAGGAAATCAATTCTTAACAGTTTTGTTCATGGTAATGTTACATCACAGAATATAGTTGATTCAGTAGTTTCCTAAATCATCTGAGACGCTGTTCTAAATTGAACTATAATAATAAGACTGATTGCAACACAACACTATGCATGGATTCATATCGCCTATGGCGTCAGACGTTCAGATTTTATAAACAACAAACATATAAATCATAGTGTAAAATATATATATTAACTAAAAAAATGATCTCTGATTCAGGGTTTTTTTTCAAATTTCCCGCCGGAGCGGGGCCCTTGTGTTGATTATAAGCGTCTTTCTAACTGGTTAATCTAGGTCATGTGAATGTCCATTCCTCTCGACAAAGTCCTTCTTTGCATGCTTGACATAGCTCGGAGTTGTGTTGGTTCCTTGGTTTGCCAGCCCGGCGATCAATACGAAGGGGAGGACGGACGAAGCCGTAGTAAATCTGTCCTACTCTGTTGTAAACGTTTCCAAGGACCTGTAAAAAATATCAGTAGGATGTATTACTGTCAAAGCCTCTTTATTCTACCCCACCCAACGCAATGCACATTTCAATTTGTTCTGGCAAACGGATGTGTCCATTATTTGTATCAAAAAATAGGGAAATCACCTATCTTTTTGGATTGCTACACAAAAAAATATTCTTTATCAAAATTCATTTAGAATTTGAAAATGATTATCTTATTTATGGAGTAAAATAAATTTTTTGTTTATGCTCGAAATCTAAAAGCCGGACATGAATCTAAGATAAAACAAAGACGCAATAACGAGAATGTTGGCATGTGTGATAAACAACGACTGCTGATCATTTGCATTATTTTCCCGTTATCAAAATCGTTAAGACTAGAGAAAAATCATTTAAAATACATTGATCTTTGAGCTTAGATTCTTTGCATATCCAAATACCAACCTTGATGACCTCTTCAGGGTACCACATGGCATGCTCGTATTTGCCGTTTTTACATCTTTGGCATTGCTGTCCGTACAGTTTAAACATGACATAGCCCATGTTGGTGGCATAGTTCAGCTGGAACCAGAAGATGACCCTGCCCTTCATCGACGTCCATCCGTGGCCACACTCCTGAAATAAAAAAAACGACCGTCCAATCACATCACTTATTGACAGACATGAATGGGACAGAAAGGTATACATGTATACGACTGAAGAGGGACAGTCGTCGACAGTAAGCGCCTACAGGTTCTAGATCTTGGCCAGTCCTAGCTGAATGTATGTTAATTTTCAGAAAATAATTGTGTATTTACTTATCTAATGGGGGACTAAATGAACAGCTTGTTCCAAATAAGGATCGAGATATTCTTATATTGTATAATAAACGTTCACAACAGTGTTTTAAAGAGAGTTTCACAAATCGGGGATAGGGGTGGGGGAACTAATCTACAATTAGAGAGTTTTTAAACTCTGAATCTCTTTAAATGTAACATATGAATCTAAAATTAGAAGTGACGTTTGGATCATTCAATTACAAAAAGGGAGAGTGTTTGAAAGCTTATCAGATCTTTATGTACATAATGTGTTGGGCTCACAGTGGTTTGGTATTTATGAGTGTGTTTAATGTCTTAAGAAGATAGCAAAAATAAATATTTTGTGTCTATTTGTTTAATCGAGCTATTGGTGCGGTGAGGTCTCCAGTATGGGACCCGTTGGTGACAATCGCAAGAAAATTTCAAAACTAATTTTGTAATGTTTAATTAGGACAAACAATATACCTGAAGCGTGCACTTGTACCTTATACATTGAAACAAGAAAATTAATCAAATTCATTTCCAAAAACCTTTGTTTCAGAATATGAAAAGATTTTCCAGACTTGTGGACCATATTCATTAATATACAAGACAACGTGTAAGGAAAAATGATGTAAATTCATCACCTGAAGTGTCAGAACAGGGCATAAATTTCGCATGGCAGCCACTTTTATTTTTGTATAATGCTGACCACAAACGCAATGTGGTCCGTCACCCCCTGCTAAAAGCGGGGGCCCCCCTCCTCACCACAAACAATAAACTTAACCCCTGATCATCGTTGCAGACGACCATCAAGGTCACCTTGTTCGATGACGGACACCTTTGAATTTTACTACATCTATATAAGCGTTTGAGTGACCTGCTTTCATCTACATCCTTTAGAGCAACAATGCAATTCCTCCAAGGAATATATTTCGCTCGCCAGGCATTCCCTGGAAACAATGGTATTTGGAGATGGTGTTTGTGTACAGTATATTGGGCTCTTGCAGGGAAATCAGCTGGTCTTATCATTAATCATATGTTAAGATACCCCTACATTGGCTTTGAACCCCCAATTAAAACTTTTTCCTTATTCTATATATCGTACGATGTTGTTTGTTGTTTTGATATCAAATTAAATTGAAGGTTAACCAGAGAGGAATATAGCTTGATAAACAGTGTGTGCTATTTAATGCCCACTGAAATGGAGAAATAATAAGAGATTGATTAATGGATGCAAATGAAATCATAAGCAGAAACATTACGGTCGGGTTTAATGCAACCACACGCTACCTCCAAAAACAATGAATATTTACACCGTTAGTAGACTTCACGTAACGTGTGAATCACGGATTCCGATTAATATCATCTCTATCTAGAACATGGTTTCATTCACTGATGCCTTAACTTCACTGTTTTAACAAACAACCCATTTTTTGCACCAGTGATTTACGCACGTCAAACGTTCTTATGTTCTTGTGTTCAAAAGATAACTCGAGTGAGGGCCAGACATCCTATACACATCGGCATTTGTTACATGAATAGCAATGGAATCTAGAAATATTACCCCGACAGATAATCTGGGTTTTTTTTTCTCTGTTGTTTGAATAGGATTTTACCATATGGATAAAACGTGATGAAATTGTAAAATTATCGTGCTTCGCTATCAAAATCTGTAAACCACTTTCAAATTCTGATTTTAACTGTCTTGCGTTGTGGTCAATTATTTAAGACAATCATTTTTCTTGTACATGTTCATAATTAAATGATCATTAGGGTCTTCATCCGCAAGTTACTTAGGTAAAGAAACAACCTTTTGAAGTTCAGTTTATCAGTTAGGTCGGGCGTTTATGCAATTACGGCCTTCTGTCTTAGAGAAAATGATATGTTGGTTTGAGCCTTTGACCCTTGCGTACCTGACATGAGAATCGAACTTTGGCGCTGTCTTTGAATGTTCTCCATCTATCGTTTGGTGGACAGAAAGTAGGCACGAGCTGCCACGAGTGGGGATAATACTGACTGAACAGTCTGTCGAATTCGCCGTGCCATACCAATTCCATTCTGCAATAGAAAAAAAGGGGAACCTTAAATACTCTCAATACAAATTTTATTAAAGTATTACGAAATGTCTTTTACATGTGTTATACCACTAAAGAATATTTATTCAATTTCAAAGAGATGAGTGTAAAAATCTATAGAACTATAAATTTCGCGAAAAGAATAAAAAAAAATTATTAAAATTTCTTTGGAGGACCACAAGAGTGGGATTTTTATCTACTATCTTCAATGATATGTATAAACTTTCATTGGTTTTATTTGACATGCGCTCAAGCAAAGCCTGTGCGCTTTATTTCGTTACTGTATGGCCGGGTAGGATTCGAGTTTCTTTAGGTATTTCTCGCGATTACTCCTGATTTATTGCAGGATAACGATGGTAACAGAAGTGCGGTGAATTAAACAGAGATAAATTTACCTGTCGTCGGAAAAACAAGTTTTATAGTTTAAAGGGCCGACGATTTACTGTCTTTAAGCCGTGCATTTTACCTCGATGGTAAATATATTTATATATATATAGCGTATATATGTTAAGTTGTTCGTGCTCAGGTGTGTGCATTTAAGTGGATTCTTGTTGTTTAGAACTCAAAAGAAAAATTAACCCTTGAGACAAGGTTCATTTTATTTAATGGAAAATGTGCATGAATGGGCTAAACTATAACGTTGTTGAACTAATAGAATTATCCTTTGGATAAAATAATTGACTTCAACGGTTTCAATGAGAAATAATTTTCGATGTACGAAAATTATGTAGTCTTTAAGATAATAATAATTGCTTGCTTTTTTCATACCCCCCCCCCCTTTCTTTTACAATAGTACTCAAACAATGTTGGGATTTTAATTACATTTCTAATTAAAGCGGTTCAAGCGGAAATGACATGTTAAACCCCGCTGACCCCATGTGATAAGATCATGCACTGATGGATCCAACTCCACAAGAAACATGGCTTCGTCATCCCCAGCACACCAAAACAAGAACAAGGTTTGCTTAATGCACATTTATTCTCTCTCCCGACAAACGAAAATACGAGGCGTTTGTTGATCATATCAAACGAAACATTCAGGGATAAAAACGAACAAGATCGGTAAATTGGAAAGTAGGCATCTCCCCATGTTAAGGAGATAAATCACGCGAAAATGACTTATTTGCATATGCTTTTGACAGATGTGTGCCTTGTGCATATATTCCTTTCCATCTTTTTATCATATTTTATCAAGGGTTCACCAAGGTATGTGAATAAGCGCATTGTCTGTTGAGACCTTTTAATTTAATATGTTTCGAAGACATGTTGTTAAATTGTTCTAATGGATGACAGAAGAAAAAACCCTGATGTTAATCATGCTAAATTTACTCCACAACAAAACTTAGACCAGTGTAACAACATTGTTGGATCTTTCTACCTGTATATTTGACCACCATTAGTCCCTTAATTCTCATCAACCGTATCATTTTAAGTACTTTGTATATATCTTGTCATTACCCAGCACTCTACCCCTTTTATTCGCTGACCATGCCGAACACCCCTCTCCGTTTTAATTGATAAAATTTACTGTCGAGACGACATTTGAACTGCCGAGAAATGTCTTTTTTAATGGACAATGTTTGCCATTCTGTATTCAAGTTGAACTAATACCCGGCGGCTACACATCGTTTAAGATGGTTCTGCAATCTGATCTTGGATGTTGTCCGCGATGGAATTTTTGTTTGACTTTGACTAAGGCTTTTCAATTAGAAAAGGTCAAAACATGTCAAGGTCTCTCAATAAAAATAGATACAAACTTTGTAAATACTTAAAAGATAGATAGCTTTTCTTTAAATTTTTAATGAATCGTAAATAGACTTTTCAAAAAGGGGGTGAGGCGACACAGATGCGTAGTCAAACTACGTACATGTATAAGTTCTACACACTTTCATATATTGTATTTGCAAATAACTTGAATTACGTTTAAATTTTTATTTCGTGCTTCCCTGCATTTAATGTTAACACCCTTTTCATTCCATATATGATGATCGTACAATATACTTAAGTTTTATTCTATTTCTATTTTTTGAATTTGCAGCTCTCCTCGCATTTAATTATGGAATAAATAAAACAGTCTGCTCTAGTTTTTTCATATATATGACGATGTCTTCTTGAGCTTTATTGTTACAAAAGAAATAAAATAACCATAAATTTGCCAAAAAATGTTGGCACCGCAAAGCGAATGTGTTAAAATATTAAGATATGAACGTAATCTATTAAGACATTATGTAAAAGTTGACATTTCTAAGCCGGAAATTTCATACCTTGTCGTACAAAACAAGGTACATTGTACATTTATCGTTTTGATTTATAACAATTAAGAGAACGGGCGGAATTAGCAAGGTTCTTTGGTAAAGGGTCGACAGAGAATCGATTACAGAGTATCGTTTATAAGAGAGTTTGACTATAAAAGTGAGGGAGGTATAAGACTCTTAGGTATTAATGAGATACCATCGTTCATTCTAACGAACGTCTTGGCTTGAATTTAATTAATATCTTTATGCTAATTAATATATGTCGTTTGGTAAATTAATACGGCGTCGCTTGCATAAGTCGACGACTTCATATATATGTCCCCCCTTAAAATAGAACGTACTATAAAAAATCGTCCACCGTTTCCTGGATAGGTGCAAGTTTTTTTTAATAATTTGATAATTTTTTGGAGGTTTTCCTTATATTCACCGAGGCTTGTACGAATAAATTAATGACGGACCGTCCCGTTCATCGATATGTGTTCATTTCTGACCTACATGTATATCAGGATGACACTTTGTGACGAGACTCATACATAATATGCATATAGCCTTTAGTCAATCGGGGGCGCAATTGCTCTAAAGATGGTCTCTTTTTTGCCACTAAAAGTTGCAATTTTCGCTTTAAACCCATTAAAAGCATCCTTTGACGATCGACGGATGATATCGGACACCTGGGTGGGCCTTGAACACGGCGAGAATTCGGTAAAATATACCCGGTATACAAAGCTACAGCTGGGAAGTTATTCAACCCCCCCCCCCAACTCTCTATTCTTATTCAAATGCACGGAGACAACCCATTGCAAGATAAAACAATGTTCAAACAACGGCCTGTACCATCTTATCACATCAAATGCATGATATTGAAAATAAAAGAGATATATGTTATTGTTTCTCTCTCTCTTTGGTAGGTTCAGCAAAGAAGCACGTGAATAAGATTACAAGCTTTTATATGGACACTTCAACCTGTTTGCTTTAAACATTTCAATATGATTTATTACGTCTGGTGTATGCCAGGCGAAATTCGGTGCAATTAAGGTACAAATAATTTAAGACGGCATGGATGGGCTCTATCATATATATGTAACTACAGCAGTTAGTTGACCCTTGGTGGAACGTGTCTTCCGAATGGTTTGGGGTCAACATGGCCTGATTTGGTTCGGGTGGTTTGAATACTATTTTAACCCGTATATTCAAAGATAAGATAAAATAACTGTTTGTTTAGACCCTTCTTCAGAGATAGTTTAACTCGATGGTACCCACTCCCAGTTATCAGACTGGTCGTCACTGTCATCTGCTTGTTAAAAATGTCTCAGCATCTAAGGAGAGCGTGTAAACGAATTTAAAAAACGAATTCAAGAGCAATTCAAAACTTTTTCTCCTTCCCCACTACTGGTATTTTTAAATGCTTGTGATAGAAAAGAATTCACGTGTTTTAATAATGGATGATTACTTGTATACCAAATCTCCTTCTGTTAATTTGTGTCAGAATTTTATTGTATCTATGTATAATGAACAAACAAAATCCCCTGCTCTTCCCAACCCAAGAAGCCCTAAATCTTTAAACGACGTTGCCCAATTCTGCAGTATTGTTGACACTTTGGTTAAAACTGTGTACCGGGTAAATTCTCATTCACTTTTATGTCTACAAAACTCGGATTAGTTATCTTTCACAAGGGATGACACTTTATCAATTGATCCAGCAATTTTCCGTTTCCAATTTAAAAGACATAGATAATCACATCAATTGTCTGATGATTGAATGATCTAAAAAGACCTCTTCAGGAGACAGTTTATTGTCTTCGAGTAAATATTGCCACATATCTGATTACTTGTGATGACATCTCGTTCTATCATCGTAATCTGGGGAGCTGTGGGTTCACGATGAACCTTGCTCTCGTCGTGTCGTACCCGTAGAACCATGTATAAGAAAAGGTGCAAAGGGTTTACCGCACCACTAGATGATCAAATTGCGTGTAAAACGTACATAATTTTTTTTTATGTGAAATGTAAATTTCCTACAACATGTGTCTTTGGGCCCCAAAAAAATGCTGACAAACTACATGGCAGTATACAATGTACAAAATCCTTTGAGATCAGTGAACCCTCATTAGTGACAAAATGATGTCAACCAACTCTGCAAAAAATACGAGCAAATTATAAAAAGACAATTTAATGATTCTCACCTCTGTGATAGGAGCAGTCCTAAATCCTTGTCTCCATAGTTAATTAGGTGCATAATAGACCCGGGGGCCATCGTCGATCCCTGGGGAACGGTGTTTAGGGTCAGCGCAGTGTTTCCACCCCCGGGCGTGAAGGCCAAGGAGGTAGTGCAGGGGTTGAGGGTCATTGGCGCAATGGTACTGACGGGACTGACCCCCGGGCTCACAACGGGACTAACCCCCGTGCTGCCCAGCCCCGGGTTGACTGAGGTCTGTGTGAGATACAGCATGGTGGTCGGTGAGATCAAAGAATCCAGTGGGAAAGTTTACAAGGGGGTCCTGAGTTTGAAGAACACCGAAATCCCTATCATTCAGTCTCTGTCCTCAACAGAATCACTGGTCCCGTCTCTTGCGGTCCGACGGTTTGGAAAAGAGAGAGATAGAATCGTGTATTGATAGCCGCTGGACACAGCGAGTGACCAGATAATGTTATATAGAGCTTCCTATTTCCCCCAGGCGTCAGCCAGCAAGTGGCTTCTTTAACGAGCTCGGACAATTTCTGTTCCTTCGGTAATCTTCCGATGCATTGATCAACACATTAATTTTTCTCTTTGCTGAAGAAATAAAAAAAAAGATATGGAAAGATAAAATATAAAAGTCCGTATAGGCAGTGGTTTAGCGACTGTCAAGTGTATTATATGCAGCTTTGTCACGTTACCTTCCCCACACAACGATTTCTGATGCCGGTGTTTCAAGTGTGCTCATGTTTATATAGGGTCCCCCTTGTCAAGGTGCGATTCAGGTAAGTTCAAACTGTTGTCAGTGGCGCGTGAGACGTCCTCTCTCTGTTATTTTCAGAACTCATATTACACTTAAATTTATACATAAAAATGATTCGTTTCAATTTTTGAACTTTTTTGCTGGGAACGTCGGTGCAGTGTCAACTTTTGCATTATGAAGTCAAACCACTTACAGTGTAATATCTTTTATATATAAACGATAACGCCGTCTTCTAAAACAATTTTTAAGTTAGATTTCTAATCCTAATCAAAAAGATGTGTCAAATAGATTAATGTAATGACTTGCATTACATACTTTTTGAAAAAGAAACATTGATGAAGAAATACTAACAAACCCGGAAGTGTCAGAAACCTTTTGACAAATTGTGTGTTGACAGTATGTAATGTATCAGCCTCTGGATATTAAAACATACGTTCTATTAGAAAAAAATCTTCATATATTTATACATAAATATATTTAATTTAAAGATATTTCTAATGAATCATATTGGCTGTTTAAAGAATTTGATATTCATATTTCATCACGCAGAATATATCATCTCTAAATTAATTACATATTTAAAGTTTATAATAAATGAATAGTCTAAATACATGTACATGTAGGGGTTTGACGAGCAACACCTCAAATTGCATTATTGAATAGGTGATGTAAGTAAGAGAAGTTACAAAGTTAATTTTAGTAGATCAAAGGGAGACCTTGACATTAAATTATGACCCAGACGTATATTCATTTAGTATTTTTTGTGACGCGAAGAACGGAACAAAGTTATTACGGCTATCACCACTGCTGTCGGCAGGTGTTGCTAAGCATGACATATGTTGATATATCAATGATAGGTCTGGCTGGAAGGTTAAAGATCCCCGACCTGGCCATTTTCTCGTCCAATTCACAAAAGAGTTTAGATCTATATATAGCGGAAGATGATGAGACCAGAGTTTCTTCATGACAGGTAAAAATCTGGTCGCGCGGAAGAAAACGTGTCAGGTGCCTATAGTGACCGCAACGAGTTTTCAAGTTGCCCCCTCCCAACCCCTCCTCTTCTTTTTCATGACCGCTACATCATTAGTTGAATGATTTATAACGAGAGAGAGAGAGAGAGAGAGAGAGAGAGAGAGAGAGAGAGAGAGAGAGAGAGAGAGAGAGAGAGAGAAAGAGAGAGTTTGGCTCTAAAATTTTCGGAAAAAAAACAGGGGCACAGTGAACGGAAATTATTCTAAGAAATTTAAGAATATAGGCGACATCGATTGATTAATTATTCATGTAATTAAGAAAAACTTTCACTCTGTGCAAGGGTCTTTGAGGTTTAAGTTCATATGTTACTGTCAAATTACAGAAATGTGCATAATTAGTGCTCAGTTTTTTAACTAGAGGTGTCATGTCTGCGTTAGGGCAAATACTTAGCAAATCAGTCGCAAGTCAAGAAGCTCATAACGAATTGTTATCTTTGGGGATAATTAGAGCTTCAGACAATATATTACTGTTTATGATTTATTTTATTCGAAACAAAAAATATAACATCCCAAAACATTCGAATATTGCTGCAGTTGTTTTGTCAAATGTGTTTATATAGAGAGCTGCATGGATGCTTGTATTTTTTCTTAAGACCAAAAATGGAATACAGATTAATTATATTGGTTCAGAAGTATATCATTAGTTACAAACAGTACTCTACACATTTCAAAACATTGATTTTTATCGGGGATGTTAATGACAAATGATTAAGCAGAGCAAATGATTTTCATTTTTGAACCACAAACCGAAAAATGTGAACATCAATATTTTTTCCAGTCCCAGTTATCTATTAATATTGTAATTTGTAATGGTATTATTATTATTATTATTAGTAGTAGTATAGTAGTAGTAGTAGTAGTAGTATTAGTAGTAGTAGTTATAGTAATTATGCACTAGTTCTGAGGAACAGTTTTGATAAAACTTTGAACACCTCTTGTAATTCTTTTTTTCTTAAAATGTAAATACGTAAAAACTCTAGTGGCAAGAGAACAAAAACAAGCTGGACACCTGGTGCAAGTCTTATGTTTATAGCTTTGTCAAAATAGGTTTTTTCTGAATCGTATCAGTACATATATGTTCATCTATCAAAGAAACGCTATTGTTGATCAAGGAGGGATCCTTGGTGTATGTTGCACGGTGCTAAACCCGATAATCTCACTGGATTCCAACATGGCATGTATGTTGCGCATTCTTGCTCCCCGGGACGTTATTCAACTCTTCAGAGTTTCCATGTCCCCACATGGGCCTTCAGTAAAAGTGAAACTAGCTTGATCGCTAGTGTGATGGCCCCCTCCTGTCGCTAGGGCTTAGTCAGAGGAGGTTCGGCCTGCGCAATCGTGTTTCTACGAGTTTGATGGATGCGTTATTTACATAAATCTTAATTACACAATATCTGTTCAAAGAATGTTTGTCTTTATTTTTCAATCGGGTTGAAATGAAGAGTGTGTAAACTTTCATTTGGTAGGTCTTGTCAGAAAATGTCAGGTCCGTACTATATAAGACAGTCCAAGACAACAGTTTTATTACCCGAAATTAACCCATCGAATTATAAATGGAGAGATGTACCAATGATACCCACATATATTTTTGCGCAAAGAACTATTTTGAACTATGATGCCGACATGACAATACTTGTTTGAAACAAATCTCAAATAAAAAGGAAAGGGAGTTAGGACTTTCACTGCATGTATGATACAGTAGAGTGTTTGCGGTTATGCAATTTGTTTCGTGTCAATTTTTCTATTGACTCCTTGAATTGTGAACTTAGATGTTTTGGTCTTTTTGAAGAAAAAAAAGAAGAAAAAATCTATTTGTTCCCAATGAAAATCTATCAGATAGAGCGTATTCGAAGTCACATGTATTACAAGAAAAGAAAAATAAAACTTATTTATACATGTACAAAATCAAAAGATAGTTCAAAATCGATGTAATTATTTTCTTTGGGTTAACATATTAGGTCACATTCATTTTATTAATAACTTTTGATATCGAGAGAGTAAAACAGAATATATTACATATGGGGTAAATAAGAACCTTAACAAATATGACCGATGTCGATCTTTGCTTTCTTAAATGGTTTGAATTCTGCAGCGATTTTGGGTTTTTATAAAAGTTTTTCTCCATATTGAAATCTAAATTATCTTCCCAAACGTAAAAAAAATATGGGGGGGGAAAATTTCTCAATCACTGTATTTGACAACGACGTTATAAATGATAAAATGTTCAACATGAACTATGATCTAGTTTCTATAAACGACGATAAATCTTTCGTTTATTTAAAAGACTAGAGCCTCTTTGGATGTTTATCCTACACAAGCCTAGGAAGGACAGCGATGTTTGTTTGGTAGGAATATAGGGGACACAAGGCATTTCACTGTGCATTTGTTAACTGTTTGTGAATGAAAAACAAGTACTTTAAAACTAAGTCAAATTAACACGGTCCGAGAAGCCATCTTTCATCGGATTTAAAACATCTCCAATTTTAAATTTTCATACATGACATGTCATGTAATATATTTGAATCATTTTTCAAAATATGTTATTTTATGACCAACACTAATCATCATCAAAATCTTTACACTCCTTACACGTACATGTAAACCAGCAGAAATTAGTTTTTATTGTCTTTAAAACGTGAGTTCAATGCTCTTCTTAAATTGACTACTTAAAAATATATGGTATCTTGAGGGATTGTTTATTCGATTTATCGTTTTGCAACATAAAACTATAATATATAACAGTAATTGACACAGGATATTTTAGGCTAAGATTCTACTCAGAACCAGGGAAAATTTCATTCATTTTCCCCCCGTTTTCAGTCAAGGTGAATGTCAATACTAGATGCTTGACTATATAATAACTGTCAACATTGCGTCTCCTAAAACCGGTGAAGAACGGGAAGTTTAATGAGAATACATGGGGCTTACATTCTTGGGTTTGAATACTAGTATTCAATCAATCAATCAATCAATTTGAGCAACATTTGTTTTCCAGGATAAAATCAACTAACGCAACACAAGCTGTTATTTTTTTCATATCAGAGTTATATTTATAAATAAAATGTAATGTTGGACTTAAATTACAAATAATTAAGGTTTTAAGTAAAAGAGTTATGGAAAAGCTAATTACATGTCGATGTTATGATGCCTTAAGGAAAATTACATCAATATCGTCCTGTACAAAAACTAATTTGAACACATTCCTTAGTGCAGAAAACTCCCTGTTAAAGAATTTAAAGGAAATGATTTGTATTTATTTTTTTTTTCGTAATTGTTTCATTTACATGCATAATTATCACAACAGCACATTTTAGCGATAAAATATAAAATAATTTATTCTGAAAAATATTTTATATCAAAACAAATATTCAATGGTTGAATACATGTATATACCAAATCTAAAAGCCTTGCACGGCAGTTAAATCATAAAATATGAATACTGTGTGATAAGTTTCTTATCAATAAATAAAACACTGTCTGACATAATGTACTAACTCCTAAACTACTACATGTATACAGTTACGCAAACTCGATGACCTCCTACTGTATTTAATTGTAGGTGCTTGAACTTTTTAGAGGCAACATATAATATGCATTTTTTTTCAACAATAGTCGTCTGTACTTTGCGAGTTCACAGCAATTTAGTACTTACATTTCATAACTATCGAAATATGAATAATTGCTACAAC
The DNA here is from genome assembly GCF_902806645.1 of Magallana gigas. NCBI lineage: Eukaryota > Metazoa > Mollusca > Bivalvia > Ostreida > Ostreidae > Magallana > Magallana gigas. The sequence goes on from NC_047564.1 coordinate 12,722,468, forward strand.
TTTGGTACTATTTTAACAGTTAATGATATAGCATTTTAATGACGGGCTCATTTCATCTCCCGGCGACCTTTGATAATAGTTTGAGATTCTTCAGATATAATAAATCCTATTGTTGCAACGTCTCCATATAGTTCACTTTTCCTCTTAGTACGTAAGATAAAAACCTACAATGTCATTTGAAGGTTATTCATATTTGCTGGAATAAAGTAACTCTATAGAGAAAGATGGCGGCGATAAAAAAATGTCATAACAATGCTGAATACCTATATACGACCTTGGTGTTCTGCAGCTGAAAGTCAAACTTTTCCGAGCCATGTGACCTCTGACCATGACAAGGGTATCACTAGAACTGTTAAAATATCTTCAGGGTCATATTACAGTCTCCCTTGTTCAAGGTGACCGCCGGCAGTTTTTGAGAGAATTAGCCGCCATTTTGACACACTTTGCACTTGCTGACGCCATATAGTACATTACTTTTAGCTGCGGGCTTTATGCTCGCGCATCTTTAGATCCAAGATGGCAAGGTTTTTGTCATTAACTTTTGTTCTCTGATTTAATTGAAATTAAACTTTTTGTAGAATTCTTATAAGAGTGATTTGTTTTTGTGCGTAATAAAAGAGACATTAAAATGGCAGATTCGAAAACCTCTAGAATATATTAGTGCCAGAATTGTGATTTTAGAATACTGTCATCTCTGGATTTATGGCAACAAAGTTTCGCCAAGGATGTACAGTCATATAACAGTTACTCTGAGTTTTCCAATTCATTGAAATTCAAAGACTTAGTACTCTGATGCTATTTTTACCGAAAAAGAAAATTACCATCGACCTTCTTGTATCTATGCCGATTATAATAAATGACTTGAATGAATGTAAATTAATGTCTTCTTTTGAAATAGAATAATGCAAAGCATGAGCTAAAAACCCCGGCATCATTGAACTTGTGATTTACACTGAAAGCCGTAAACAAAAGCATCGTTGGACAAACTGCTCCATTGAATGTATATAGTTCTGCATGGTTTTGATAAAAACAAAACAATGATTTGATTTTAATGCAAATAGCCTTCCCGTTTCTTTAAGGCCAATAAAGGTCAGACTATAATGACCTTCAAAATGTTTGTATATAAACAATTAACAAACAATCCAGAGAGTAAACAATTTGTTTTGATACAACAACAAAAAATAATTCCTGTGGCTTACACCTTAACAACAAGGTATGACCCCGGTTCAGAAGAATATACCTTACCAAAACACTGAACATGCTGTTTGATTGGTTTTAATTGTAAAAATGAGCGTTAATCGCGATGGTTGTTTTCAAGAATAGATTAAAACGCAACACAATGTTAAGTTGTGACCATTTGAATTGTTTCATAGAAGGTAAATAGTAACGAATACGAATAGTCTAGATCCAGGAAAGATTCGAAATCTGTCGATAATTAATCTTTAAAATTTACTTTGAAACAATCTACAATTATAATGCAAGTTTCCATACGCCTTACTGTCAAGTTTGTCCGTCGTCAGATATACTACGATATGACACTACTGATATACTACGCTTTAACGTAGTATACCAGTAGGACGAGTAATCATAAGTATACTTCTAATAATTGGGTCTGTTCTTTCATTTATAGAAAGCGCCATTGGAGATCTTACAAACAGAGGTTGAGAGCGTGATAAATTATATTAATTAACGATATATTTTTGTCATTGCATCTATGCACAATGATGTAAAAAAAATTTCTGATTATGATTTGCGCATATATATGCATTTCATGAATATGAATAGTGGCAAAATGGCAAAAATAAATATTAATGACATTACAAAAGTTAAGTTAAGCGCAAGATGACTCATGTGCATCAAGGTCTGTTAAGGCTAACAGGACACAGTAAAAGCCATGTTCAACATATCTTTCCTGAAATGAACATCCCGGAAAAGCGTGTACCTTACACGGCCTCTACTCTGCACTTTACGAGCAGTCCGTTGAAAGGCGAGACAGCGTGAGTTTAACCATAAATGAAAATAAAAAAAATAAAAAAAATAAAAAAAAATAAAGATGGTGTTGTCTTATTAATCATCGAATTCTTTGTGCTCCTATTGTGTTCGGTGGAAAACATGTTTATTTCACGGTTTCTTGATCAGCTAATAATTTATTAATTAATCATATGATCATGCATTTCAATTACATTGTTTTATATCAATAGTCGAGACGGGACACATAAATGCATATTGTACTCCGACTCGTAGGACGCCGTGAAAAGTGCTCAGTAATACTGAAAGTACATCAAGTGCTACCTTTCCGAGTCTCTGGTTTCAGAGTACAATGTTATAGATGGTAAGTACAACCCATTTTATTTTATAATCTGAAATATGTAAATTTGTCAGTTATTGAAATCTGTGGTTAAGATACTTGTAAACTCATTAGATAATGTCACAAAAGACGTATTCATCCGCAGAATAAAGAAACTCCTCCCAATTTTGTAGTAGTAGGAATATTAATATAACACCACAATATGAATATATGTTCAAAATGAGATGAAAATTTACAACATTTGATGTCCTTGTATCCTCATACGTGTATGGAGTGACGCACTGATGCACACAAAGGTTATTATTTTCAATGTTTTTTTTCTGTAGCGTATGTAGGAACAACCAAAATCACGAATAATTCGCATTAATACATACCTTCTACAAACGATTTCTAATGTTTGATTTAAAACAAAATTTAAGCACGTGCCCGACAAACGTTCTAACAAATGGATCTGAGCATTCACTCGAAAAACCAACCCGAAGAGTTATTTTATTTATGTATATATCTAGCTTCATATGTTTTTTCTGCTTTTTAATTTTAGCTTGAAAACCGATATAAATATACCCAACTACCCCCTCCCCCGGTCATCCATCCAACGGAATATCTAAAACAACAATTGAATACACAATATTATATGTAAACGAATTAGAGATGTCTTTTGAGATAAAAATATTCTATCAATACAGATAAAAGGCTGTCATTTTGAAATCTGAAATCAGGGAGCAAAAGGAGTTCAAAGTAAACAGGCCAAAAAAATGACAGGTGTCAATCTACAGTTGGCATGTTTAGGGTGGTGTAGAGAAAACCAACCAATGTCAACAGATGAACGTAAAACGGCTGTAGTGATTTTTTATTAAAAAATCATTAGTTAGTGATTAGCGATTCAAAGAAATATTAACTAAACCAAACATATGTCAGAGATAACAATTTTTCAACACTTTATAAAAGACGTGAATGTAACAGAAAAAAAATATGAATTTATAAATAAAAGATGCTTAACTTTGCCACTCATCAGCAAGGTTCGGTAACTCTTAATAAATCCAAAAATCATTTGTTCACACCATGTTCCAGTTTCATTAAATAATTATCAATGAATAAATTCGTGGATAAAACGGAGAGCACCAATCGTTTGGAGATGGAGCTTGAGAATTCTACTCACATTTTTCATTATTTATCTTCATATCAATTGCAGGTCTGAAAAAATTATGGTGGTCGTCCACCCAATTTTTTCAGACCTATTAACCTAACATGCGGATTCATTCAACACCAGATTGACATTTCTTCAAAATTTTAATATTACATCGTAACTTAAATGAATGATTAACAACCAACATCGATAAGAAAAAATTGAATGATCAACAAACAACATCGATAGGAAAAAAATACTTTCAAATTTAACAGGCAGAATATCTAGCTTACAACGATAAATCTTTAAAAAAAACTCTTGCCAACACCACGTTAAACTCAGTTTGTTATATTTTATTTTTTTTCAACTTTAATGTCGAAAATGTTTAAGAGATGCATGTACTCATATAAACTGAATAATTAAGAAGAATAAATAGAGTCATCACCATGCAATTAATGCAGATTTGAAGGTAAAACCAACTGAGGTGTACAGATCCAGAAACAAACCAGAAACAAACCACGTGTTTGACATATCAATGCTTTATTATGAGCAGAATTTCGCACATTATTTGCCACACACGAATTTTTAATATTTTTTTTTTTAAAAATTCAAATCGATTAAAATTTAAGCTTGACAACAAACAATTTAATTTCGTTCTTAAGGTCAGTGACTCCAATCCAAATTCAACCCTCAGACGCTCAAAATGCAAATCACATTAAAAACATATACATTTGTGTATAATATTGCAAGTGATTTATGTGGTAAAAACAAACCAAATCACTATGAAAACGTTACAGAAATATGGTTAATTAAACCACTCTGTCACAGCGCAGAATATGACATTGAATTATAGTATCCGACCATGTTTTGATTGACAAACAAATAAGACTTTAGTACTTGTACAGCTTAAACTTTTCCTTAATAAAGAAAGTGAGAGAAAAAAACATTTAATTATTTTACACTGTTTGTAACATTAGTCACCTCTACAAATTGTGTATCCTGAATAATATTAATTGCTGAAAAGACATCTCAGAATGATCGTTGTTTTGCTTTTTAGATATGCTTTTTCATGTACTTTTTGATTTATATTTTCTTTTTTATTTTTAGACACATCTTCATATTTCCACATATTTGCTTAAGCTAATTAATCAAACGCCATGGCTTCCCAATTTCATACAAAATCTATAAGCTAAATTTATTAAACAATACAATGTTTCCTTATGTGATTCATGCGAGATATGAAGGTGACGATATTGCAGAAAAAAATACATAACCCGCGGTTATGTAAAAAAAAAATTCTTCAGTGATCGCAGCCTTCATAACCCGCATGAATCATCAAAGAAAGCATTTTATTATTTACATGTTTATTGACATATTCTAACAAATTAATAAATTGGTCGAAAAAGTAAGAAAAAAACCGACTAAATTATTCTGAATGTACATCGGTATGCTAGATAAAAGAAACAGCCAAATCGTCCTAGCTCTATGGGAATTGTAGTCTGACATCATCATGATTATTTCTCGCAGTCCGTGATTTTTCTCGGTAGCTGTCGCTGTAGGTTTCGGCCAGTCGAAAAACGGGCGTGTAGATTTCATTCCTGTTAGTTTCCACATAGCTACATGTATGATTTACAATAAGTTTCCGTAAGAAATAGAGGGAGTCACACTTGGTGGATGTAAATTATATTGTATTTCTCAATAAATTGACTGTAAGATACAGGATCTTAGTACATTGTTATATATATATATATATATTATAATATATATATATATATATTATATATATATATATAATATATATATTATATATATATATATATATATAATATATATAACCCTAATGCAAATTAGATAAAGTTACTAAATTCTTTCTGAAAAAAATGTATTTCATTGTGACACTTAATATAAATTATTTATATCAATACAACTTAATGCATTGTCTGTACATGTCACTAAACAACCAAATAATGTAGACTGTAATTATTTCTATACATGCAATGAGTAATAAATAAACTAAATTATATATATGTTGATATAATCAAAACAACGAAAAAGCAACGTAAAAATTCAATATACATCTGCAAAAACCAGACTAAAGTAAAATGAAGTTGAGACAAATTATAATACCGAAGTATCTATTGCTTCGTCATGCCTTTCCACCATTGTTGGATCAGATAGAGTATAAACCTTGAGGGTTATAAATCTGTTATCAGTTGAACAATACCTGCTAAACCTTGAAATAACTCTACCGTTCTTATTTTAGTTTCGCTTCTTTGTACTAGTTCTTTAAGTATGAAGTGGTCAGTAGGTCAGCCTGTCACGGTTCACTGACTGTATCAGTAGTCAGCTTTTGTACGCTCTACTGACCATGGTCAACGGTGATGTCCGGCGATAAAATCGTTTCACACCGGCTAGGATAAACTAAGCGGTCTAGTGTAAAAGAAAAAAAATGCAGGTCAGCCAATTGTACATAACGTTTCTGTAATGAGTAAAGCCAGGAAAATTCCCGAGGGGAAACAAATGTATAGCTACATGTATGGAATCCAACAGCTTCATGTCATTACGTCAAAAACATGATTATATAAAACGAATACAACTACAGGATCGGGATTAAGCTGAGAAAGTTTCTAAAAAGATGTTTTGTCCAAAAATATTTTTGAATTCAGATTTTGAATTATCAGTCTAAAAAACAAGAATAACGCAGAATGGAACAATAACCAGCAAATTAATATGATTTTTAAAAAATCATATAATTACATAAATCGCATCGTAAAACATCATCATATATCATATTATGCAGTTTATAAAAAATAAAAACCGATTTGTGAGGAATATTCAGTCCACATTTGAAAATGCAAAAACAAAAACGGTTAAACTTATTGAAAAGGTCCCCAGAGTTTTAAACAGAACATAATCATCGTAAATTATCTCTTAACTATTAATTATCCCGTGCAATTTTTTTTTAAAAGTTGGCTCACTGTCGTTTGAGCTTTTATAGTAAAAGAGCGATTTATCAATGCTTCCTCTTGATGGACATATTTCATTTTTCTACATATTTATGCACCAATAAGCAGAAAGTTGGTGTTAGCTGCTGCATATATTAGGTAAAAATATTATAAAACGTTACTAACACGATGTCTTTAATTTAGTATTAGAATATACCCCCCCCCCACCCCCTCACTCCTCGCTTTTATTTCAGAGATATAACTCCAAACACTAAATTCTCCAGATTAAATTTTAAATTGTGCAATATGTTGCTTTCCGGTGGCCGGGAATAATAGTAGGACATTAAAGATCCGTACAAAAATTTGTATAAAGGGGAAAAGAAAAAGATATGCAAAACCTGTACAATGTATATTATATGAGTATTACTATATTACTAATAAAATATTGATATTATTTAATTTATTTGCTTGATAGAATATAAATTATCCAGTTCAGTTTATGTGACACTTGAGCGAATACTTGTCTTGCTTTTCATAGAATATGGAATAAAAAAATTTCTCTTTGGAATAATGCGTGTAAGATGTAAGGATAAGAAGACGAAAAGCCTCGCGAAATGATGCTGATTGTCCTCTAAAGCTGGTGATTATACGCATGTTTAGAGATGATCTTACATATGTCTCGGTAATTAATCATCATAATCATCAGTAGGTGCTCGGTCTGGAGGCTGGTATATGGGACTTATAAAGGTTTGAAAGGACAATCTTTAAATAAAATGTTGGGATTGTATGCGGACCCTATTACTGCAATTTTGATACCGGTATTCCACAATAAATGTATACTAGACTTATGTCCATTATATTACTACTTTGATGCTTTTTCTACAAAAATAAATTAGATCTAATATTCCCCTCCACTTTACGGGGATGGTTACAAATATACATAAGAAGAAACAATTGGATCTTAACTGTTGATGGTCTTATTCAATAAAAGAGTCATGTTGTTTTAAACTAGAACAACTTTCAATAAAGTGTCAAAGAAACAATTGATCTATAAATTCACACCAGAAGACGTGATTGATTTACTAACTGACATGTCACTTCGGTTTATTATCAATCTTTGGTAAACACCTGGTTAAAAATAAATTTGGTTCCTGGATTAAGGTTCACTTGTAAAGGGAGTTAGTTTTAAATAGCTATTATATTAGCATATCAATTTTATAACGTTCGAGTATCTTAGGCATAATACTTATTGGTGAATTTCTTTTGAGTTTTTGAATTACACTAAATGCTATAGAAGTTTCGTTAAAAGAGAATTAAAGATATGTTTTTTCTCTGTAAAATAAAAAAATATGTATGAATTTAAAATCCCCGAATTATGTGTTCGGAAAATTAAATCAAAACGATAATTTTCAAATTCTTGGATAGATGTTATCTTCAAAGTCTTATATGTAATTATGTATTGTACAAGTTAACGCTTTTAAATGTTGTTCCGAAATCGATGAATGAAGTCTCATTGAAGTGAAAGATCTTGAGAGAGTGTAAATCCGAAATCAATTAAATATTCAAAAGTTCCTCCTTCTCATTTTATTTCTAAATCAAAACTACTACCTAAAATTGCCTGTGGAACTATCGCAAGATTTACCTATTAAATCCATCAGCTCAAAATAGACACCGGTATTTTTGTCCATTTGATTAAAATAAGTGTAGTCTATATACTACATGTAATCAAACTGGCTAGTCATTTCAAATAATCGTTAAAAATAAAATAGAGATGTTTTATGAGGAAAAGGATCTAGTAAACACCCCGTTGTATTATAGAGAAAAACCTACAGAGATGTTTAAATGTTTCTATCATTATTGATTTTTAATAGACAGTGATGACTTTATTGGAAGTCCATCTCTAAATATATTTGATTTTGAATTTTTAATCAATATGAACCATTACCATGACTTAATTAATTACAAGGAAACAAGGTTAATAGAATATCATACAAGAAGTCATACTTGAGTTATGTATTTATTTAGATAAATTGCGTAAACTATGAGTTTAAATTTGCCTTTTCAAGCATTGACATAAAAGTTCTGATAAACAGACTGAAAATTCAAAGACCACACTTTAGCTCCCTCTTTCGTTGCCATATTTATGATTTGCTAACAAAGCAACATTAATATTAATTTCCACAAGTCAAAACCGGTTTCACTAAGGAGATTTCTGTCTCGAATAAGATTTGTGATTGTGACACCTCATAAATGACTATGAATGACAGGGTTTTTGACAGAACTGAAAGATGTCCTTCTTCACGATTGCTATCCAATCAATGGGCACTCAATACATTTCATTTTTCACCCCCAGACGAGACTATTTTTTGCATGCTAGGTTTTTGAAGATTGGTTTTACTTTACTGAATTATAATCAACTTCTCATGGTAATTGTATGGTTCTCTTATCTGCATGTGCATGGTACTCATTTAAATGCATGCATAGTTGCAAAATTATGAAAAAAAAAATCACCAACAGGCTAATGCTTGCAGTTGTCTAAGATTATTGTTACAAGACCTTACGGTGGACAACAATTCTATACGTTGACAACCAGTCTTCGTTGTTCAGAGCGCGTGCTTTGTAGGCTATGCAAAATTCCCGTACTATCTGAATGCTGATGCAGCTAACACGATTACAAAAACAATTTACCGGGTGTGTATCTGTAACATTTGTTTTTTGGCATATAAATGAGTTTCTGCACATTTGGCTTACATGTGTACTTAGAATAAGTAGCTTTTGATTGTTTTGTATGAATTTGCTAGAGATTTACAACCATACAAAAACGCTTTTTTATGTGAACCAACTTTTCAATCTGACGTCACGCATAAGAAAGGACTCATTGTTGTGTTTCGATTCTTATTAACTCTACTTACATATAGGATGTGCATAGTTAGTGGATAGATAGGAATCGGTGACTGTAGCTCTGTTTAAGACCTTTTGAACTCAAATATCCAAAACGTTTGAAAAAATTAGTGCAAGGTGAAAGGAGAGAAATAACGAAAAGAAAACAAATTGAATGGCTGTTATTGGTTTAAATGCCATAAAAACCAAAAGTAAAACATATAATGAAGTTGCTCGATTGGTTTGATAAATAAGTTATCATTTTTGACTTGAACGACGACATGATGGCATGGCCCTATTACATTTAATGGGAAAGTAAAAGCACAATTTCACCAAGTAACTGGAGTTTTGTCAGATTGGTCCAATCTGGCTCATACATTACCCACAGAGTGCTTTTGTCAAAAGTGTGCACTGACCTTGGATCATGTCTCTAGGTTATGAATCAAGGTCATATTGGACCACGAAAAATCAAGGTTTTTTCTTATCATATATATAGTACTCTTTCCTTGGTCTATCTGTCTCATACTTCATATGAACAAAGCTTTTGGGTAAAATGGTATGCAATTACCTCAACCCAAGCTTCAAAATGAAATGTGATGATCAGAACAGATCTCTTTAATATGACTATTAATTATTTCCGACTGACTTAATTTTGGTCGTTTAAACCCCAAAATGCCTGTTGGTAAGGGTAATCAGTTTGAATTAAAAATTTTATGTAAACTGGATGTATCTAAGTCAGGTCAAGGTAAATGCAAAGGCTTTTATCCTATTTTCCATTTTAAGCGGGGCCTTTTGAGATGGTCTAAATCTCATGACGCTCGGTTCTTGCCGAAATATGTCCTCTTGTCACACAAACGGATAAGGTTACATTGGACATCAGAATGGCAATTAAGACTTTATTATGCATTTTTTTAAATCCCAAAACAATATCAATTATTTCATAAGGATACTTTCTCCGAAACAAGAACAAGTAGTACCATGATCTTTTTAGTTCTAGAGATTTGCATTCATTTCTCACAATAAGTATATAATGCCCCACAAAAGATCGGAAATTAGTAAACTGTCATCACCAAATTCTTGCTTTCTCATTGGAGTCTTCGACATACGATATCGATGACATAATTGTTTTTGAATGACATTGCTGTATAAGGTCTGTATCAAGACTCACAACTTTTGGCTTTTGTGGGTCATAAAGTGATTGTTTGCAATATATTTTAGTAGTTTTGTTACTCTATTCTTACTAATGATCATCAACAGCAAATTGAGTGCATGGTGAGGAGAAGCATGCAAGTCCCCACCAACATTGTTAAAAATCATGGCCCCTGGTCATGGCTTCCGTATTAGTGCGGAGTTAATGGTCATATTTGAACCATAGTAAACAACTAAGTTCATAGTACGCATGGCATTTTAAAAATCATTACTCTTGCATCGGGTGTTTTGGTATATTAAAATGCTATGCTATAGGGTTTTTTGTATATTTAAATGCATATCATATACATCTCAATCTTACAGTACCTTTTGAATAAACACTATGAGGCACCAACATACATGTATTTTGCCGACACACAATAAAAGTGTATAAAATGAGTGAATCTCCAGCGAAGGAAATAGTGGTGTAGATGTAGAACCGTTTGTTGTCCTTCATATAGTATTTCTCTTGTATATCGTAATACTAGTATTCACTTTTGTAACTTGAGCCCCCTCCTCTCACTTCCTCTCCCTCTCTCTCTCTCTGTGTCGTAATTCTCATCAATTGAATACATATCTTAAAAAGCAGTTGGTATAGTAAATGTTTTATATCATAAGTATGTATTAAATCCATATACAAAGTAATTATTATACTTCATGTTAAATACTGAAATCTGATTGGTTTAGACGCAGTTGATAATCCTTCCTATTACCCTCAGCGTTAGCAACACACTTGCACGGGTAACAAAACGAATTGTTACATGCGCGTAAATTATGCGCGTACGGTTCGCCGTAAAATTCACGTCATTTCATACAAAAGCAGTAAAATTTCTCTAAAATAAGACATTCATATAATAAAATAAATAGTGCCTGTTTGGGAGGATAACAGTTGAAATTGACATCCCTCTAAAACCATTGTCCAATTGACACCCCTCTAAAACCATTGTCAACCACCGCTTCGCGTCGGTTGACAATGGTTTTTTCTCGGGTGTCAATTCCAATGTTACCCTCCCCAACAGGCCTCTATTTATATATGTAACGATGTATTTTGAAATCATTTCAGATTACAATGTTTGATCTTCAGTCACATCGCAGATCTTGTTTTTGCGCAACAATTTTTCTTGTAATTTATTGCGCTTAATTCATATTTATTTAATTGCTACGATGAAGTTCCTAAAATCCACAAGCGCAGTAAAATTTAAAGTTATTATTAAAATCAAGATCGTAAATTAAACGACAAGGAAAACAAAAATTAAACGCGTCGCTGTAAGGTTTGGTGATTTATTTGATGGTATAGGTCGACCCTCTTTATAGGATGTTTATGTATACCAGTGAATTTTTTGGAAAACGCTTTTATTACATGATAAAAAATCAGAACACGCGTACTTAATTACTTCATGATTCAACAGAAGACAATTTTCACAAGGAAATTTGATGTATTTTATGTAGTCGTTGCTCCGATACAGTTTTTTTTTACTTTGCAGTGGTCATCTAAATTAAAAACCATGCCCTTTTCTTTATCTTTCAAACATTTTGGGAATGCAAATCGAATGATTTGCCTTTCTTTGAAAACTGTGTTTACAACTGTAGGTACACCGCTTTCTGATTAAAACAACTTTTAATGAGAAATAAACTATAATGTAATGCGACAACAAAAATCAAATCAGCAATTACAGAAATTTTACAGGAAGTACATATACATGTAACTGCTCACTTAGCATCGTTACTGTACGTCGAACCTAGCGGCATTTGGAATTCCATAATTGGAGTTATCGTGTACAAACCATTTACTTACAAGACATCCCATCTTGGTTGTCCGGTAACCGTGTCAAGCATCATCTCACTTTGGTCTGAAACTACGACCAGTGTAGAATATTTACCCTAGGTTTATTCCTTGCTTGTTTATGCCTATTGCATCTTTTTAAACACTCGTCCCTCACTTTTTTTTTTTTATTAAAACTGTAAAATAAAAGGATTTCGTCGATTGATAAGTAAGATCTCATTTCGCACCAATTAAAACCAATTGGAAAGCAAATATTTTTATATAGCAATTCACAATATGTCAAGGTTTAAAGGTGGCAAGGAGCTATTGAGATTTGGTATTTCCAGGTAAAACAAAAAAAAAAAAAATTTTGAAGTTTTCTACACCGAATCTTAGCTAGTCAAACCAAAGATCTGCGAGTGGAATTTGAACCTCATTGAACTCATGCAGCTTCATCTGTCACCAATCTATAATGGAATCTGGATTTTTTTCTTATAATTAAATTGCTTTTAATATGCCATTTTTTTTTTCCAAATCATTTTATTTCTGAATAGAATTAATATTCTGTGTATCTCTTATGTAACCCAACCCCCCATAATACCAGTTTTGTTTAGTAATTGCTTATGGCTAATTGCATATGCTGTCCACTATATGCAAGATAATTATGTCACATTCAAGCAGAGCATGTCCATTATGCTAATTATTAATTATGTAAGAGGCAACTGACTTCAGATATATGCCATCATAGTTGACGTAAAATGAATACTCGAAACAAAAATAGCATGAATTAAAACATTAAGTATTTATCTACATCAACGAAATTC